>JAFBJU010000111.1:1575275-1811146 GCA_016785305.1 Colistium nudipinnis | reverse complement strand
TTTTAATATTTATTTATAGGGACCTTTTGTCTCCATCTCTGTAGTTGTGTATTATTTTCTACAGGCTTTAGTTTGGGGATGTTCACTATTTGCACACTGAAAAGTGAAAAACAAATTATTATATTTTTAGTTTTTCTTTGTTTTCAATTGATCTTTGGGAGACTTTCGCAGAACATGTCAATACTTCTTCTACAAGAACCACGTTACATTTACAACTATCTTGATGTTCTTTGAAATGTTTCAGCCAGTAATTGAAGTGTAGAAAAGCAGAAAAGGCGTTTAAATTGCCCAAATCAGAATTTTTATAATAGTTTTTATCATATATTTTTTATAAAAACATAAATATTAAAATGTTGATATTTTCAACCATATACATAAAGATGCTTAATTTAAATTTGATCATAAACCCCAATATATTTGTATTTAAAATTAAAATAAATATCCAGAAAGAAAGAATATAAAAACAAAAAAATTAAAAAGAATCATTGCCACAGAATCCTGTCAACTTTAAGCTGTCTTAAACAGTGTCAAACTTTATTTCAAATTTTTACAGCCAGAAGCATTTTTAAAAAGCGGAAAATAATAAGTTATAAAAACTCCAGTGTTTCTCTATAAATATCAATCATGATATCAACTGTGCTGTGAAGCCTTTGTTTGTAGAAGTTGCTGAAAGCTAATAGTGAGGTGTTTAGACTGAGGCCAATAAAGATTTAATTAAACATTGTGAAGTTCACCCTCTTGAACACCAAAAGCAGAGATCATCATGCACAGACAGGATGATGCAGGCAACATTTGTCACGTGTGTTTGCTGCGTGTGCATATGCTTTTGTCTTTTGTTGGGAGTGTTGATGAAAGCGGTACTGGGTTCTATAGGGGCCACAGAGGGATGGATAGTTGGGGTGGAGGAGCCATCATAATAGGAAGCAGCACTCCCTCCTCCCAATCCCCCCAACAACCTACCACCCCCGCCTAGCCTCCTCACCCCCCTGAGCAGCCAGATGGCACACACTCAAATGCCCAGTGGAGGTAGTAGCAGATACACACACACACACACAGCCACATGCATATCCAAACTGTCAGTCAGGCAGTGCACAGGCACTTATTTTCAGAACAGGTTCCAAATGTGATCAGCTTTGTGTTGCTAAATCGGAAGCTTCTTCCATTACAGTGGGTCATTCTGCATGGAAGTGCTCTGCCAGTGTTATGGCCGTTTATCTCATCCCAGATAACACCAGGCCTCTTGTTGTCATTGAAACATGTCACCGTAAGGTTGCAGGGACATTTAGGGGATGCATTACTTTCTGAGCTTTTTGTCGCTTGATGTCTGAGCTCTATTCCTAGACCAAAGTGTCATTTTCCAAGACCATAAAATAAGAATCTGCACCAAGCTTGGGTTTTGTATGTGTGTGTGTGTGTATTGGGGGGAGGCAAGTGCAAAAGTTCAAGGACATACAAGCCCTGACATGCAAGAATAAATGTACCTGGATTGCAAGATAAAACGCTTCATATTTCACTATTGCTCCTGTAAGTGCTGAAACTCTAATAGGAAAGATGGGTTTAAATGATATGAATATGTGAATATGAGTGACATGACTTTGTTTTCCATTTTTGTATGTGTTTGCATGTGTGTGACTGTAGGTGTGTTGTCTTATGCTGGTGGGAGATGTGTTCATGAAGATATTGAATGAAGTACACACACACACACACACACACACACAAACACACGTACACAGAGGGAGAGCCAGAAGTAATAGATATCCAATAGCTGGAAGCTGAGGAAGGGTCCTACTACATCTGTCAGCGCTGCCTGGCAAAGGCACGGCAAGTTCAGATGTTATCGCCACAAACGGCTGCATCAAAAGATTGAGTGTCAGCCCACCCTCCCTCCCTCCCTCCCCACCCCAAGGTGGGCTGTGTAGCAAAGTCCGCCGGGCAAATACAACAACAAGGAGGAGACACAGAAGAAAGACGGCAGGCAGGGGATAGATAAGAGGGAGGCAACAGCAATATCAACCGGGGGTGGGGGGAGGTGGGGGGTGAGGAGGGAACTCAAATAAGGGGTTGGGAGTGTGAGGGAGGAAGGAATAAGAGGCACGGCAGCCCCCCCTTGTCACCTGCACTTTAAGAAAATGTCCAACCATTCAAACAACCTAGTGTCTTGAAAACTTCCCTGGTTACGGCACAGAGGCGGACAGTCCCAGGTTTGTTTCCTTGCTAACTGTAATTCCTGCATTTCTTTGCTGTCCCTGCCAAATAAAGGCTTTTTTCCAGAGCTTTCAACTGCCACATCTTTGTCCACTAACGAAACTACTGTACGCTGTGATTGGTTTTGGTCTGATGTTACAGACAGATGGTATTGTCTTGTTTGGGGTTCTTTAAGTCTCTTCACTAAGAGAATAAATAGTATTATTTAAGGAATTTCAAATATATAATCAGTAGTGCTGGGCATGTTAACGTGTTATTATCGCGGTAAAGCATTAACACTGTCAATTATTTTATCGTGCGTTAACTGCTGCTTTTCAGTACTTAATAAACTGCATAATAATGTGAAAATAATGTGATTAATCGCGTGACACTGCATTGTCTTTCTGAGTTGCCAGAAATTCCAAAAAGTAGCATCCATAGTTTGTTAATGCAAAACTTTCAGTCATGTGACACAAAACTCAATTAGTGATCATGCAAAATGTCGATGAGTGTAAAATAAATATTTTACTACTCAGAAATTGATGAACGAGCAAGTGACTCATTTAACCAGTTTCATTTGATTTGATTTGATTCAATAAAACACAGCTAAAGATACAATGTTTTCCTCACTAACTGTATTATCCCAGGTGACACAGTGGTGCAGTGGCTCACGTTGTCTGCTCACAGCAAGGAGGTTATGGGTTTACTAAGGCTTCCAGACACATGGTTATAGGCAGCTGTAAATTGTATGTAAGGGTGCATGTGAGTGTGAATGATTGATTCTCTCTGTATGGATATACTATATATACACAGTGTATATATATATATATATATATATATATATATATATATATATATACTGTATATGCGTTGTTTCTGTATAAGATGGAGATTGTGTACCTTGCCTTTTGCCTAACGTTTGCTGTGATTGGCTCCGCTACCCCCAAAGGATGAGCGATGAATGGATGAATGAAAGTATCTTACAAGAGTAGAACAGAGTACTTGTCTGTGTTATAATCTGACATCGTCATTTGGGTTTGAATGTCCCTTTGAATTTACTTTAGCCTGGCATGAATCAGGGATAGGGTCGAGGAGGTGGGGGCCGGGGGGTGAGGAAAGGCTCTTCTTTTTGTCCCTGTGGGTCAGCTGCTAATCACAACTCTCTGGAGAGCCAACTTCCCCCCCATCCTCACCCAAAAAAAAAACCGACCCTAACCCACCGCCCTCCTCACACACACACACACACACACACACACATCTGAGACACTGATTCCTCTGCTCTTGAATAACCTCACCGGGGGCGAGTGACAAGTTGGGAGGAGGGGGGGATGGGTATACTGGGGCAAAATCACCCTCTTTATTTTGGGGGGTGGGGGGCGCGTCTTTTGAAGCCTTCCTCGCTTAACTGCCACACAGCTACGGGGCTGTCGGCTCACTGAGGATTTCTCCTGGATGTGTGTGTTAAAAGACCCTCCTGTGGAGAGGGAGAGAGGAGGGAAAATAGGGAGCGAGAGCAGCAGCCCTGATTAAATGCTGGAGCTGTCATGCCTTCGAGCCAGTCAGGAGATTAATATCGGCGTAACCTGTTACTTAATTCATTATGGGGATACAGGCTAATTTGATTTGATATTATTTTAATAAAGTTCTGTGATATCCAAGATTGTTTCAGGCTATCAAAATAATTTTCCAGTTATTACAGTTCGTCAGGCAGGTCCCTTTGATAGCAGTGGTTGGCCAGGCCTGTCCTGAATACATTACACCCCTCCCCCCGCGTTGCCCCTCTCTCTCTCTCACAGATATATATGCACACACTTTTTTTTCCTGAATTTCATTCTTTAATGCATACACTTGTTTAATTCCTATCCTCTCCCAAATCGCTGATTTTTTTTCTTTTATTGCTTTCTACTGCCATACACCCTTTTGTTTTCTTTTTCTTTTTCTTTAACGTTATTTCAACACAGTATTCCTTTAAACAAATAATATAGTACCGTGCATGGTGCTTTTAGTTTGAAATATGAGTTTAGTTAATCCAAGTTGTCACTTAACCATTTATAAGTAAGTAATCAAGACCGAAAAGCTGCGGGTCCTGACGAAATATTGACCGCAATGATCAGTCACCTGAGCTCAGCCACCAAACAATGGCTTATGAACATGTATAACGCATGCCTCCAGACCCAGCGTATGGGAGCGTAGGAAAGCTTCCGTCATTGCCCTACTAAAACCTAGGAAAGATCCATTCCACACCTCCCCAAAAACTACCGGCCCATCTCCCAAGTATTTATCACCTACAAGCTGTAAGAGAGACTACCTATCAGCCGACTATCCATCTCAGATAGGTGCTAAAGTAGTCAAAGATTAATCTGGACTCAAAAGTGGAAAATCATGCACTGGCCAACTGCTGAACCCGACCCAATACATCGAAGACGCCTATCAAAAGAAGCGTTGCCTTTGTCGAATCTGTCAGCAGCTTATGATCCTGTCCAACACAGACTATTGATTAAAAAAACTCTTCAACATGACAGCTGATGCCAAACTATGTAACGTTATAAGATATATTCTGAGCAACCAAATGTTTTTCGTCACACTCAACAAAAGGAAATCAATGTCTATACCAGGGGCCGCAACCTTGACTATTACAAAAGATTTGTCTTCTACCACCTCATAAAATGTATATGGAGCCGCAACACATATTTCTTGTTAATCTCAACTTAAACACTAATTAATGTAATCAAATCAAATATAAATTCAAAGCTATTTGCAACCCAGGGCATTATTGTTTGATGTAGGTTGTTATAAAAAAAAACAAGTTACCCTCAGAGTCCAGAGCCACGATCATAGCATTATAATAGCAAGCTAACATTTCTATCTGTTTTTTTTTCTCTGAACAGGCACCATAAAGATTTTTCTTTTACCAGGGAGCAGCATAAACCGTCTATGTTCAGCAGCACGTATGTTTCTGTTGGAGTGAGGTGAAGTGGTCCAGCACACTTGATTTCCTTTTGAGAATCTCAGCTTTGAGTCTTACGCATGTGAGCGCTGCAGCGCTGTGAGGCCCTGCCCTTAAATGCTCTCATTGGTTAGGACGTGTGATGACGTCCATCCCAAGCTAATACTGATCAACATCCCGCCCCTCCTGTGACCCATGCTTCGTCTGTATGTGTATTCAGAGCCAGTGAGCGACGGACTTTCAGAATATTAATAATAATAAAAAAAAAATGTTAATGCCCAATAGAAATAATTGTCTGTGTAAATTAATGCCTTAAAGCAATAACGCATTAATTGCCTAGCCCTAAATAAAAATATTTATTTCCACTTTTTTTTCATGGTTTGTTTTTTCAAGATTTCAGGTTGCCGACCCCGGGTCTATACCAACGTGCCCAGAAACTGCTTGGCCCAAGGAGGAGTTTCCTCGACACCACTGAAGTACTGGACACCACCCAAGCTGATGCCAGGGTTACTCGGCAGCCAGACAACCCAATAGATAGGGAAAGGCATGAACCCCCTGCCTTGCTACTGTCTACGGTCAAGCTCTCTGGAAAAAACTGCACTTCCTGCAGGTCTGCGAAGGATATTGCAAGGTGTCCATGAAGAAATAATAATGTCCGATGCATGTGTGTGAGGCGAACTGCAAACAAAGGATCATGAGATGTAGTCAAGCTCTATGTAGGGGAGAGGTGGACTAGTGGTGAGGGAGACATGCATTGACCACAGGGTTTGCCGGTTCAAGGCCCAGTCAAGGCGAACTCCCCTTGGAAGGATGGACGAAGCCCCCCCAACAAAAGAGACTCCACTTCTAATGCCCATGAGCAAGGCACTTACCCCACAACCTCTGTTCCCCAAATGCTTCACAGCTGTCCAAGGCTTTGTGGCCTTGCTTGCGCCACAGATGGGATAAATGCTGAGAACACATTTCCCCCGACTTGAGTGCCACTGAGTGTCTCCTGCTACAAGCATGACCACCAAGTGTTTCCTGTTTTAATGGTAACAAATGTAAGTCCAGGTTTAAGTTTGTACTGTATTTAAAGAAAGTTGAACAATTCACCCATGTGCATTTCCATGACAAGTGTAGACAGACAGTCAATGTGAAAACATTGGCCCTGACAATGGCTCCTGCCAAGGCACATGTATGCTTTGAGATTTTAAGATCCAGGGAGGTCAGTTTATTTAGGTCAGGGTTTCTAAAACTTTTTAGGCGAACACCTCCATTAAACACTAAACTGCAACAACTGGTCAGACTGAATGGAGTTGAAATTGAAAGAAATGGCAAAGATTTACAGTGTTCAGAATGTGAAACTGCAATGTGTGTTCACCTATGGAGTTAGCATGTGGCAAATGTTCAGTAAGGCTCAACATTTGTTTCTGGATATATACATATGCTTTTTATATTTTCTTTCTTTTGGCCAAGCCGTTTGCAGCGGCATTCCGCTGTGCCTCCATGAGATACATGAAAGGACAGTGTTTGTCACACACTGTGTCCACTGTCTGAACCTGCCTCCACAAAGTAGATACCACACAGTTCTTGTAAGAGATCCTCCTGAATGCCAGTGGGTTGCTTGGAGTTCTAAATGATCATGGAGACATACATTTGCTCCCGTCATTATGCATAATGCAATGTGTCAGTATGTCAGCGCTGTGTGCATATATAAAATGTCCAAAATAAGTCCTACTAATGACACGGCTAAAACAGGCAGTAGTGAAGCATATTGTACCATGTATGATTGGGCAGGTGACAAGTAAACCTTATCTTATCTCTTATGATTTTCATAGTGTCTAGAGTAATTAAACCAAGGTCTGAGGATGTATCAGCTACACACTGGCTGCAACATACTACACATTCATCTGCATTAATTATTTCAATCAGCACTGCAAATCTAAAACTGCATTTTAACTCATTACATACTGTTAATTAAATTGCATGGATAATTATTTATTGTGAATATCATTGTTCGGTATGGTTAGTTTATTCCATTCGCACTTTAAAGTTAGAACTGCACATTGTTTTATCTGTAACATAATGTACATTCAATTCACCTAATTTAATAATTGTATCCTGTGAATTTCAATATCTGCATCGTTAACTATTCCACTCGCACCTAAAATTTTGAAACTGCATATTTCTGTTCACTTGTTACATAGTGTAAATTCAATTCCATTTATTATTTTGTACTGTGAATTTCATTTTTCTCTATGACTAGCTATTCCATCCAAACTGTAATTTTAAACCGCATATGGTATTTTTTTTCTCTTCACTATGTAAATTACACTGTTTATATAATTATTCATTACATACAGTACATTTTCTGCTGCAAATTTCCCCACTGTGGGACAATAAAGGTTTATCGCTGCTAATGTCTCAGCACACATTTTGTACAGTTTTATCGATGTTAAAATACTCCACAAGCCTCCTTTAATCAAAGTTCTCTCTCTCCAGGTCCGTCTTACTTCCTACCTCTCTTTTTCCCACCACCAATGTCATCCATTCATTATTAAAGCTCCCTTTGCCCCATCTCTCCTGTGTTCTGCTCGATTAGAAACCCTTGTATCAGCTGCTCCGGGCCATAGGAGGACAGAGGAAAGGGGGGGGATGAAATGAAGACATGTTCGGCTCTTTGCAGGGGGGCGTGTAAGTCGCCTGTCAGCCTGTAATCACTGTGTCCGCGACTCTGTATGCTAATGCATCTCTCCATACTGCTGACTAGGACATGCAATATAAATGAAGTTTGTTGGACTGCACAAGGGCTGAGTTGAATAAAAGATCAGGGTCCTGAGGAGATTTGGGGCTGTTATTAGCCATGTGGAACCTTACAACCACAGTGCCGGAGACCTAATGTTGTAATGAGGGCCTTTTTACATGGAAATTGGCATCTTTATCCCTGTCAGAGAAGGATTAGTATGACTGTGGCCACACTGTACATTAGTGATGTGAATGGATACAAGCTTAGAAGGCATTGCATTGAAAATGTCTCAGATGGACACTGAACATTTATGACAAAATGTACATTAATTTCTGTTTGATGCTGTTACAACCTGAGGCCCAAAGAGGGACATCACTGATTACTGTACTTTTCATCAAGTAGATCGGTTGATTTATACATAGTAGAACTGACAGTAAAAGTAAGTGTTTTCCAGCATAGTTATTATTATTTTCTTTTTTTACATTCTGCATCACTGTCCTTAGCTTGTAAATGCAATCATACCCAAGCATGGCAGTCTAAAAGGCCTTAGACTGTTATAATGGGCATGTATGTACAGAGACACAGAGACATTCGAAAGTGCCGGTCCACCCACTCTATTGTAATGTTGTGGTTGTTTGCGTAAAGTAAGTCTCTTAGTGTTGCCAAACTTTCCCTTACACTTCTTGTGTGCTTCAATAGACTGATTTACCCATACACACTGTTTATTTTTATGATATTTATTTATTTCTTTAAAGTATAAAATTAAAGGAAGTTCAAGCAACATTTAAATGCTTATACATGTTGCTCCACATTGTTTTCCTTGTTTAGTACTATAATTTACCATTGCTTAAGTAACATTACTTCACATACTATCCCAGGTTTGTTTGTTGTTGCGCTGTTACATTTTATATCTCTGCATATGCATAAATAAAGAAAACAGTCAGTAGTTACTGTCGGTTACAATTTATTAGGTCACAGATTTAAATTGTGTGAAATTGTTTTTCTCACATACACGCTTGTTTCTCTGTTCATGCACACAATTGTTTGGTCCTTTGTTCCTTCACCTTCCTGGTTTTCTTTTCTAGGTTTGGTGCTACCAGGGGACTGTTATTATGTGAAATAGACTTTGTTTGGTTTTGTTAACCTGACACAGATGGTACACTATTAAAGACATTTTCACCATTAGGAAACTATGCAGAGTCCCTTTCCTTGACACTCAGACACACAGTACAATTCCCGAGATAAAACAGTACCTACAGTAAAAATACAAGAACACAACTTCCTGAGTAATTGCAGCTCATAACTTTCCACCCCTGACCATGATGCACAGGTACTGTACTGAAGTGTAAATGAATGGTGCCATGGGGTGTGTTATAGATTTAGTGTGATAAAAACAGACTTGGGGGTCAGTGGCCCCTCCGGTCCTGTTTGGCTCACTATAAAAACATACATGCTCCTTTGTGGATATTTGGAAAATGTGGAAGCATTTTGCCAAGCACTGAGTTAGAGTTCCAAGGTTAAAGCCTTCAGTCCCGCTGGGGCTCTGACAAGGGGCAGGTGTGCGTGTGTGTGTGTGTCTGTGTGTGTGTCTGTGCACAATTACAGGGTGAATTTCTCTTTGCATCTATGTATGTCTAAATATGTTGTGTGTGGGTCTTATGTAACTGTATTTGTGTTTGTCTGTGCTCATTCTAATCACGCAAACTGTGTGAAGATTTCCCTGCGTATACTCTATGTGTATGTATGGGCCTCAGTGATTTTAGATTCTGCTTTTGTCACCCACTCGGGATTTGCCTCTGTTTAAGATAGGAGAAGTCAATGTGGAATCTTATTCGACAGATCTGAATTCTGGTCTTTCTACCTTCCCGGACTCGGTTGCTCCTCTTTCTACTAGGTTGAGGTGGCCTTGTGAAAACAATATATTTCTATTTCCGGAGGTAAACTGACAGGGCAGGGGTGTCAGGTTGTATAACAATTGAAAAGGTGTGACTCAAAAAGGAACTCTTATCATTCTACTCCTCTCAACAATAACAACATTTAAATTGTCCAGTTGATCGCATATAATGTTCTCCTGACGTTTTTCTCTTCCCTATCACCATCTGTTTCTTTATCTTTTTGCTACTCTTTCTTTTCTTTTTCTTTCCCTTTTTTAAGACACTCCAGTCTGAAAAATACCTCAAGGTCAACAAATACAAAAATTACTGAGGGTCAGATGTCACAGGTCACTCTTATCCGATTTCTCAAATTCCAGCACTAAAGAGGGGGCCTCATCCAGACCAGTCCTAAGATACTATACACACTGTCACCATTCTAACAGTCGGGCAGGTCATACCTATGGCATTTAACTAATGTATAATGGTTGAATCATGAATAATATATGTAACTTATGTAACTAACCATACTTTATATATACTTTGTATTCTTATACCTTAAAGCACCACCTAGTGCTAAAAAGTATAGAAATAAGCAAATAATGCTTGAGGTATATTTTAGAAAACATAAAAAGAAGTAGGTGTTAAAGAAGTGGTTCGTGTTGCGCTGTTTTACTCACCAGATAAAAATGACTGTTCGATGCAGTGTTAATCTTTGGGGATTTTGGAGTGATTAAAAGAAAATACTCATTTGCATACCTTGATGAAGGATTAAGAAAAAGCACCAACGATTTGTTTTTAGTGTTTCTCATTATTTATATCATTACAAGAAAAACAGTTCTTTTTGCGAAAGTGTGATTTCTGTTAGAATTGCCGATAAATAAAAACCTCTGATCTTTAAATATGTATATTTAAGAGGACACTGACACTCTGCAACATGGCAGATTTAGAGCAATTGTAAGAGAACAAACAGATGTTCAGATCCACTCATGCTCTGTATTCTATTGGACAACCGGCCTGTATCTCTCCGTAAAAAAATATATATAGAAACTTTGAACTCTCAGAAGAAAAAACCTTTCTTTCCCCCATCTGTGCTTGAAATGATAGACTCTAAACCTGGTTGTAAAGTAGTCACTACTCTTTTACAGGGTCTGGGAAAGTGCTGGAAGGTTTTATGTATCATTGTACTGTTTTGCATTTGTATTGTTTCTTTTTTGTCCCTCAATATGTGTGACAGGGCAAAGCGGGAGAGAATAAGAATGGCACAGCAATAAGCATTGAGATAGAGCTGTAAAATACATTGACAGTTTGGCTCTGGGGAGCTACTTCCTTCTCTATGTGTGATTACTGTCTCAGTGGCAAGAAAAAGAATACAAGTCGACCGGTACGCTCAGTCTCCCAGTTCTCTTAAATAACTTAGATATAAAAAAACAATTAATTAATAATAAAAAAAAATTGGTGAACAACTTGAACATTAAAGGTATTTGTATTTGTTGATTTACTAACTTTACCGTGATTTGAATTTATGTATATTGGCTAACAACTTGTTTAGAACTGGGGACCAGTTTTAATGATATAAAGTTCTATTGGAAGTGAGAAGGAATATTTATCCCATAGTTTTCCGGTGGGGTAGACAATCAGTCAAATTTTACACACACTTACAGATGTTTTATCAAGGCAGAGATAATTGTGTACTCAGTTGAGTATATCAATTACCAGGAAGATACACCCAAATCTTTCAGTTAATTCAAATCACATTTTAAAAATGACATATGTCTGTCTTGTTTCGCAATACATGTTAATGCATACAGCTTTGTTGTGATCTCAAATATGAACAAAGCAGGGCTAACATTTTAATATCATATAACTATTACCAACTCTACCTGACATTCGAAGCAGATGACCCCATGGTCTCTGAGCCAATCTAAACTTGACTCTCAGTCATAGCCACATCGATGAAGGATTGCCAACTTCAACTAAAATTGAACTCTCACTAATTTGTCCCAATCTACGTCTTCATCAAGTACCCACATCTAAATCGCCTCATCATCTCTCACCTGAGCCAAGGACATGAAAAACCTGGATGTTGAAATGAAAAACCTTGTTTGATGGCTGGATTTCATCCTCTGACAATGTTGCCTCTGTCGCCTGGTCTTGCCGCTTCTCAAGTATGCAAGGTAAGTGAAAGCTGTGAGACTATGCAACCAAGCCCTTGGTACAGCTTACGATTGTCGATTAATGCAGCGACCATATGGAGTGACTATGCTCATGCACTGGGAATCCCTTGTAGATATTCAAGAACACAGCAGCACATCTGGTCTACAATCAACCTAAAATGGCACAGGTCATTCCACTGCTCATCTACCTCAATTGGCTACCCATGGCCACCGAAAATCAATTCAAACACTAATGTCTGCCCATGGCACAACACCTGAGTGTTGATCTACCAATTCATAAGTCATGTGGTCTTATTGTTTTTGGCCAACGTGTTCCTACAAGGAACATTATCGGACATTGTACCTCAGTGGTAGAACAAGCTATCAATTGCTTCAAGCAGGGGTGTCCCTTTCCATCAGCAGAGCATGTCCTGTCTTAACACACGAAACACATGCCAAACAAACACTTTATGTGCACTTTTTTTATACACATTATTATTTTTTTAATCAAGCATCTCAGTCAAATCCAAGCATAACTTCACGGTCTCTGTCTTTAACTATACCTCTTTAAGTGGCTATGGTAAATCTGTTCGAAAATGCCTGTTTATTTACACATGTTGTAGTAATCCATTATGTGGAGTTTCTTTCCCCTGGGTGAATTGCGCCCATTTAGCCCTGTTTCTGGTCTCTACCTACTCTCGAGGGAAATATATAGCTTTTTAGCTGCCAAAAGCTCCCCTGTTTTCACCAGCTAGTTGTTAATTTTGTCATCCTGCCGCCTGGTGCTGGCAGGTAGTGGGTTTAAGAGCTTTTTCACTTAAAATGGCTCCCAGTTGTAGCTGAAAACGACACCATGACAGCAGAGAGAATTAGCCAAAGCGCTTAACAATTATCTGAAACTCACCGCAAAGCTGAGGGGAGGAGCAGATTAATATGATAATAGTAGGGTTATTTAAAATAATGTGACTTAAAAGCCACAACGAAATCACAAAGCTGTACTAAAAACACACACAAAAAAAACCTTATTAGAGAAATAAATTATACATTATGTAATATTATTAAAAAATAAATAAAAATAGACAACAACTGTTTATTATGTTGTTCTGTCATTAGGTGCAGAGGCAAACTTGACTGTGGTTCCATCTGTTACATTTCCTCAGGTCTTTTTACCAAGCCACGGGGGATTTTGAGCAAAGTTATCTCCAAAGCTGCCACCTTCACTTCTTGAGTTCATGCTTCGATAAAAGAATCATCAGACATTGGCAAGTCAAGCCCTCAGTCAATAATTATGAAAGCACAGTTCTAATCAATATGTGAAATATAAAATAAGGACAAATGATAATATGGATATGGAGCACATCTCATTTCTGCCCCAGTTAGATGGATATGTTTGAATAGCATACATTAGAATAGCAATGGATCCATTTGGCTTTAATGGAATGGGACCTCACATTTTACTTGGCACATGGTTCAATATTTGAACAGTATTTACAGCCAGAGAAATAGAGAGAAAAAAGTGTTTTAACTCCAAAATTATATTGCTTGGAGTGATAGTGGTAGTAATAAAGAAGTTATTGACCAAATGATATTGATCGACAGCTCCTCAGGCAAAACGAGCCGACCTTGGTCTCCCTTGTGTCTTGCCCTCCCTCCTCCTGCCTCCCCTCTACTCTCCTCCCCCGGAATTCAATAATATATTATTTTACACAGTTTAAAGCCGGACAACAAATTGCTGCACAGCAAAAGGTGAGGAATTGCTGGTAAATTTTCCATGGCTATTTGCCTGTAGGAATTTGGCGAGGGAGTATGTGAGGGTGATTAAAATCAAGACTCCAGTCAAGACTTGATTAGGGGTTGCCATTTAACAGAAGGCATGGCAGACGAAGAATGAGAGGGAGAGAAAGGGAAAGAGAAAGGTTAGACGGAAGAAAGGAAAAACCAGAGGCTATGTGTTCCTTCCTCTGCTCGGCATAAATCAGATAATGACCTTGAAGCCTTTACAGGAGAGAGGCAGCGGTAACTACATCCAACCTCTGTCCCCTGGTTTATACACAAGGTCAGAGGAGGGAAACAATGGCCATTGATTTGGCCCTGAAGAAGTGGGGAGTATAGACCTAGGTGACTGTCACCTAACACTCTTAAAAAATATACGTTTGGCAAACTTTTTTCAAAATGGCAAATTACTACTAGGTAGATGAGAAAGCGTAAAACCTTTTAGCAATCGAACTGCAGCTTTGAAATGTTATTCTTGGAATCCATCTTGTGTCCTTTTTCAGCACATCCAATGTGCTTGACCTGGATCAATACACCACCAGTGGTATTCCCGCATATATTTTTAAGAGTGTAAAAAATAATGGCTAGAAGCTTTGTTTGAATGAGATGGCTGATCTAAACATACAGTACATAGATGAGGAGATAGATGATCGCTAGCGGGGAAGCTATCGGATTGACAGTCTCTTGTGATAGCTGAATGTCAGAAAACGGCGGGGAAAAGGGTCACTCTTGACTCTTCACCCTGTCTGTAGTGGGTTGTCTGCTTTCTGCGAGTGTTCTCGCGAACTATGGGTCAAAGTCATTGCGAAGAGTTAAGTTTGTAAAGGAACATTATTAAATACCACTCAGAGTCATTCTTGACCTTTCGGGACACAGATACTTTAAGCTTTTAACCCTATCTCATGGCATTGGTCAGCAGATGAACCTTACTTGTGTGTCAGCGCCTGACCCGAGTAGAAGATTTCAGTCGTGCGACCATGCACGTGGGAGTGGATTGTAATAACCATCACTGCATTTGTACAGCAATGTCCCAAGCTTTTTGATCGTGTCAAGTACTCAACTTGAAGCACTACAGTCATTACCACGTATACACTACCCGTGCAACAAACTGGACCACTGCTCGGAAGTAACAGATCCTACAGTAGCAGCAATGCTATACATTTCACTGTTGAACAATTACAATCAATTACATAGTAGTCCTCTATAAGGTTTGTACACAATACAATATTAGTCATGAACACAAAGCTTTACTTCCATGTTTATTGTAACTAAGGACTTGTAGGTGTGTTGAATAATCATTGAATGAATAAATGTTATTATTTATTTAGTGAGAGAGTAAAGACTGATTGTATTCAGGTCGCTCACATACAGTAGCGCCTCCTTCAGGTCCTCACAGAACAGTTGAATTAAAGTGCCATAACTGGTGACAGAGTGAATGAGTGAGGAATCACAAAAAAGTTGGAGGAGAGGGGCATCAGCTCATCAGTAAAGTGCTATCACGCTCACCTCACTTATCCTGCGTGAACGCGATCGTCTTGTTCGTTTGCATGTCAGAGATGCTCATGGAGAAAGAGATGGCGGTTATGCGCAGTTAAATATTCATTCCGCTCGCAGGCCAGTCAAGTGAAACATCCAGCTACTTGGCAGACATGGCAACTGAAAACTGCATCCATTATTGAAGTGCCAGGATGTTATCAATTCATACAAGGTCAATATGGAAGATTTCAATTTGTCGCCGTGTCAAGACAAAGATTTCACCTTGTTTGGCTCACGCGCCTCTCTTCCTTCTCCACCAGTCTCGGCGTCTCACTGCAGTTTTTATTGTGCTCACAACTCACACCATGTGTTACATTGTCTTGGTTTTGTTCGTTACTGCATTGCAACTCTTCTGAAGGGTGAATGATGATACAAGATATGACCTTGCCTCTGTCAACTTAAAATTCAGCCCACAAGTCTATTTCCACTGTAGCACACACACACACACAGGGGCACAGATTCGCACAGTGTTTGCCATGGAAGAGCTCCTCATTTACATCAATTATGGATAGTCAACTTCCATCCTTGTGGCCTGGCGCTGCATATTTCATGGAGAGGGGGTATTTTACGAGTTAATGTGTCCAGTTGACATGCCTCTGAAAGCAATGGCCTGTCCCTTACACCGTGTGCTGGGCTGCGGAAAGCACGCAAACACAAATCTAGTGAACCCGCGCTTGTGTGTGTACCCGGTGAACCTCTTCCCCAGCCACATCATGCATCCAGTGCAAATGTGTCTCGCAGTCAGTTTTCTACTCCAGGAAAAGGAAGCACAAACTATGGCGAATGCCTGCCCTCGAATCAACTTGCAAGAATAGCCCTTTCTGCTTTTTTTTGCAAGGTATTCGTATGTGTTTCTCTGAGTTGGTGAATTCATAAAAAGCAAAAAATAGGCAGAGAGTCCTCTTTTTCGACCCTGGCCTGTAGACAAAGCCGATAACAGCGCTCGTTATGCCCGTTCTCCCCACTCTCCCCTCCACCGCTCTCACTCCTTCTCACTTCTTCACCACTCCCCAGCCTCCAGCCCACCCATTCCACGACCGACCCCCCCCCAATTTTTCTCTCTTCGCGCTCTCACCAGCCTGTTGGGGAGGTGTTTCCAGCAGCTGGTGCCTTTGCATAATGTGCGAGGTGTTTATTTGCGTTTTTCATCTTTTCTCATCACAGAGACACAGAAAGAATGTGAAAAAGAACGGAGGCCGCTCTTGCATGGTACAAATTGCTTTTTTGACCCCGTAATTCAAGGCATAAGACACTCCGAAGGAGCCAGTGATGAAGCTCCTGTGGCTGGACTTCAACACAGGTGCATAAATTATCATTTATGGGGCACTAATGGCCTGTTGAGTTGTCCTCTCAGACCTGGATGCGCCACACCTGCTCAGTGATCGTGCCCGAGCCTGGTCATATTTTATGTGTCATCTCCATGGCATGGACACTAAATATGACATGAACAAACGCCAGCTCTCCTCCCATCCCCTCTGCTTTCTCCTTTTCCTCTCCTCTTCCGTCCTTTCTTCTTTTCCATTCCTCCAACTGTCTGTCCTTCCTTTCTCCTCACGTTATTTTGTTTCAACCTTTGTGCTTTCCTTTTGGTGAGATGTATAGCACCGGCTCCGACCACAACCCATTTAAAGTTGCTCCTACAGATGTAACCTTGAATTGTCTCATGCTAATGCAAGGCTTTGCATAAACAAGTTAAACCGGTTTTTATAGAGCAGATACTGCCTATTGCATTACCAGGACTCATGGTACTGCATGTGAGTTTTCTCCACCATCAAGCAGAAGTTGCATTCACAAGAGAAAACGATCACTAAGAAGTGCTATACTGGTGACTAAAGTGACTAACTTTAGCAGAAGAAACAAAGAGAACTAAAACTAAAGTATACCAAAATTGATGTTGCCGTCTCGCTCTTTAGACAACTCTTGTGAGTTCAGGAATAAAGTTTGAAACTGAAATCGAATCACATGTTTTTGTGGTAAAATGGTTTGTAAAGAGCTGCTATCTAATGCAGATAAGGGCTATGTAGTGATGTGTGAGGGTTTGTGTAATATTCAGTATTAGTGTGCATGTTGTTTCCGGTATGCTGTACAGTGTTTGACACTCACACTGGGTGAAGTGTGCCCTTAAAACAGCTGTCATTACACAACAGAGTAGAGAGGAACGCAATTAGGCACGTCGGCTCTGTGATCCATCACTGGCTATTATGGCTTCCACAAGGTGAGCAAAGGAGAGAACGGCTCATCGATACTGTAAGGAGCACACACGCGTAAACACACACGCGTAAACACACACGCGTAAACACACACACGCACACACACACACACACACTTAGGTGAGCCTGTCCGACAGCTTTGTGACCCAAAATAAAAGTGCAGATGTGCAGCAGGGAAATGAGCAAGCAAACATGCCTTGTCCAATAACCCTGCACTGTCTGTCCTGTGCACTGGAGTCCGCAGATGAAGGAAGGTTTGCATTTTGCTGAAGGACACTTGCAAAGATTTTTTGGCATTCTAAATCAAATGAATCCTAATCCATCTGTGGGAAACCAACATCGTGCACGAGGTCTAAACAGATCCAAGAAGTAACTATATGAGATGAAATGGAAGTTTGGACAGTTTGAGAGTTAATCTAAATGGATTAAGTCATAAAACATTATCTTGGATTGAAAAGTATGGTGGCTGAGAAGTTCAAAACAAAAAAAATCTCAAAAATCATCAGCACGTTTTTCAAATAAATAAAAGAACCGTTCCTTCCTGTCCATTTTAAGTCTGACCTCAGCAACTCCTGCCTCCACTCTCCAGTCATATGCACAGAATGTGTCTAACCAAAATGCACTTTTTGGTGATTACCCTTGTTGCCTACTTGGCAGAAACGTGCCACGCTATATGGTGACTATCAATTATATGCAATGTGGTGGAACATGGACTTCAAAAGACATTTATGGAATTTTCTATCGTCATTTTCACCAATCAATAAACATCATTGCACATTGAACACATTGAAGTTAATTGCGGACAACGTGACCACAGGAGGACCCCTCCACAGCAAGAAAGAACTCCAGAGTCAGACAGGCATTGTGAGCTTTCAAGGCCAACAGCTGACACTCAAAAGATAGAATTAGGAGGGTGTGTGACTTTTTTAACATGTATCAGGAAATGTATTAGAACTGAATAGTCCCGAAGGAGCAACAGATCAGGTCACCCCTCTGCTTGTGTGACTTGGCCTATATACTGTATACTGACCCGATAATTTGAACACTTGGCCATGGTGCCAACTAGCGAGAAAAGAAGAAAGAATAGAAAGAAAAATAAGGAACACAGGGGGTTCACAGAGGCTTAATAGAGGGCTCCAGTACCTCCCGGACTCTTATAAACCGTCAGTTAGCAGAGCCCAGCACATCTTCAAACACACTGCCGTAGTGAGTTCCCCGAAGAGGTCTGCGGCTACTCTGCCTTGAAAGCACCCATATTTTTGCCGGTGTGTGCACTTTTAATTGCACTCCCATCACTCGCCCCTCAGCTCCACAAATCTCTCCCGCTCACACTCACACTGCCCCTCATTCACCCCTTTCCCAGTATGCCCCCAACTGCTCACTCCTCCCCCTTGGCTCTTTCTTATGCTGTCATTTTAGCCCTTACTCTCTATCTGTCCATTCTTCAAAGGGTAACTTCATTCATTCTATTTTAATTTCATTTCACCAACCCCAAGGGGATGAATTTCGAGGAGATGGAACTGTGAGAGGGAGGGAGAACGAAGAAACTCTGCTTTATTTTAGTGATGGCTCTGTGGTACTTCGACAAAGCCTTTGATGGTATGGTGGTAGCCAGCCACGGGCACTGCCTGATAAACAAATGGATAACCCCTGACAGAAGGGTGTTACTAGCAACTGTACATACAGCTAGAAGGATAACGCTAATTTCTTGCATCTTGGGTCTTATTTTTACTTTGGTCCTCATTTCTCTGACAACGTTGTACTTACCAAAGCAGTTTGTGACTTTGCCCTTATAAGTCAAATAGTGAAAGGAAATGTCAGACAGAGAGAAAGCTTGGAAACAGGCCACAAATACAAGTTTTAGCATAAAGTGAGCCATCTAACATGCTCGGCTTAACATTTACATCTTTTATAACAAAGGTTCTTTATTTTTTAACATGGCTTCCCTTGATTGCATCACATTCATTTCAAGAATTGCATTTTCTCAGTTTCTCTTTTCAACAACCTTATTGTTCAGATTCAGAAGTAAGTACTAGGCACGTCAAATATTTTAAAATCATGGCAATTTCTCAGTTGCATGTTTAGTAAACATTTAGGCATTAGATTGGATAGGCAATATTTATTGAAAAACACATTGTTGTGAGGACCATCCATCCATCTTCATCCGCTTATCCGAGGTCGGGTCACGGGGAAACAGATCCAGCAAAGGACGCCAAACTTCCCTTTCCCGGGCCACGTCAGCCAACTCTTCAAGGGGGATTCTGAGGCGTTCCCAGGCCAGTGTGGAGATATAATCTCTCCACCTAGTCCTGGGTCTTCCCTGGGATCTCTTCCCCCTTGGTCGTGCCTGGAACACCTCCCGAGGGAGGCGCCCAGGAGGCATCCTCACCAGATGCCCGAACCACCTCATCTGGCTTCTTTCGACGGGAAGGAGCAGCGACTCTACTCCGAGTCTCTCTCGGATGTCTGAGGATGTCTGGCTCAGCTCTCTTTTCCGTCACAACAGTGCGATAAAGTGAATGCAATACCGCCCCTGCTGCACCGATTCTCCGGCCAATCTCTCGCTCCATCTTCCCTTCACTCGCGAACAAGACCCAGAAGTACTTGAACTCCTTCACTTGAGGTCAAGTCTCATTCCCTACCCGGAGAAGGCACTCCACCGGTTTCCTGTTGAGAACCATGGCCTCAGATTTAGAGGTACTGATCCTCATCCCAGCCGCCGTGCACTCAGCTGCGAACCGATCCAGGGACCGCTGGAGGTCACAGGCCGCTGATGCCATCAGAACCACATCATCCGCAAAAAGCAGCGATGAGATTCTGAGGTCACCGAACTGTAACCATTCCCCCCCACGACTACACCTCGATATCCTGTCCATGAAAACCGCAAACAGGATTGGTGACAAAGCACAGCCCTGACGGAGACCAACACCCACCGGAAACAAATCCGACTTACTCCCAAGAACACGGACACAGCTCTTGCTTTGGGTGTACAGGGATTGGATGGCCCTAAGCAGCGACCTCCTCACCCCATACTCCCGCAGCACCTCCCACAGCATCTCCCTAGGGACCCGATCATATGCCTTCTCCAGATCCACAAAGCACATGTAGACCGGATGAGCATACTCCCAGGACCCCTCCAGGATTGCAGCAAGAGTAAAGAGCTGGTCTGTTGTGCCACGACCAGGACGGAATCCACATTGTTCCTCTTCAATCTGAGGTTCAACTATCACCCAAACCCTCCTTTCCAGCACCTTGGCATAGACCTTACCAGGGAGGCTGAGTAGTGTGATACCGCAGTAATTGGAACACACTTTCTGGTCCCCCTTTTTGAACAGAGGAACCACCACCCCAGTCTGCCAGTCCATAGGCACCACCTAAGACTTCCACGCAATATTGAAGAGGCGTGTCACCCAAGACAGCCCCTCCACACCCAGAGCCTTCAGCATTTCTGGGCGAATCTTATCACTCCCCGGGGCTTTGCCACTGTGGAGTTTTTTGACCACCTCAGCGACTTCCAAATTGACAATGATTCCCCATCATCTTCCAGCTCTACCTCAGCACTAGAGGGCGTGTTGGTCGGATTCAGGAGTTCCTCAAAGTGTTCTTTCCAACGCCCGATTACATCTTCAGTTGATGTCAACAGCGTCCCATCCTTACTGTACACAGATTGGAAGTTTCCCCGCTTCCCCCTCCTGAGATGTCGGATTGTTTTCCAGAAACACTTTGGTGCCGAGCGAAAGTCGTTCTCCATGGTTTCCCCAAACTTCTCCCACACCCGCTGCTTTGCTTCTGACACGGCAGAAGCCACAGCCCTTCGGGCCTGTCGGTACTTTGCAAATGATTCCGGAGTCCCCTGGGATAACATATCCCGAAAGGACTCCTTCTTCAGTCGGACAGCTTCCCTGACCCCTGGTGTCCACCATGGCGTCCAAGGGTTACCGCCCCTTGAAGCACCAAAGACCCTCAGACCATAACTCCCAACTGCAGCTTCAGCAATGGAGTCTTTGAATACTGCCCACTCATATTCAATATCCCCAAACTCCACAGGGATGCCAGAAAAGCTCTGTCGGAGGTGTGAGTTGAAGATAGCACGGACAGGGGCCTCCTCCAGACGTTCCCAGTTCACCCGCACGACACGTTTGGGCTTACCAGGTTTGTCCAGACTCTTGTTGTGAGGACATGTATTCAAAATCAAGAACAAGAAGCGTTTAATATATTTTTGCCAATGACATTTGCTCTGTTTCTAATCTGAGTTTGTGTTACGACTGATCAACCATATGATAGTAAACTGTAATTATAATTTAAACACTGCATGCCTCTTGGTCATGCAATCTGGGGCAAATAGACCAGCTCCAAAGAATTGAGAGTGCTGTATATCTCCAATTCACTCGTTTTTCAAGGAAACTCATATCTTGAAAAGGTCAGTTTTTCAGGATGGACAAAACAATTTAGCTTTTTCCTCGCCCTCCATGTCTTTTGGAGCTTATCCAGTTTACTTTGAGGTTTTCACAAGCCTCAAGGGTCGCATATTTCTTTCAACCCCGTACTCTCTTTGTTGGGGAGTTTTTTTTATACATGATAACAGCTGCACATGTGTACAGTAAATGTATGTTACTGTCTGTGCTTGCTGTGTGTGTCAGCATGCAGGTGTACAGAGTGAAAGATGAGCCCTGACGACGGGCCGTCCACCTTGCCCTTTGGCTATTTCTGTAACGCGCCTTCCTCGGTATTGGTTGCGTAATGATCTGGGAGACAGAGATCACTCTTTGTTTGTTGTCTCTATCAGCCATAACTGGGCCTCGGTGCCAGAAGGTCAAGTGTACAGAATAAGAACAGGCTTACACAACAGAGAAAAACACAGACACACCTTTGATGTGGAACAAGGGATGTGTGTTTGTCTCTAAGATTGAGGGCGTTGATTGATTTCAGACAGGAAAATTCGTCTAGCTGTGCACAAGTCGACCTGCCGTATTCCATTTCAATAGCAATTGCTTTGTGGGTATGTTGAGCTATGCATCGGCAAGCTTAAGATTACAATTATTATTTTATTTTATTCAAAATATGAACTTTAATAAACAGCTTTAAAAACCTGCCAGAACAATGATACTATAAAGCATAACCGGTTTACTAAATCCTCGACTGCAAACAGGTAAGACCAAGGCAAGTCACTGCTCCTCAATCCAGAAAAATCAAGCTTGATCATAAAAACAAAAAAAAACTTTCAACTCTTTCGAGCTTTCCACCACATCTCATGGTCTTCTAAGCAATTTAAACTCAGAATAAGCCAAGATGTGACTTGATTGCAGATGTTCTCTTTCCTCTGTGGATAGAACATAACTCCATCAAGTGACAACAAAGTCAAGTGTCTCTTTCATATTGAGAGCAGAATTAATTACTTCAATATTGTGGTTTGTTTGATTTATAGGGTAGTTAATATGGTGGTGTCTCCATCAAATACATAAATTAAAACATTATGGAGCAAAAGTGCACCGTTGATTTGCACAGAGCATGCTGGAAAATGTTTTCATTCTCGGTACAAAGATTGCAATGCGCTGCGGAATTAGCATCATCACACCCTCCACAACAGAATCGAAGAAATAAGCTCAGCGCACCCCAGAAATATACCAGTTCATCTAGTCCCAGCTATAATATCAAAGACAAGACGACAGCGAAGAAAAAAAACAAAAAAACGTATTGTTATCTTTTATTTTTTATGACAAAGCCACATAGAATTATTGCCTGATGAGCGCAGTGACCATTCATTTATTAGATAATGTTGACACCTTCCCTTGTTTTGGTTTGACAACCTGCATTCTTACCGTCATCGCTCTTGTCAACCCTGCTTTCTATCAGTAGCCACGAACGCTACCTGCCCCATGTTAAACAGCAGACAGACAATGTGAGCAACGAGATGGTGCACATTAAGCACCTTAGCAAACTGATATTTCCCTCAGGACTTGATGGGGAATAAACAGAAGATAAAATAATGAGTGAATGTTTTTGTTTGCATGGTGGCTGCATACTGGTTGTGTCTCCTAACATATTTGATATATCAATGTAATCAGAAAATAATATAAAAAAAAAAATAGAGGTTACATATTTGTATGCAACTTCTATGAGCGAAGCATCCATTTTTAAAGTTTTGAAAGCTGTTTTTGGAGTGTGTCGACTATTACGTGTATTAGTCTTTACACCTGTTAGGAAGTTTGACAAAGGAACATTTTGGCATTTGAAGCACAAGAAAGAACAAACCTGTGTGAGGTCTCGGTAGAATGCTGCAGGGATCGAGAAAAGACACAAATAAACATCAAATGAAAACGATATTTACCTGCTTGATCATTAGCTTCCTCTAAACCCCTTACCTTGGAACGAGGAACGGCACGGGAGGAGAGGAAGGAAGAAGAGGAGGAGACGGGGGGAACGAGAGCAAGAGGAATGAGAGCTGAAGGCAGGGTGTCCGCTAGGAATACAAGCACTGCCTTGCCAAATACAAAAACAGGCCTCTCTCTCTCTCTCTCTCTCTCTCTCTCTCGCCTTTCTTTATGCTCCTACTTTATTCCCTTTGTTTGAGGAACTTGGCATACAGGACTTCAGAGGAGGCTGCAATGAGCACATCAAAGCCTGCCGACAGATTGTGGCCCGACGGACACACTCGAAATGGGCATTAATTTCTTTGTTCAAAATGTAGGAACGGCAAACACAAAGTAGGGGAATGAAAGCCGCTTCTCTCCTTGTGTTATTTTTTGCCTCCTTGCTCTCGATTCAGCTGTTGTTTCTCTGTGCTTCCAGATGTCAAAGGCGGCGGGTCCGGTCAGGCTGGCACCTTGTTGTTATCAGATGCTCGTTTGGCGAGGTTTCCGTCCTCCTTCCTGCCCCTCTTTCCTACTTTCTTTCGCTCTCGCGCTCTCCCCTCTCTCCCTGACTCTTCTGACAAGCTCTCTTTGAGTTCAGCCCACATGGCTCTGGGCGAAAATCAATGCCCATATGCGTCTTCAGCTGCTCCACACTGGACTGATGCAGGCTGGGAGAGGGAAAGGCAGATGAGCAAAATGCATACTGTAGGAGAGTCCGCGGATCACAGACAAAATATTTATCAGACTGTGCATCTGTTTACTGGAATAATGGAAGAATAATTAAATGAGAAATGCTCTATTGATGTTTTGTTTTTCATTCCTGTCTGCCCCAGGTGCCATTTTGTTGGCTGGTGATGGATGGGGCCAGGGCAAACTAATTGCTGAAAGTGTTGGTGCAGGAATTAAAGATTATTACCAGAGGATTCAGCCAGGGATTCATCCAGACCAGCATTCAGTGACCATTAGCCTACACAGTGTGCTGCGAAGTTCACTGACCTCGAGTGGTGATTCGCAGACTCGCTATTGATTGCCATCACAGTGATTCATTGTTCCAGTGTCTTTGCTAAGGCTACTCACTTGTATAATTGTTTCTCGTTGAATTATAACGCAGTGTGTGGGAAGCAATTGAAAAGGGCCTTTAAACTGTTTGTACGTTAACAAAATCCTTTTAGGAGAGGCCAAGGCAAATGAGGGGAGCTGAATCTTTCCTCCTCTTTCCATTCTTCATTACTTTATACGTTGTATCCATGAAAATCATTCATGAATAATGGAGCCAAAGTGTGATCATGACCGAAACATGGCTTCCAAAGAAGTAAGGCCATTTCAACGTGACTTCCCAGTGTTGTTCACGACGACCCCCGAGTTCAAGAGGCAAGAATTCAACATCCATCTGAAACATTCCAAGCATGATATCTCTCAGTCATCCCCACCATCACGGTTACTGGATGCCATTGGGCCTGGCATAGCCCCTCAGGGCAACTTTTCCGCCTGTTCTTCTTCTGGAGTAGCCGGCAGTTCACAGCAGCATACAGTGCTCTTCCTGGTTTTGAAGCCTTTTTTGCTCGCTGCGCTGACCCTTTTAGAAATTCTGCACAAACCACAGATACTTCCTTGGACTGTAGATGCTCCCCAGATCTTTTCGCTTCACGTCGACCTCTTGGCCTCTTCTCCGGTTTTGATCTCCCCTCCCTCGCTCCTCAGCCCCTGGAGGGTGTCAGCGCTGGCTGAAGGGGCTTCCAGGGGGCTTCAATGGGCCTTTCAATCCTTCATCCAGGTCTTAGCGTTCAAAGACCTTGGCCAGTCATCCAGCTGCACACACACTCACACACTTGTACTCCTAGCTTGCCTTCACACATATAAGTAGGGAAATGCACCGAAGCTACACAGATAATATAGCGAAAGAAGAGAAAACGAGCTCTAAGAGGGAGAAGGAAGTGGTGAAGAGCTGCTTTGAATGTCAGGGTAAGATCAAAAAGAACTCCTATGAGATATTGCCTTACCACCATCAACACGAGATTAAAAATATCAATGTACAGTATGCATGTGGAATAAAGTTGATATTCTCCCTCCTATAAACAGATTTAAAGGGACATACAAGTTCATTCACATTCTTTTCAGGGTCTCGGGGTCACTTCATATCCAGATTATAGCTGGTTTCTAACATTGAATCAAGCCACAGTGCTCCCTAACGTAACACTGTCTTCTGGGACCCTGATGACTGCAGCCTGGATGGAGAGAGCAGATGTGTCTTCCACGGGAGGAAATAGTGAGTGGCCAACCAGGCGTAAAATGCCACAACTTACCGAATGGATTTCATGGCAAAGTGATGCAGGGCACAAGGAGCCCAGTCAGAGATGTGCATCTAGACCTAGGGGGATTTAAAAGGCAAGACACAGTGGGATATAGAGGAGAAAAAGGGGGATGGTGGTGGTAAATGTATATGTAAGACTGTACACACAGTGTCCTTACATTGTTTGTTGTACATAAGCATTGGAGTCTTTATTGTGTAGGAAAATGCACAAAATTAACGTGATGCCTTGAAAAAGTCATGAAGACATAACTGTGCGTGTGTGTGTGTGTGTGTGTGTGTGTGTGTGTGTTCAGTTCAGTGGGATAACTGTGCGCACAAGGCTTGCAAGCCCTTATCTAGATGTCCTAGTTATCAACGTAGCGACATGGCAGATAAGAAAGGATGAGTACCCCCCTCCGCCCCTTCCACAGCACCCCTTAACCTCCCACCTACCAGCTCCCCTCCCCCTGCTCAATGTGATACAGATGGGGTGATTTGGAGCACTTTCCTGCAGCCTGTTTACAAGGGTCCAACCTCATTTCACAACAGATTTCATATCTGGAACAAATTCTGAGCTAATATTGTCGTAGATGCCAGGCACGTGTTTTTTTTCCTCTCTGTTTCCGTTAGTGTTGCTATTCAAAGTGATTAATCCCCTTTTACGACCCGAATACTGTTTGATAGCTGAATAGCTGTACATGCAAATATAGGCTTAGACATTTCGGGAACTGTGCTCCCTGAAAATGACACTTGAGGCAACATCTGCACCTTTTGTTCATGACACAAAATATCACAAATAATTCTAAAGCAACATGCCTGTATCTCCTTCATGCAGTATGCACAGCAGCAGCGGAGCTCTGTGTACATGCCCAGTCACCATTTCTTTGATTAGTCGTGTCGGGAACTGACAAGTAATCACAGAGTGGAGATATGAAAGATGGCGACATTAGCAGCACCTTGTGTCCCGCTTTCAGATAGTATCCAGGCAGAGTAAAAGGTGTCCCTTCTGATTTCTTCCGTCTCCTTAGAAAGTGCTGTCGCACTAGGCAACAAGAGGAACAGCAGAACTGGGAGTCAGGCTGTCACCAGTATCTAATGTTTTTGTTAAGCTTCATTTTGATATGCTATGGATAATTACACCAGATCTATCTAAGTGAAATGTTACAATACATTTTCAAAATACACACACACACACACACATTGGAAAAAAAAGGCAGAAGGGATTATTGCCAAAACGATTTTGAGATTGACAGACTTCCCAGTCGCAGAGAAAATGTACATGTTGGAGTTAATTGCAAGTCCTGCATTGTGGAGACCAAATCATTGGCCTGGATTGACAGCAGTGGGCTGCAGCAAGAATGTGACTGATAAAAAAGCATGACAAATAAGGATGGACATTTTATAGGAGCATTTGGGTAGTAAGTAACTTTTTGTGTTTTTCTTAAAATAACTTGGCTCAAACAATGATGACATACTGTGTATTTGTTTTTTGGCTATTTGACTATTTGAGTGCGACATTAACAGGAATTAATTCTATAACTACATAATAAAATAATATAAAACCTATAGGTTTTACCAACAAAGGAACAAATGTAAACATAGTGTGTAATAAAAGTGTTATGGGAGAAGGGCTGCTCAACAGTACAGAGCAACTACGCAGGCCTTTTCATTCAACAAGATCTGCTTTCATTTATTTATAAATCTCTTATTTGGAAACACTACTCCAAATGAACACTCACTATATCAACTTAGCAGGGAGATGTGGCCGACAACCAATAGAACTATCCCCAAGTGGCAAAAAAAGACATAAGATTCAAAAGTGTAAATAGCATTTACCATTTATCACTCATAACAGGAAATACAACTCTCACTATGGCTTCTACGTGGTTTGCATGCATCTTAAGTCTTAAGATTAAGTTTTTAACCTGAAATATTAAAAAAAAATTGCACCATCTGCTCCAAAAAATGTGAGTTTTGTGTTCAGCCATCAGCGGTAATCAATGTGTAGCAAAATTGCATTTTCAGCAGGACAGATACCCCTCCAAACAGACATTTCTATTGTATTAATTATCGATTCTTATTTTTGGACAATTTCTGTGTCTTTTCTGCAGGCATATCCACTTTTGTGGTTCACAAGGTCAAAAGATGAGTTAGATAAATTCAGTCATCCCGCATTTATATATATATTTTTTTTAATACATTATCTCCCTGTTTTTCACGGCTGCTCAGGCTCATAAAGGAAAACCTGTTTGTGTTTTGTAGCCTCATGCTTGACTTCACCCTCCTCCGTCTCGCTAACTGCTGTCTTGTTGCTTCTGCCCGAGTGGCTTCCTCTGAAAACGCCTCTTGGATGAACAATTAATTATTCTAATGATAGACCAGCACTCAGTGATGCTTTAAGCAGGGACACAGGGAAAGAGAGAGAGAGCGAGAGAGAGAATGGCACAGAGAAAGGAATGGTATAATCCTTTGGCATCTTAAAAGTGGGAGAGCTGCAGTGGGCTTCCATGATTGGTGCCACATTCTATTGGTGTTTGTAGATAGACAGACAGATGACTGTACATTCCCCTGTTACAGCGCAGTGAGGAGGGTTTATCAGTCAATAGCCCAGAGCAGAATTGACTCTGTAGAGGCCTTGACCACTTGACCAGACATCAGCCCCTCTACACTGGCCCCAGGCCTTACGCTAACACACACACACACACATCATTCTCGCTATAGTTGTGAGGATATCCGTTGCATTACCTGGCCTCTTACCCTAACCTAAACCAAATTCTAACCCTAACCCTAAACGTTTTAACCAACACAAAGCCATGTGCACTCACACAAATGCACACAACATCATGTCACCCTTCAACCTGTTTCCTCAGCCCATGCTGCCCTACTCCAGTCTCCCTGCCCGACACACAACTCACCAGCTCAGCTTGCCGTCCAGCTTCATGCTAACAAGACCGGTGTAAAACTTTGAACACAGAGTGTGTTTCTTTTTCTTTTGCAGCTACAGTTCACACATGAGCCTCTCCCCTCCCTATTTGTTGTTGTTGAGAACTTTGACAAGTCGCGTAAGTCCCCATAAAAAATAGATGCCTACTCTCCTCCTCTTCCTCTGTCTCTTCCTACCCCTGCCTTACACCACTGCTTCTTTTTCATTAAAAGAGGGACTAATCTACAATCCCTCTCGTTCTCAATTTCTTCTTCGTCTTCCTCGCTGACTGTTGCGCTACGAGTGTCAATGCTCGCCATGTATCCCTACGCATTCCCTAAGGAAGGCAAATGAAGGAAGAGGCAAGGAAGAGAAGACGTGGTCGAGAAAAAACAGAAGGATACAAAGAAAGGACAAAGAAAAAAGAAAAGACAAACTGGTTAGAAACAGCAAGAAAAATGTGTTGCTTTAAAGTGTGTTGACATTGTCAAAGCAGTGCAAGTGTGCCAGGTGGGCAGCAGGCAGTCAGTCAGTCAGTCAGTTCCCTTGGCTTCAGTGAGATGGATGCCTAGGGTCTGATTTGCATATGCTATTCAGGGCATGGCCACACCATCTCTCTCTCTCTCCCTCTTTTTATTGTTTTTAATCAGTGGCGAATGTCAACAGAATAAATGAAGTTGCGTGGCAAAGTGAAATTTTTATCACATCAGCGGTGGTTGGGTAGGTGTGGAGGAAGGGAGGGCATGGTGATGATGCCTCCACGCATACCTCACACACCCCTTCACACCCCCCTCTCCACCGCATACCCTCCACCTCCATTCATCACAGGCCATATTGAGGGAGTGAAATTCAGTGGCGGTGCCGGTAATCAATGGAAGGGCTCCATATGGCGGGGATCAAAGGTGTCACATAGTGTGTGGTTCTGCTTTATTGCCAGCCAGCACTGTTAATTGGACAACAAGATCTGAGGCAATATTAAAATCCAATTAAATTGATATGAACAGATTGCCAAGTGATGTACACTAATGTATAATTGAGTATCAAGCAAATGCGAGTGGCCCGTCTCGAGCGCTGAGCTGCTGAATAAATGATGGGCGAGCCGTAGAGGACGGAAACAAGTTTGCACATTAGCCCCCCTCTCCTCCTCCCCCTCCTGCCTTCTCCTTCCCCTTCCTCTCTGGGCTCTCATATATACAGGGACACACACACAAAAAAAAATGTGATGCCCTCTTTTTTTTTTTTTTCGGGAAACTCGCTGACATTCTTGGAGGGCCATTTTTGTCCTGAATAATAAGGGCGCTAGAGAGCAGAGGTTGTGCGTGTTTGTGTGTGTGTGTGCGTGCGTGCATGTGTGTGTGCGCCGGTGGAAGGTGTAAGCTCATTGTGTGTGCGTGTGTGTATTCAAAGGCAGGGGCGGCGCTGACGTGTAACATTTTAAATGGCGTAATTCCACCACACGTGCATGGTTTTAATTTGAGTAAAATCTAAATGATTTATTGTTTTTTTTGCCAGAGCAAAAGCAAGAGCATGTTGTGGTGCTTTGGCTAATCAGGCATAAACATGGACAGCCCCCATCTCGGCGGAGAAGCTCCGTGTTAAGGAGTGCTCTTTATGAAAAAGAAATAAATAAGCAGATAAAGAAGGATGCTCTGACACTATTTAACAGACCAGCGAGGCCCAGTCCAAGGTGACATTCCCTGATAAGGTTCTCTTGGACTGTAGCCCAAAATAATCAAAAGTTCATCACCACTCATTCATTTATTAATTGAATATTTCTAACCTTGATTTAATGCGTTGAGCTGTAGTGCTAATTTGTGACATTGGGAGGCAGATAAGGAGATTTACATTTCAAATTTTAATGATATTTTGGCTCCAGCGATCACTCCCTTTTTTTGGGACTAATTATTTATTTTTGTTGTCTTGGTTGTCATCCAGCATTTTCTGCATTTTTTTTTTTAATGTCCCTCGGCCTCCCCACTTTCTTGCATTAAGCTGGTTTCTTTAATTAAGCGGGCACGGGGCTCATTAGCTGCCAGGGCGATGGGGTGGCATGATGTGCCCGTCTCAGTCCCCGCTGGCGATGCCCGGACAAAGTGCCTGGGGAGCAGGTGCTGACAAGGTCATGGTGGCAGCGTGCCATCTGGACCGAGGCGAGGGCCCCATCGCTGCCTGGCTCTTTGTAGCTATAGCTGTGGCTAATGCCATCCACCAATAACCCTGCCTCAAAGACATCAAACCAGCACCCCGGCTCTTAGGAGATCTGTGGACTTAACAACCGCTAAAACAAAGGCGCAATAATTGGTTTTGGCGCAATCTGTCCTTCGTTTTTCCACTCAAGGAGCTTTTGTGGTTATTAAGTGAGCTCGGAACAGAAGGCACATTGAAGGTTTTCTTCATTTAGGCATGATGCACCTCAATTTGCATAACATAGATGTCCACAGCAAACACTGTGCACATACATTTATGCATAGATTCCAACAATACACAGCGTCCCTGAATAATAAACATCACTTAGGGACCGTATGAAAATTGTGTGGCAATTTCTACCAGATGCTTGGAACAACCTACCTGTCAACTGCCTTGACAAACTGCAATAGGGACAAACAGGAATATGGAATGGATTGCTTTAACCACTGTAAAATGGTTAAAGCAGTCCATTCCATATTCATAATAAATTAACTTATTCTATAATGATGTGCAATTTTTGAGGTATATAAGTTTCCACAAGCCTCTTCATCAAAAGTATTTCTGTACGGTCCCCCCCTGACAGAGTAAGTGTGAAATGCTGTATGATGCCAGTATTACGAGAACCATTGTGCCAGCTGGTCTAGTTGTTCTTGATCTATAGACTGTTGTCCTAAGTCACCAGCACACAGCAGCTGAATTGTTATTATAGGTATATAACCGAGTAGAGTACATCAGAGTGAATCCCACAAACCTCTTGACACAAATGCTAATCACAAATTGCCAAACATCTGACCTGAAAGCCATGACAAAATGTCTGATAAAAGGAACTGGAAACTTCAGAAAGCTAAAGAGGATGTGCTTGCACTTTCTCTTAGTCAGAGTGGTTTCAATAAATAAATGAAGAATTCCTTTTGTTTCCTCCTGGACACCAGCCTGGCATCACCTCCTTTTCCACCAAGCAGCAGATTGTCATAGGGTTCTCTGACTTTGACTTATGAAACCACTGGTCGCACTCTATTTGAGGTGACCGCTCCACTCTGGGGCCTGGCTGATCACAAGGCCTGCACACACTTAAAGATATGTATAACCCACGAGAAAAGCCTTATTTAAGCACTGGTCATTCCCGACTCCCTCTCTGCCCCTTTACAATCCCTGTGGCCTCTTTGCCAGAGGCCTTGGCTGTCATTATGCGGTCCAGTGTTTGGGTTTGCCAGCCTTCACCCTCTGATTTGGCGGGTGCTTTCTTTAAAAAACGGAGATACGGAACTTTAAGGTTTAATCCTCTTTGCCTAGGCATAAGATGTGAGGGTCATTAAGGGTCTCGGACGCACAGGCCCGAGCACCACATATGGAGGTTGAGACATGCTCAAAGGGAAAGCAGATGTTTATTTTCGAGATTTCTTGGAGGCTGTTTTGTGGTCAGCCATGTGGTGCGAGGCCTTACATGAAAGGAAATGTTGAATTTGGATAACAGGCCCGTCGCACACAAGCTCTCCACGTAGATGGAAAAATACTTGCACACTTTGATGGTTTGAAACATGCAGGGAGTAAAGTTCACAAATGATACAATTCTTAATGCAATGAGTGTGATTACCTTTTTTTGCAAAATATATGGAAGAGCCCTGTTCTCTCATTAATTTCCTCCTACAATTTTAGGGTTGATATGGCTTGTTGGTAAGGGTTACACATTAACAATATATGGATGAAGAATTTGCATGAAAATATGTTTTATATATATATAATTATTTTCATGCAACAGACATAGTTTAGGAGGAAATAAATCAAAATTCCTTTCAAAATTCATTAATTTTTTGTCAGTCTGCCAACTTGAACTAGCTTAATGAATGCATTGTAATGAGAGCCCACAGAGGACTGTCATTTAGTTAAAAATAGCATTGTCCACATTGTCAACATGTTTTCATTATCAAGGAATAAAGTCACAGAATTTTTCTATATCTATTCTTGTTTTTTAGAGTGTCATGTGAGAATGCCCTTACTGGTAATAAAACGAAGCAAGTACTTATTGTACTCTGACCACTGGTACACACAGCAGTCCAAGTTAAACTGCTGTTTGCCTATACAAGGATAAATAGAGGAGCGTCAGAGGGATTTTCTTGAAGTTGCCTAATTTAATCCGCTAGTCCATAATCTGGTGTGAAACCCTAAACCCTTTGGCACACAAAAGCTGACCGTCATAATCCCTGGTGTAAAGAAATAGCCACTCATTCCTTCGCTCTTAAGACTGCAAAGTGAGAGAATCAGTACTGTGTTACTTTGCACACATGATTTTACCTATTTATCATTGCTTTCTCGTTTCCATTCGCTTGTCAGTCATGCCCTCATCTTCCAACTGCAGCAAACATGCCGTAGTTTGTGAAGGGAACGGTTCAACAACCAGGACTACAACACTTAAGCCATATGGAACATAGATTCCAACCAAGCAAACCAATGATAAGCTGCAAAGTAAATAGAGATAGCACTGACTATGCTCTGCTACAGTACTAGCACACGTGTATTTTCCTGTCACAGCATTTCCCTGCATCACATACACTAAGAATTAGTGGTGGAGCTAGACAGCCTTGACGAGCGTGACTCCTACCCAAGCCATTACTAAAATAAACCACATTATTTGGAGAAAATCCATGATTAGGACCGAAGGAAAAGAGGGCCCCTTGGTTGGGGGGGGCGAACATTTGCAAGAATGAGTGGTGGAGGGGGGGGAGGTTGGTGGGTGGAGATGGACAGGTGGGGTGTGGGGGGCACAGTAGGGGGCTAATTCTCCCCATGCCCTGCTGCAGCTGTGCCCCTGAAACTGACTGACAGATCCCAATGCGTAGGGGGGTTTCTGCATATGTCAGAACAGTAAGGGGCCTGCCAACTTCCTGCTACAGTTTTTCACACTTTATATAGCAGTCTATCTTAAAACTTTGTCTCGAGGGAGCAGGATTCTCGTAAATATATAATATATGTTTCCCCCTTGGCCAAAAGGTCATTTTCTTGCAGGCTATTTGATTTGTTGGCTACTGGATACATTTTCAGGGTTGTTTTTCATTTGTGCACTTAGGTGTTAAAGCGCACGCCTGCAAGATGAAAGGTTATGTAAGAGAATTTGAACAACAATGGTACTACATCATTGTGCATCTTATTCATATTTGTTTGAAAACCCATTTTGGACACATTTGTGGAAACTGTATTCCTGGCTGCAGTGTCTGAGTAGACGTTCTGCTGTCTAATCGCAGGCCAGAGAGACACAGGAAATGTCTAATTGTCCCTTTGTGAATTTTTTCTGTATGTCGTGCCATTTGAACAACCTGATTATTGACAGTTTCTAAAAACAAACTGACACTGTTAAACAGTTTCACTTATTTGTTTTTAGAAATGGCGATTTAGCAATACATCTCTTTCAAAAATTGTCATCCTGAATGAGGTTTCAGCTTTTTAGCTAATAACTAACTCACCACTTAACTTACATAGCATTGTCTCTGTCTTGATACAGTCTTGTGCATGTTACATTTGCCATCCTTAAGATTGGCCTTTTCATCACTGCTCATGTTTATGAATTATACACTTGTCTCTTACGTCAGCAATGCTAAAGCTGTCTTTTTGATGAGCATTCTATGGGTTATTACGTTACTGCAGTAAGTAAGTAATATATCTGAATATGATCCCCCCCCCCCCCATATGAACCCCCCCCCCCCCCCACAGTAGGGAATTTCAGAAAGTTGTTATTAATAGTTTTAGTTCAAATCTCCATGGCTGCAAATTATTAGCAGTTCCTCAACTAATGATGTGGTCATATTTTCTTCTTTCTTTCTTTTGTCTCTAACCTCCATCCAAAAAAACTCATGAAATCTCACAAAACAGCACACCATTAGCAGTAAGTCCCTGAAAAAATACCAAAACATTCTAATTGTGTCTGGAGACAACCATGAAAAAGAAAACGCTGACTCTATAAAATGAAAAAAGGACATTAACCTTGATCCGGACCAGCTTTTGTGAGGGCACCCGGGGCCAAGCAGTTGATTTGACTGTTTGTGCATTTAAAACATTACACACTTGGAGCAACCTCCGACACCCCTTCTGTGGCCGGAACCTAAGCGCAGTAACTTTATAGCAAAGCTTAGCGTGTAGCAAAGCAGCAAGTGAGAAGGACGTTAATTATTGAGGAGCATACGATAACAAGCTATGAGTGCCACTGATGGCGTATCGCAAAGAAGACCAGCACCCCCTGTCCGATGATCTATCCAGCACCTTGGCTACGAGAGGGGAGGGAGGTCTACTCTAGTTCTCCTTCTCTCTTTTAACACACACACAAACACACGCATCAGGGCACAACAGGAAGAGGATATTTTCTTTGGCTTTCTATTATACTGCAACACATATCCAACACACTCGCTCTCTCTCACACACACACAGTCGTATGGCTCAAAGGGCAAGTTATTGGCTCAAAAAGCGGAATAACATGTCAGCCTCAGGGGATTTTGACCAAGGTACCTGCTAGTGCAAAAAGGCTGTTTGCAAGCGCTCTCTGTGTGCCTCTGTTCTTCACTTTAGCTTCCTCTTTGAACGCTGACATGCTGCTGGCCGCTCTTCACTCCCTTTACCGGCGATCTGAGGGGGAGAGAAAGGTTGAGAGCACAGCCTCAGATTTGCACCTTTTATAGTTGGGCTGTGGGTATATTTTTCTATTGTCTTCTATTTTGCCCTTTTGGGAAACTTTTCAGGGAGATTTGAAATTAAGAAAAAGTTCTGATTTGACTTTCACGTCACTGACGTTGACACTGGGCTAGATACATCACAGGGAAGACAAAAGTCACATTTAAACATGAAAAAAAGGTTTTGGTTTCAATTTCTTCTCTTTGTTCATCAAAAGCGTCTTGCAGCTTAGATTTTTATTTTAAAATTTAGGTCACGTTTTTACAAAGTTTCTATAAAGGCAGAATTACTTTGACAAACAGTCTTCTCTTCGCAGTACAAAGGAAGTTCACATAAAACATTTGTCACAGTTTTCATGAACTGAATGAATACTACAGCTGTGTAAATAGAACCATTTACAGAAGCCATGTGCCGCACATTGGCCTCAACCTCTGTGAATGGACCCAGGGTCGACCGCTGCTATTGTGTCCATCCAGCTCATAATGTACAGTATATTGATATAATCGCTGTCAGTAAAAACAAGTTAAGAAAGCATGAGCGGAGGATGGCTGTCGATGTGACACATCTACAGGACAGGAACAATGTTAAAATTGAAAGCTGAAAAAATGTGTTGTGGCAAAAAAAAAATAGTACTTTGCTGGTGTTAACTAGAATTTGGCCTTTGCATCATGCAACGCCCTCAAATTTTCACTTTTCTTTCTTCATAAGATAATTGTATCTTAAAGGCTCCACAGACACAGCCATGAGACACAGTGGGGACAGCAATGTGTGGATCAAATTGAGAGAGAGCAACTTCAATAGATGGCAATATTCCCTAACATTAATATTTAACTGTTTTTATTAACATTTATATTCCCAAATAATTAATAATAATAAGTCGCAGCACGGTTTGGAGTTCACAGGAGGATACAGAGTAAATGTTTTTTACAAAGACTTGAAATGAATAGGAAAAGTTAAGAATTTGAGGCAGTTTAATGGCCAGTCAAAGGGTCTGGCTATAAATCTGCACTGAACACACAAACACACTCACACACAAACCCACACAAGCTTGTAAAATGGAATGAACTCAGAAGGGCTGACCAGTGTTGGTGCCCTTTGATCAGCGGATGCTTTGTTTCCACTGGTCCGTGACTCTTTGACCCCTGCTGGAGAAAGGTCAAGTGCCTCTTTAGCTCCGCGCTAATGATCCATTTAACGCCGTTTAGCTGTGTTGGTGTGTGGCATGCCTGGTGTACGTGTGTGTGTGAAACAGACAGTACCTCAACCAACACTTCAGCAACATGGAACCTCAGACTTAGTGGCACAGAATGACAGCTGACATGGGCCGAGCGCTCATTTTTATGAATTTTTCAGTCACATTTGACAGCCGCTGAACGCAAACATGACAAGTATCGAGGGGAGTCACACAACTCTCTGATAATATCCTGTTAGTCCTGTCGCACGACAGCCATTGCCTCACGTACGGTAATGGAGACGGGGGGGGGGGACCTGCCAAACCGCAACTTTTCCGAGGCTCCCAACTTTGCACGGACCAATTTATGTATCCTCAGCCACTCTGCGTCCTTTTTTATTTTTAATACCACATTAAACGGGATTTTATTAATTACACAGAAGAGTGCCACACATACAGCTTTCGGCTTGCATTTGATGTGATTTCTGTTAAAAAAGAAGCATTCCCACATGTAGCAAATCCCCACTGCCGCGCTGCCAAAAAAACAACGGCAAACAACAAAACAACAAAAACAGCGACTGAGTCAAAGTGGATCCCTCTCAGTAGGGGCCGGGGCCAAAGTCCCCTTTCAAGTACAGTTGCAACAATTATCTTCAAAGCCGTGCCGAGCGGGAACCTTTGTTTTCCTCCCAATCCACATGGCTTGAACCTGACCCTGTTTCTTCAAGCTTGGTGGAGGATAACATGTTCCTACAGTTTGATAGCAAGAGTACATTTTCTTATGACTTATTCATCTTTTGTCCCTTTCTCCCTCTCCTTAATTTATAATTCATTTGATCTAAAATTTCATTAATTTTCTAAAATGTTCCAATTGGGGCCCTTCTGTGCCCAAGCGAAGGTTTTTTTTTCTTTGTCCAACCCTCTTTTGTAGTCAACTATTATTCTTTTATGTAGCTGCCTTGTAGAGGTTATCGTCTTCTGAGGGCAAACAGCGCTCGCTGGAAAAGTTTTAATCAGCTTTAATGAGTGGGGTCACTGGTGGAACCAGAAAGGGAGAGAGGCGCAGAGAGAAGCTGGGAATGAGAGAAAACGCTGGCTGGCCTCTGAAACATACGGAGATTTTTTTTTTAATCTGCTCTACATTTTCCATCTCTCTCATTTGCACTTTTCTTTTTTTTTTTTTTGGTTTGTCCTTCTTCTGATAGTCAGATTTATCTCAAATTGCACTTGCATCTTGGACATGGGAACAGATTATAGATACTGAAGGAATCATTTTGGGGTCTGCTATCTTCAAAGCATCATTCCAGTCAGACTGCAATTAGACAGTGAAATTTAATTTTTAAAGTTGTCCGTCAGTGGCAATCAAAATATTTCCAACGCGGCTGTGACGAGGGACAGTCTGGTGTGGAATCCTTAAACTTGTCTTCCTTAAATTCCTTGGAAATGATAAAGCCGGTTTAGTCTTTCTACTCTAACAATCCCTGCCTTTTTATCATTCCCCGAAATCCTCAGATATGTAAGTTACCTTTCCTTTCTCCACTTGGCCTGTATCAAATGTTAGCAGCTTTGCTCCTGACTTTAGCCCTGGTCTTTAATCGTCTTCTCTGAGATAGTCTAAACCATTCCATTATTAGCATTTTACAGCCAAGGCCAGCGAACTCACTGTGGCTTTTAGGCTGCACGGCAAAGACACGGCATACTTTGTTTAGATGTGAAGTCACTGCGAAGGATTTGCTGTTTCAGAGAGAATTTTAACAAATGCTCAAAGACACAGCCTTTGAAAGCTTGGGATTCTCATTGCATTGTTCCAGCTTAGTAAAAGCAATAAACCCATGCAACAAAGATATTTTACATTCTGGCCATGTCTTTGCATGGGCTTGATTTAAACTGTGACGGGTTTTGATGGGATACACACAAAATGCTGGTTGTTACTCTTTGGGGTCATTCAGTCGAGCAACTTTGGCTTAGACGGAAATGCCTCAACAATGTCCAATACTTTGATTTACTTTTCAAACCAATGCAAATTAACCATAGTTTTTTTGTTTAGTGCTAATTCAATCTTGAGTTTACCACAAGCTGCAAAATAGGCTGACTGTATTCATGTTAATGATTAATTACGTTTAAGTTAGAAAAGGGAAAGTAAAACATTGAAATGAAGGTGAAAAACCTGTAATGGGGAATGGGAGTTATAGACTGAAGCAGTGGTCAATTCTCCACAATAGATATTAGATCCCGATATGAAATTGCACTTTCCTCAGCTCACCTCTTTCACACCATGAGGCCACAAAGCTCCATTGATCTTCCTCTTGCAAGCCTTACTATGTTTTCCTCCCTTGTATGCCAAGGGAAAAGGTTAGTGTGTGTATGCATGTGTGCGTGTGTGTGTGTGTAAGTGTGTGCATATGCTTGTGCCCATATCTCCATCACCCTATTATCTATTTCCCCACATATCCAAATGTCAGTACATCTTTCTTGCAAATGTCTTCTTGTGATTTGTGAATGCACGTGCGTGTGCTTTACATGCATGTGTCTGCACGTGCCTTCTTTGTGTATGTCCATATGTATGTGGGCACTTGTATAGAATTATTTGCAAAAATGTGTGTGTCATGACATGAGTGTGGGTGTGTCTGTGTGTGTGTGTGACCAGATCAAGCAGGCCAGACGCACCTCGCTCCCAGTGGTGCACAGAGCCCGAGCTCAGAGGTCCGCCGCTTAGCCCTGGTGTCGATAAGCGGCCGCTCTTCAAAGAGTGCTGAGGAAAAACGGCTCGGCCCTGTCAAAGTCGGACAAATTCCCTGCTAACACCCTGAGCCTCGCTGCTCCAACAGTTCAAAGAGTGGAAGAGAGGAAGGAAAAAGAGTGGAAGGGAAAGGAGCCTGGGGGTTTTACATTCATATATGTGTCTGTGTGTGCGTGTGCACATATAGCTTTTGAGGTGGAATCAACTACAGTATAGTAGAGCCTGAAAGCAAAGTATTACCTGTGTAATTGTTATCAAGTTGTGCTCATGGCACTTAAGCATTTGAGCAGCGGCGGCACTACTTTTCCCTGTGCGGAACCATTCCTGTGCCATTCCTTACCAACACACATGGGAGCATCGCTTCGCGTGCACCCATCAACACACATGGGACAGGATGGTGTGCAACCCCGAGATTTTCAGTGCCCCCCCCCCCTTATGAAAAATGTCTGTTAATGAAGCCCACATTTGAAAGCATTGAAAAACTACATTCTTTAAATGGATTTGATGTAATCGAGTCCAGTGTACCTATGATTTTGGTCTGCATCAGGAGTTGAATATCCGAGCTTCAGTTGAAAAGCTATTTCAGTGGTTAGTGGAGTATTTGTCTTACCAATTGGTGACTGCTTTAAATTAATTGACCTCGTGCACACTTGCAGCTATGTCATTGTTGCTACCTACTGTGCAGACTGCTTTGGCGACTTCCCAAAAAAAACATCTTGTGATAAATCTTTTCAGACAAATCTTAGTTTCACTTCCAATCATGTGCTCAATAGTCCCGTGCAGGTTTTATTTCAACAATGAAAAGCACTTACTCCCTTTATAGATCCCATGGGTAAAGAGTTGTACAATATTTCCCCTGGTATGGGAATTAATCACCTGGGATATCAGACATGATTAGTAACCACCAACATGCTTGTTTGATGTGAAATCTGGGAATACGTTCATAAGTTCATAAACACAGCAGTAACGATCATGGATATTGTTTCCATCAATTATGCATGTCCTGTATACATTGAGAAAATCAAAGAGAGGACTGTCAAATATTTTGTTCTCAAAGTAAAGTGCCACATCAATCAGTAATGCTGCTTCTCCTGAGTTGCTCCAACTACTCCTGGCAGAGTTGCAGGATTTAAACTGGGAAGTAGCCACGCCACTGTCTTTGTTATAGGTGAAGTTATGTGCTGCTTGCATAAGGCTGGCTCAGTACATTCCCACCACAGCAGCTCACTTTACCACCAGTGCTCCCAGTGGTGTGTACAATAGCTGCCAGTCTGAAGCCCGTCTGCCCAGAATGACTGGCAAAGCTTCGCCTGGCGGAACAAAGAAACATATGATGTGCAAAAGAATAGATGGGGGGTGGTGGGGGTAAAAAGCATAGCCTCAGCAACTCCACTTTTTGTCGCTGGCATTAATTCCTTCTCGAGAACAACAAACGATTCTCACATGCTCTTGAGAGATTTTTTTCTTTCTTTCTTTTATCAGCCTCTCAGACATTAATTATATATTTATTTATAGAATATGCAAAAAGAGCAGAGGAATGTTGGGAAAGGCAAATGATTAAAAATTAAACAATGCAGAAAATCACTCTGTTACCTAAAGGGATCCTACAGTACATCTCTCAATTTTTTATTTTTTTATCTTTATCTCGACTCCCTCTGTCCCCTGCCGCTTTCATTTTTTTTTCTTCCTTTTTCTTGGTTTGGAGATTTCTTTAAAGCTGTCTGCTCCGCAGGCAGGCATGCTTCCCAGCCCACAGACAGCGGCAGAGTGTGTGTTCTGCATATGCCTGTCTTCCCTCTGTGCGTGTGTGTGTGTGTGTGTGTGTGTGTGTGAGTGTGTGTGTGCGTGCGTGCGTGCGTGCGAGCGTACGTGTGTGTGTAGCAGGATCCAGGCTATTTGTCATGGCGTAGGCTGTTTGCTGGGTCAGCCCAGATAAACTAATGTGTCAGTGCAACGGGGCTCTGCCGCTGACCAGTGCGCCTGCAATATGCAAAGACTTTGAATTATTTCTCTGCCCCGTGGCTCCCCCGCCGAACACCATGCAAAAAGTAGAGGGAAGAAGACGAGGGCGCGGTAAGGGAGGGAGAGGATAAGAGAACATGACTGGGAATACAGAGGGACAGAATGAAAAAAAATTGTCCGATATTGGAGGGCAGTGAAAAAAAGGGGAATCTGGGAATCGTTCATAAGGAGGGAGTCACCAACCAGCAACGGAAAAGCCAAAGAAAAAGACAGAGCAAAGGAGAAATACAAAAAGATGGTGGTGGGGGCCAGTTTGTGCCAGTGTTGCCCTGGGGGAAAGAATTAGCTAGCCTTTGAAGGGAGACAGAGGGGTCGAAGACGAACACTCACAAGGTCACAGGTTCACCGGTCACATTGGTTGCTTTGAACACACTGATTGCTTTGCATGAGTGTCTGCGAGTGTGATCATGGGCAAAGGCATGTATGTACCTATTTATGATCTAAAGCACCTAGAAGTAAATCAATGTGCAAAATCAAAAAAACAAAAGAAATGCAGCCACAAGATGCATTCTACGATGTGCCATTTTTTTCAGTGTTTGTCCGCTGGCGAACACATTTTCTTTACAGTGGTGTGGTGTACACTTCAAGACACTGTGATAGGAAAATGTTATTGTTAGTTGTAGAAAGCGGGACCTCTTATCAAAGACAAAGGAAAAATGGCCTGTCTATTTTCTCCGGTTGGGGACACTTCCCAGTCAGTGTTTTCTCTTTGCTATTTCTTTTCAATATTCCATCAATGCCTGTAAGATGGTAAGATATTTCTACCTCCCTTTCTAATATATTTCATGGATTTACCTCTAATAATGTTGACTTTGTCTCTGTATATACAGGGAATATACTGTATCACCTGACCTCCTAAAGGGTGCTTGACATCACAAATGAAACTACAGGTTGCAAAAAGCTTTGTGCACAGACAACCTAAGGTCTTGATACTTGATACACTGACTTTGAATTAGGTGCTTAGAAAGTTTCGTCACGTCTTTAAAAGTCAAATGTCGCCAATAATGCAGAGACAGACTTTTCAGAAATAGATTAGCTTAGATGAATTGACTGAGATGGTCAAAATTCTGTTTGAGTGGGGTTTTCATGTAGCAAGAAAAATCCTGCGAACAGAATACTTTAATTTTGTTGTCATGAAATTCTCTAAAAGTGGTCAACACACTATAACCGGACAGAAGATCAGCTCCAACCCAAAAATGCTGGCCACATGAGCCAAGGAAAACTAACAATTTACACTAAAGTTACCGTGACTTTGTAATCAAAATGACCTTGAAGGTGCAACATGTCTACACGCCTATACCCCCATCACCCCATGAAAACACACACTTCCCTAAAGCATACACATACACAGCCATACAGATGCTAGCGATCATCATGGTCTTCTGTTTCGTGGAATCTCAGATTTGGCCTTTTTGCCTGTAGCTGACAGCCATGTGAGGAGAGATTTTTTTTTCTCCATTTTTGGCAAAGGATCAGACAAGCTGCACAGTGGCATATTAAAATGTCAGCTTAAAATGGAAATAAACAACTTAGGGGTGGGAAAAGGTTTTGCGATACTGCTAATATCACATCCACCCCCGGACAGACTCGCGAAGGCCCTGGGGCAGAGAGGAGATTGACAGGTGGGGAGGTTGGATCTCACAGCCGCAGGGGGGTTCCCCTGTTTGAATGGTTTTAGGTCTTAGTTTGAAAATCTAGGAATAAACAACGATATGGCTCCAACTTCATTTTGGTACGCACACAAATATTAATACATAAATACATAGAATATATGTACAAATATACATTAAATGATGTTGCAAAAAAGGGGTGAACGTTGTGAAACAGAAGTAGTGTATTATTGTACAGCAACGCAAGGAAAATTGGAATTGGTTTGACAATTACTTTTGTTGTGTCATGACAAAATGCATGAAATTTATTATACAGAATACGTATTAACAGATTTATTGTTTAAAACTATTTGTAAACTTTATTCTTTAAATTCAACCAGAACTCACTCTCTGAAACATCTCCATATTCCTCATATCCACATTCCACCACCTAACCTGTTAATGTACCCAACGACTGCTGACTCTACACAGCATAGATCCCCTCCTCCTATTGTATAAATATACGATTAACTAAAAAAAGGCATCATTATTTTTGGCTTGGTGTGGTCCCCGAGCGTGCTGTTTTGGCCCAATGTACAACACGGAGAGCGTTTGTTGGTGTTAAGTAGCACATGTGTCGAAAATAAACACCTCTCTCGACAACGCTCCATTAATAACACGACTTCACTTTGTTGCCTGCTTGTTTCTGCTGCTGCTGCGTTTTGTTACTTTTCTGTTTTACTTTCCCTGTCTTCAGCCTGTGTGTGCACGCGTGCTTGTATGTGTGTATGGGTTTGAGTACATTGTGCTCTTTAGTGTCTGTACCTTCCTTGTACTATGATTATGGAGACGTAGTCGGAAGACACATACACAGTAATAAGACAATCCGATCGCAAACTCTGTAGCTCGTAGCCTTTAAATGCTAGAAACCACACATTTTTGAATTCTTGCTTATTCTATACGTGTGAAGAAAGTGGCATCAAATCAAGCCACAAACGCCTCAAAGGGTGGCCATTTCATTACAAGTTTACGTTCATCCTGGTACCTTTGCACATGCATCTTCGTGGTGAAATGTGTATGAGTGCGATCGTCTATATGTGTCTCTGCGTACTTCCATTCCCGTTAACCCTGGCATGCCTATTTTTGGGTGGCTGGCATTCACTAAAACCTTCCAGAATGTCACAAGAAACAAATAACCCTCGCAAAGTCACCGCCCCGCTGTGAACAGCAGACATGAAAAAGTGAACATGAATATGCAAATATATCACTGAGAAGTGAGAGCTTGTTTGAAGAACTGCTGCTTTTGTTTCCAACAATTAATAGCACAAACAACTGCCCTGTGTTTCAATGTGAGCCCATCTCTCTTGGTCTATAAATATTGGTAGCAGAGTCAATAAAGCCTCCCCTCACCCAGCTCCCTCGATGGACTGAAATTAGCAATGGAAATGGAAAATACATAATGCAATAATAATAATGCTAGTCAGACGGATAGATTTGGAATAACCAACAATTCAAAAATGACATGATCAGCCTCTGAATTGTTAATAATCCCTGCGCCTCCGAAGATGATCTTTTTTTAAGTGTGTAAGTGAGGAAACTTTTTCTTTTATGACTTAGCGCAAGTAGGTTAAAGCTGAAAGAGCAGCTGAGTTTTCTTTCCTCACCGATGAAGGAAACATGGATTCACCATTCCTTCTAAAGATACATTATAGTGTTAGATCAAAACTCCACAACCTACGTACATAAAAGGCTTTGATGCTCTCAAAAAATAATTGTATAGATATGTCTGAATCGATTAGATCAGACCATTTGTTGCATGGCACCTTCTTCTTGTCAGGGGAATTTTTTCCTGCCCATACTGTATGCATGCCTAATATTCATGTTGTAACGCCCCCACCCCATCAGTTGCAGTAATTAGGAGTTGCCAGATTGGATTGTTTTCTGCAATACGATTTTCATCATGATGAACAACATGAATGGACTTGCAACCCTGAACTTCAAGCTGCAGATTTAAAATGTCGCATCACTGCAACTTGTCTTGGACAAGATGAACATCCTCTGGAATCACTGCATCTCCAGAGGTTGAGTTTTTTGTTTATATATAAGGGGAAAATTATAATAGCCAAGGTGGCAGGTTAGAACAGTTTCACTGTCCATCTGCCTGATTTGATGTTACTGAAAATGCTGATGAAAACTGGCCAAAAGAAAATGCTGTTTTCAGATGATTTGGATCTGTTTGCCTCATCACACCGTGATCTCCAGCAGCCACTGGGTCGGTTTGCAGCTGAGTGGCCAATTCTGAGGCCATGGTTCTCTACCGGTAAACAGTGCCTTGCCCTCTTTGGGGTTAGGAGTGAGTCTTTGCCCCAAGCAGGGACTTGTAGTCTTGTTCACAAATGATGGGGGAAAAAAAGATTGTGAGATGGACAGGTGATATAGCGAAGCGTCTGCAATAATATGGGCAATGGGCCAGATTGTTGCTTTCGTGCCAACCCCTCACCCTTGCCATTAGCTCTGGGTAGTGAAAGAATTCGAAAGAATGAGATAGCGAATACAAATGTCTTCCTTAGGGGGGCGGGGCTCTCCCTTGGAGATAGGGTGAGGAGATCAGACATCATCGGGGAACTTGGAGTAGAGCCGCTGCTCCTTTGCATCGAAAGAGGCCAGTTAAGGCGGCTCAGGCACCTTCTCAGGAAGCCATTTGGGCACCTCCCTCTGGCAGTTTACCGGGCACGTCTGACCGGGAGAAGGCCTTGGGGAAGACCCAGAACACGTTGGTAGGATTAAATATCTCATATGGCCTGGGAACGCCTTGTGATCCCCAGGAGGAGCTGGAAAGCATTGCTGGGGTGAGGAATGGTCGGGGTGCCCTGCTAAACCTGCTGCAACCACATCCCAACCAGGAAGAAAATGAATGAATTATGGCTAAAGGTGTAGTAAAAATAATAGAAGCACATTTTATAAAAGGTGCATAAGGCACGAAAAGATACATCATGTACTTTAGCAGCAAGTATTTTCCAGCAAGTTTTGTAAGTTTAAAATATTATAAATTTGAGTTAGATAGTCTGAGCCTACTCTAGCACGATTATTACCGCAAAAGTCTGTTTGTGTTGTTGACTTTCAACCAAATAATAGGATGGAGAACAAAAAATGTTTGGACACCTCTCTCATCAGTCCTCATCTTTTCAGAAAATTCAAAGGGGGGTGAGGACATGACCTGTCACATTTCATGAGAGGCTGAGTGCTGAGAGAACAGGGCATCTGCACAGGCTACTCCTCAAATATTAATAATGATAATGAGCAAGGGGTGACCAGGCCTGAGGCCCACAACTAGCATCTCCTTATTAGAATAACCCCTGCAACTCTTCATGTCACACACACATAGCCACTCACACACTCACAAGTACATGCACTCAAGTGACTTAAGACATGAGCCTAAGCACATGACGATATATGACAGGCATTATGACTATACTACATAAGCACACACAAATGCATGCAATCTAAACAAAGACATTATTCAGAAGATGGCTAATGTGAAAGAATACAAAGACACACACACACACACACACACACACACACACAAATTGGACAGACATGCAAATGGACACCCAGTGGGACCCAAGAGGAGGATCCCCTCTGGCCAAAAAGCCCATACTCTCCATCACCCCCACCAACACCCCCATCCCCTTCTGACCCATGTCATACACAATCAGCCTCCCAGTCCAACACACACGCTTCAAGTCTCCCTTTCTGTTTCCAACACACCATATTACCCTGCTACAAACACTATCTGCATCTCTCCCATGCTTACACACACACACGCACACACACACACACACACTGAGACATGGTGGCTGCCCTGCCTAACCCCTGGACCCCGTCGGTCATTAGTATGGAGGCCTGTCTCTGTTTGTTTGGCTTCTAATGGACCATTTAAATGCAGAATATTCACAGCAGACAGGGCCATCCTCAGGGACAGCGCGCACACGGGCCTGAATATGCTTCGGCTCCATTATCCTGGAGGAAGTTATCCTTATTATCATCACACAATGCCACACTGACTGGCAATGAGTTTGTGCGCTCTGGCCCTCAGCTGGCTCTCTCCGCCATTCATGTACTGCTGTGAGCGCATGAATGGAGGGTTTCAGGTTTGACCACCGCATCCCACAGCACCTGCAATACTGGCCTTACTAAAGTAAGTGTACACTTTACTAAAGGTCCAGTGAGTAAAATTTAAAAAGACGGAGTAGAGGGATGTTTTTGGAAAAAATGTAATATTATATTAATGTTTGCATTAATGTGTAAATACCTGAAACCAAGTATTTGTGTTTATACCAAAGGAGAATGTTCCACTTCCATGACACCATTGTAAACTAACATCGGCTCGAGAAAGGGCGTTTCTGGAACAGGATGGAATATCATTACCCGAGGGGCACTATTGCTTCTCATATAGGCATGAAAAGGAACGGGTACACACAGATCCTTGAAGCTTATTCCTACTGGACATACTGTACAATCATTCAAAGTCTTACCTGTAAAACTGCAAGTAAATATGAGTAGTATGTTTTGCATAAAAAAATGCTAACCCACTCCATTCTCCAAAATGCCTTTTACCTGCGGCCCACTAGCTACTGGGTTCTTGTCCTAATGTAGCTTTCAATAAAGATTGCTTTTTGGATTTATCCGTCTTCACCAAATATTTAATACTTTGTGTTTCTTGGTCCTCTTTATCCTGAAGCTGTTTCCCAGTCATCCACATTTACTTATATTTTGTGTCAATTTGTTCTCTAGCTTCAGAGAACAAACAGTGTCCAAACTCAGAAAAGTTTCTAGTTTCTAGCCTGAATTGTATTGACCTTTTAAAGTAATTTATGTTGTAATTTCACCAGTGGGAAAACAAACTCACAACATGCTAAGAATTAACATGCAGTACGTATGAGAATGGAGCGGACATGGGATTCCAATAAATAACTGATGTGGTATGTTAAACACAAAGTAACGTTCTATGTTCCATTTCATAATGTGTGTTATTACCCTTAATATGACTGTGGTGTCATTTCATAGAGCACTCTATTCTGACTTTGCTGAAGAATACTTGTGGGTAGCCATGTGGCCAGCTGCATTTAGCTAGAGATCTATGGTAACTTATATAGCCGTTTACAATTTAATGTATAAATAATGTAAACATCTAATCTAAAAAAACCTTTAAAATCTTAAATCATATCAATAACATAAAAGACTGATGAAAGCAGCACAAAAAAACAAAAAGACAGCATGCTTATAAATTCGCTGCAAAGTGCAATAATTTTTTTGCTCACCAGACTTTTCTGTTTCAGCCGCTTTCTAGTCATCAAATAAACTGAAATAATTTACTTTTACGGATGGTATAATGTGGAGATGTGAAGTGTTTTTTTCTCTCAGGAACGTGAAGTTAACCAAGTGACTTCTGCATCTACCATCATATGATAGTGTTATGATGATGGGGCCTAAACACACAAGTCCCTGCAAGGGTGGTTCATTATCATCGTTGCCCAATTCAGGAAAAGGACAACAATATGAAAAACACAACTGATAATAATAATAATAATAATAACATCCTGGAAACGTGGGTTGTCATGTTTTGTCTTCTGCGCCAGGGAGAACAAACAAGGAGGCATTAAAAGTCAGATTTCTGGCGAAGTGTAGGCTTTGAATGATTAAATGTTATATTTTGATTATGTCCATGCATCCTTATCGATCAAACGTAGCACAACATTGAATTCTGTTTTTTTATTATTCTTGGCTACAGGCTGATATGACTAATTTAAGACATCAAGTCTGCGTTGTTACTTTAACTGAACTCCAATGCTAGAAGTTATATTTGTACTAGTGAATTGTTATGACTCATCGAAGTGAGAGTAACTGTTGCTGTCCAGCTAAATGTGGATATACATATATGTATGTATGTACGTACGTGTGTGTGTCTCTGTACATTCAAGACTTTCTTTGTGTGTGCGCGTGCGGTATATACGTTCAGTGCTCTCTAGGGGATCAGCAGCGGTGGTGGAGGAGGAGCGCTGGAGGGAGGCTACTGGCCCGGCGGGAGCCTCCAGATGTGGGGCTACTGAGCTGACAGGCCTGGGCCCCTCTGGGCGTAGGTTTGCCAACCACAACCTCTCTCGTTTTGCGGCATCCCCCTCTGCGGTCTGGTCATGGTGTATCGAGAAAAAGAGTGAGAGAGAAAGACTTATGCTGTATGAAAACATTGAAAAAACAAGGAGAAGTTTGGAAAGACCAGAGAGGAGGAGAGAAAGTGATGTTTACACAACCAAGCTTACATGTAGGCTAATATCTGTCGCTTTATAACAGTGTGGTTCAGAAAACACAGATTGATTTGTACATCCATTAATCCAGGTGGAGTAGATTAAGGTGGATGACATCTTTTCATTACTTGTCCCATTTTGGTTAAAGCTAAAAAGCCTCCCCTAGAAACACCTGCACATCTGCGTATGTGTGCTATTTATCCAATCATATGGCAACAGAGTAATGCATGAAAAAACTGCAGATGAAGGTCAGGAGCTTGAATCAGAATGAGAGAGGAAAAAACGTGACCCCGGGTTATTCAGACTGTGACATGATTGTTGGTTTAAGTGTTTACGGAAAACTGAGGCTCTTTGAGAGCCAGGGGGAATACACAATATCACTGTGGTGTTCTAAATAATGTGCTCAGTGAGTGTATATACAATATACAAAGAAATAGCTCAGCAATAGCTCAATTTGCCTTCCTGTCGAGGGTTATAAAAGAGGGTTGATACTACACTTGTTTTTCAGTGCAAGTAGGAATTTAGGGCCATGAAGCAATTACCCGAGTTAAGTCTAGGGCCTGGGTTTTTATTTCCTCTTCTTTTATCTCTGCCTCACCATCGGGCTGAGCTAGATGATCCTGTAACTCTCTTGATGGAGCACACAGACCAAATATATGATCGCATTTTGTAATAAAGAGGTTGTACCTGAGTATCCATCCTAAATAATCCATTCTACAATGTGTTTCTGTAAACAGTAAACACACAACAATGATCAGTTAGATTGTTGGAAATGTGCTCCGTTTCACACAGCAGCACCAAATGTGTCTTGACCAATTTATTTTTCCTTTTTCGATTTTCTCCTTGCAGTTTTTAACAGTCTGGTGTTTTTCCTGTTGAGACTTTTTTTCCATTTCAAAGCATTTTTTTTCTGTATCAAGGCCAGTAGCGGACTGAGAATCTGAGTCAGAAAAAGTTAATAAATAAAAGCGGTCCTTAAATGGTGCCCTTGAGCAAGGTACTAAAACCCCAGCCCCTCCAAATGAACTGCTCCATCATCACCATTAGAAGCTGCGGCTTTACTGGGCAGCTGTGAACTTTAAATGTGCCCAAGAATGTGAACATACACATGTAGATCACAGTGCTTATTTAAATTTTCCTGGAAAGAAAAAGGTCACACATTTTAGCAAAGCAATTCATGGACTAAAGCCTCCAGAGCAGCAGTGCTGGGCTGTCTTACTGAATCAGAAGCAGAGTAAACTGCGAACACAAGGCCTCTTTTTCTTTCTTTATTTTTTTACAGTAATAACCCCTCATAATCTTCTGGGCAAAGGCACGTTCACGAACCCATGTGCTAAAGATTGCTCCCAGACACACGAGTACAGATGTATAGAGCTTATAGGCCAATATGTTCACACAAAACACAACAACAAACACAAAAACAACACACACGCACACACACACAGTATTAGATGGTGTGTCTTCTGTACAATGCGTTGTTGAGCCTGCAGCAACTCTCCCAATGAATGCTATCTGCTCTTATCTGAGTGTGTGACTGGCCTGGTAACACTGGGCCTGCTCCATAAGCCTTATCACTGTGACAGGCAGCAACCCCCTGGACACACACACACATACTTACAAGACATGCACACATATACAGGCGAACTGAGTTGTAACAAAACTGCAAACTATCAGCAAATCACATCATCTTGAGAACACATAATCAGGAAGGTAAAGTGCTGTCTTGGCTGACAAGCTTTGCCGCTCTTCACTTTTGTTCGCACAGCTCCAGGAATAAATCCCTATCTCACCTGTTGTTGGTCAATGATCATATTTGAGTAAACTTTGCAAAAAAAAGTAGGTAGTTTACTAACAGCAATCTCAGCTGCACAAGGGGGGAAGTGAAAATCTGGTTAAACGGTGCCCTCCAGGTGGTGGTGATTATTAAAATAGCATGCCGTCTCCATGTGTTTCCAGTTCTGCATCAAAATAAATGTTTTACCATAATAAATATAGAGGGGGGTCTTCTGAAAATGTGATATATTGTTATAAGAGTCAGTTTACCCACGTAGTTCAACGCCCATTGCACTGAGTGGAACATTTTAAACAAATAATACAATACCGCATTGACAGAGGTAAAATGCTTTTCGTGAAAAATTCTCACTCTGACAGAGTGAATCTGTGCTAGAAGGGCAACAAACCTCAGTTTATTAAAGTCTGCGTTCTGTTCTATACTTGTTAGACACCCTAAACAAATGTACTCGGCCTCCATTCAAAATTCAAATTACAGTGGATGAGAGAGTTTGACAGAAAGGAATGAAAAAGAAAATAAACTTAAACTCATGACACAACTTCTAAATAAGCTGGTCAGATCACCACCACCACAGACTAACACTCACACACACATACTGCCGACTTTCTTGCCCCTGGTGTGCTGAAGGTGGGCGGGGGGGAGTGGGGGTATGGGTGGGGGCACTGCCTGGGGCCATATGGCAGAGACACATACATTTACATAATGTCATATTTTATTTAATTAACCATTCTAAATGCAATCAAAAGCTGATGAGTGGCTCTGAGCTGCCTTGCTGATTGGCAACATGATAGCGCTCTGACCCCAAACACAGTCACACCGCATCCCAATGATGCAATATTGAAACCAGCCCTGTGCGCCTAAAAAAAATAAATTCACAACTGTGTGTGTGTGTGTGTGTGTGTGTGTGTGTGTGTGTGTTTGCGTGTGTGTGAGAGAGAGAACGAGAGAGAGACAGAGAGAGGCAGAAAGGGAAGATGCCTGAATTGGGAGAGGTGGACTAGTTGCAAGAGAGACATGCATCGGACCAGAGGGTTGCCAGTTCAAGGTCCAGTCGGTTCCCTCCTGGAAGGATGGACGAACCCCCCCACTAACAAAAGAGACTCCGACTCTTATGCCCATGAGCAAGGCACTTACCCCATCTGCTCCCCAGACGCTCTCAGCTGTCCACTGCTCTATGGCCTTGCATGCGCCACAGAGGGGTTAAATGCAGAGAACACATTTCCCCCGACTAGTGAGTTTGAGCATGTGCATGTTTGTGTGGGACGATGTGCTCAATTCTAATTCTAATGTGTTTTCAATGTTCTTTTGAATGCATGAGCATTTAGTAACTGAGAAGGGATGAGCGAGAAAAAAGCTTTTATGGTTAAGTGACAAAAGAAAATAGAAAGGAAATAAGTGAGGTAAGGACAGCTGTGATGGATAGAGTGGGTCAGCCAGTGTGTATCACATGGCTTGGATTATATTTGGTGCACTTGGATGGTGTGGGGGTCCAGGTGTGTGTGTGTTTCTGAAAAAACAGAAACTAGACCAATAGACCAGTCCTTTAGGACCACCCAGCTCAGCCAAGAGTGTCAAACAAACACACACACACACACATACACGCACACACACACAAACTGGATTCCCAGGAGAGAGAAGCGTTGGTGGGTGAAGGGACCAGGTCCCCTTGAACAGGAGGGAAGGAAGCAAGACCTAATACCACTGAGAACACACACCCACATCCACACACACGCTTGAATGCACATGTATAAACTTTTAAAAGTACATACAACACAAGCAGGTGTTCACACACACAAACACACACACTCACTCACACTCATGGGTGTACATATACACGTAGCAGTGCACTGAGTAAAAAGGCAAATTAAACAGTGTGAGCATGAAAGATGCTCAGTATGATACAGGCTTTCTGGAATGGATTACTCTTTGTAGTAGTCAACTAACGATATGTTAGGAAAGATGCCATATTATACAGTATAGGAAACATCAGGCACTGTCTACCTTTGCTAGAGCTGATAGTATATTTCAGTATTATTTATGAGTGTTGTTTTTGAGGATAATAATAATAACTAATATTGAACTTAAAAGTTTTGATCCAAGGATTCCGGTTTTCAGATGTTTAGGCCACTGTGCATTATCTCCAATCAACATTAAATCTCTCCAGATATTTCCCTTGAAACCAGACAGTTTTCAGTATTTTCGCACCTTTGTGTGTCAGGTTGAGGTTTCAGGGGATGTTTTCTAACCAGTTATGTAATACCTCCAACACCATACTGAAATGATTTGTCTGGTCAGGCCTCAAATAAACATCAACATGTGGTGGCTTTTAATTAAATGTTTTCTCATTTTCATGTTAATCAAACGGTGATACATTTTTTTGATGGGGGCATAGTTTGGCGGTTGCTAGTGATCGAGATAAAGTTCAGAAAGTCAACCAGCAATTTTCCCCATACCTTGTTATGGACAAAGTGCTTGAAATGGGAACCCGTGATTTAACCGTGATTCCAGGTAAAAGGTCAGGGTGTCAGATTTTTTAAGTAATTCTCTTGGAATCAGGAACATGAAAACAAGCAAACAAACGAACACTGGACAATATGTTAGCTGCCTTAGCTTGCTTTGTTCCAAAGATGGTTCCCAACTATCAATTCCCCTGTACTGCCCTACCCAAATTAAATGCATCAGTGACAAAAATGCTCCCTTTCACCTTTTCACAAACACACACACTCACACACACACACAATCTTTTAAGGTTTTGGAGGCCCCTTCCATTGTTTGTAGAACCAGCGGGCTGTGGTCATTGTGTTTTGGGAAGGGGGCTTTGGGTGTCGGGGGGAGGTCTGTCTGGTTAGGAATTGATTCAGTCTGGGACTGAGACAGGGGTGGAAGGTCAGAGCCCTTGACTGTGATCCCCCACCAACCAAGACGGTGAATGTGTGTGTGTGATTTTGAACAGCTTTTGCAATTGTTTCTGACAATCTGTAAGAATCTGAGGATTTATCATTTCTGTATGCGGATGATGCCACATAATAGCCCTCAGTTGTTTCATTAACACACATTTTTTTATTTGTATATAGCTGTTTGTGTGTGATTGTGTTTGTGGTTGTGTAAGTCTATTGGTCCCATGATGAACAGTGTCTAATTAGGACCAGGAGGAAGCTCAGGAGGAGGTGTAGGGTCAAGTCAAAAAAGAGAAAGGATCGATCAGGATGGATAAGCCCACCCCACCACCAACACCATGCCCGTCATCTGCTACAAATACAACACACAGGAACAGCCCAAATTACATCCAACAATACTTACAAGCACAATTAATTTTACCTTTTCATGTGGTGCCTCACAGACACCAATTTAGCTCATCATATACGTAGTAATCACATAAAGACACACAGATACACGCACAAAATCAGTGAGTGTCCACTCTATTTGCAGCACAATTTCTGGCAATACCTGAGGTTCCTCAGCATTGATAGACAAGTAGATTAACAAGTAAATGAATACAAAAGAGATGTAGGCACACAGTCAAGGACAAACACTGTGCAAAATGACCTTCCTGTATCCACACACACACACACACAAGTGTGTACAATCATAAACACACTCCAATTTAAATTACGGGTGCAAATTGGGTGAAAGGGGGAGACACCGAAGGGGGTTGAGATGGAGCCCCGCTGAAATGGAAGAGCCGTGCTGATCAATACTGTTGGAGATTCTCTTCCCTCTGCTCTCCTTTCAATTGTCATGCTCCCTCTAACCAATTAAAGACTCCGTCCCTCCACTGTCATTCCTTCTCTCTCCCCCTTTTCTCTCATTCACCTCATCTCGTTTTTTTTGCACAATGTCCAGATTTCTCTACCTCTACCCTTTTGCTTATGACTTTCATGCTTTTACCTCTCTGCTTGTCCCTTCCTTATTCCTTCATCGGTACGCAGACACACCTCTCACAGGCATTTATTGCACTGTAAAGCAAGCTGAAATATGTTATAATTACATTAAAATGATAAGGTTTTTGAGGAAGATCTTTGCATCTTTACTCGTCTAGATTCTTTTAACATGCATTTGGCCCAAAATTGTATTTGTTCTTCTGTATTTGTGCCTCTATCAGGACACCACATGTATCTTATGCCTAAGTAGATTATAACTAAAAACAGAATCTGAAGACCCTGACCCAGTCCAGTGTGCTACTGTATTTACCAAACCTGTACTAAACAGTATCTATAGGTTAAAAAACAAACAGTGACCAGACTTTGTGACTAGCGCAGGAAAAATGACTCGGAGAGCAGGAAGGACAAATTTACTACATAATTACATTTTGGGGTTGGGGAACCTTACATTTGGATGTTTACATGCATGTCAAAATACCAGTTTGTTCAGTTTGTATTATTGTGAAATATGATAAAAAACATCACACTGAAATCATCCCCAATGCTGTCTCTGTGTTTTCCTTTTGCCCTGCTTTCTGTTTTATTGAGTATACATATTCCACATGAGCAAAGTAAAAAGTTCAAGGCCATAAAGATTAAAAACTTGAAATTGTTTCACAGCTTGAACGTGAGGGTTGCTGATCTAATGATCTAATGATAAATAGCTGTAAAGGTCCAGCATATGGTTGAAATGAACTAGGTTGTAAAACTTCTTGTCCAACAGCATCTAAAGGCAAACGTGTCTATAGTTTTGAATGGCCACAATCAAAGGATGGGCCAAAAGTCTGCCCAAAGCCTCCCTCGGACTGCATCATTAGAATGTACTAATGGGGTAGAGGTGCACACTTGCAGAGAGTCTCCTCTCAAAGGCATTCTTGGGGTTCGACAAAGTACACTCAAAAAGTCTGAGAAGTCGATGTGAGAAGAATGAAAAAAGAGAACTTGAGAGACCTTCGCACATATGGTCAATCACTGTGTAAAATGTGTGTGATTTTTGCATTGTTTTTTCTTAAAGTTGAGAAAATTGGCAACAATCCCCTATTCTAACATGGGAAAGGGTAAGAGAGCAGCTCAGGCGCAGTTAGTCTGACAAGCACTTTCTTTGAAACATTGTGAGACCTTTTTTACTATTTTGGAGGGAAAAAAATGCATAAGTTAGAATGCTGCTCACAAACAGAGAACAGAAGTCTGGAAACTAAACATTGAAAACTTAAAGTGGTTTAAGTATGGGACTAATGGATTTAGAAATGTGGTTCGCAACATTCAAAACGTGAAAAATGTGTTTGTTTTTTTTGGATTTTGTATGTTGCACTTTTCCATCACCTTTGCAAAGGGAGGCCGGAGACCATTGCCCTCAGTGTGAAGAAGATCCCAAGCACCACAAACCAAGCTTTGATCAGCTGCTCTGCCAGTTACCCACGTATCCATTTGAGCCCAGATAAGCTGAACTAAATGGAGCATGTGTGCGTCTGTGTCTGTTTGGGTGTACGCAAGTACGCCCTTGCTGTGAGAGAGGAGAAACTGTCCAGCAGGTGTATTCGGGAGGCACACAAACACGTTTCCACGCAAGTACCCTCAACCCTCACCCACCCACTGACGTGCACACCACGCACAGCAGGTGGTCACAAACACAGGCGTACAGATGCTGGGTCAGGCTGTACACAGCAGGTCAGTGTTGGCTTTGTGCAGCTCAGCATGGCACCAAGGAAGATTAGCACCACTGTGTTGCGGTAACACGTGGTTAAAGAGCTGGTACACTGGCATTGTAATTACTCACTGACCCTTACACCCACAGATACACACATCAAAGCTAAAGGGACATGTTTTCATTTAAGAGTGGATATAAATGTGCTATTATGGCTAAAATATTGCCCTTTATTAATACTAGAAACCATTTTGCATAAGTGGTGATTTTTTGTAATAATAATACTATTAGATTATATTAGATTAGTGGGGAGAGGTGGCCTAGTGGAGTGGGAGACATGCATCGGCCAGTTCAAGCCCCAGTTGAGGCCTGGATCCCCCTAGAAAGATGGACCACTAACAAAAGAGACTCCACCTTTAATGCCCTTGAGCAAGGCACTAACCCCATCTGCTCCCCGGACGCTCTGAGCTGTCCACTGCTCTGTGGCCTTGCATGTGCAACAGATAGGTAAATGCAGAAGACAAATATCCCCCGACTTGTGTGTTTGCATGTGCATGTTTGTGTGGGATGATGTGCGTAATTTTAATTCTTCTTCTAATTATATTGAACTTTATTTTCCTTCTGCAGCCTACAGGTACACAGCCAATGAAATGCTGATGCTGTCAGTTAGCCAGAATACAGATAAACAGTTATATACCAATAAGTGAATTAATATATGAATATAGTTAGTGTTATGGGTGCATATGAGTATGTTCCCATCCTTTATCCAAGCGCAAGTGTCTCTCAGCATCACTCAGGCTCCCTTAGGTGTTACAGAGCGGGGGCACAATGTCACTAAGAGAGAGAGAGAGAATTGCATTGTGGTACTCTGAGTGTGACGCTCTCCCTTTGCAGACAAATTGATTAGAGACAGTTCAGTGCCGTGGGTGCTCCAGGCATTACACATAAAGAAAGAAAGAGAGAGGGAGCAATGTAGGGAGGAGAGGAGGGAGGGAGGTTGCGGAAGCTGGCCCATCCCCGGCTCATTTCAAGGGACAGTATGAGCATGAAGACCGCTGCTTAAACATTTTGACAGTCATGCATTTGTTTTGCCTCCGAGTGAGTGCTTCGTATGATGTGACATGGTGACACCAGTGTTATTCCCAAAGTGTACCGCTGCTTCGATAAGAAGCATCACTTAGGGAGAGGATTGTTGAGTTTTACAGTAACTAGTTAAAGGCAGTGTGACATGGCATGATGACAGCTGCTGACTCAGTGCACATAATGTTTAGTTTAACACTGTACTGAGTTGGTGGCGTCCTTAGGAGCTGAGATTTAAAGTTCCGCCCTGGAAACAGTTGTTAAAAAAATGACCTGTCCATCACGTCCACTCCAATTAAGCTTTCTCCTGTGGATCACGCTGAATTGTCTCGTCAGCAGATTGACTGCTGAGAAAAACGCTCGCTGATAAATTGAAAACATCTCCATGACAACTGGGTAAACATTATGTGCCTTGACGTGGGAAACCGCAACACAGCTGAATGGACCTTGTGGCTGTATTGTTTTCTCTGCTGAATTGGGATTTGAATTTCTACCTCATGTAAACTGGATAAAATCCGGAAGATTGCAGATTAGGTATGAAAGCTCAAGAACTTTGTTTCGGATCAAATAGTTTTTTATATGCTGCATCTTTGTATCAACTGACCCACTTAAGCTTTGGGTATCTATTGCATATGGTCATGTCCTTTCACTGATAACACGAATCTTGGATCCTGGAGCTGCTGCAGTCAGTGATGTTCATTCACCACAACAGCAGATTATAGAGATTATATATTTCAAGTTTAGCCGTATTACAAGGATAATGCATAGTAAAATAGATATAATATTATGATATAATGTCGTACAGTATTAAATGCCATTGGCACAGTCCCTGAATGAAAACCATGCTCAGCAAAAATAGTGCATGAAGAAGACACATCCATTAAATATATCACTTACACTGGAGGGTTGCAGGGGCTGGAGCCAACCCCAGCTGACATTTAGTAGGGAGCTATCACATAGAGAGTATGAAGATTTTAAATGGATATTTTCTTTTCTATTGACCTCATCAGCTGTCTGATCTGTAGTCCGTAACTGGTTGATCGTACTTCCTGCAAAATAAGATGTCGGCGTGGACATTAATTCAGACTAACCTTAACAATAACTTACACCAATATAAACCTAACCTTAATGTGTTTACCTTAAAATGTAATTCTATTAAGAGGGTATGTTTTCCTGGACAGTGTAAACATATTTAGGTCCCGACAACATGAAGATCCCTCCACAAACACACAGCATCAGATACACACCTCCTATTTGCGCCATCTCGACTGAAAGGTCAGTCTGTGTCTGGATAGGTTGTACTGGGATTCCCGACCCTCTCCACTCATTAAATGTCACTTTTATTCAGACAAGACACAAACAGGGACACATATGCATGTATACACACACCAGCTACACTTCTATAAAAAAACACAGTAACGTTCACACACTGGTTGACAGGACACAAAGCCGATTTTATCTTGTGAAATAAAAAAAATGACCTTGCAGTCACAATTAAATGACTCCACAGTGTCAATGAACCCGTAAGCATGTTCTATAATAAGCCTGAATTCACACAATCATGGCGACAAATATAAGTTCAGGGTGGCGATACTGAAGCCAGACAATGTGAGGTTCTAATGAATGGCAGCATGGCTGTAAACTAATTTTAAATCAATGTAATTGGCATATAACAGATAGGAAACATGGCAAGGTGATACAGGATATGGTAGAAACTAATTCAGTAATCCTGCAGTGTAATGTATGCTCCAGTGTCCCTTTTGTAAAGAGTCCTTGATTTAGCTGATTGCAGACCAGAGGCCATAGCTTTGCTAGTTGATTATGATAATAGCAGCCTGTGTTGGCCAGGGGCCAGATCTAATGTCAGGGAAAGATCTGTGGTTATCCAAGAACTGACCCGAGTTTAGCATAACAATAGAATCAAGGTCTTGTCTTGCTAGACTTTCTCTCTGGCTGTCTATTTATCCTCAACTCCCAGTTTGTATGCAGCTGTGAGTGAAACAGGAAAACAATAAAGGTTGACCAGAATGTTGGACAACTTTTGAGAAATGATGAGAGCACTGACAATGTCATTTCCACTCATTAAATCATATTTCAGTTCTCAATCCTAAGATTTTGGCTTTTTTGGGGAAAAGGTTTGGTATGTAAAAAGAGTAAGTAAGTATAGTAAAACAAGTAAGACCCCATCCACCACCCCACCCCACCTATCAGTTCATTCACAAATTGCTTAAAAAATATATTGTCATCTCAATCAAAGTTGATTCAAAACTTGCTGAGTCATCAGTAGTTAATGTTGTTATGTACATTGTCTTACTGGTATCATATTTTCCTGCCATGGAATTCTGCAGTTTGTATTGTGACCTTTAATAACTTTGAGCGACGATGATTGATGTCCATTACTAGCTGTCTGTACATATTACTACATAAACTGTAATCACAGGGATTTTGATGTGTCCACATCACCAATGATACATTTATAAAATGAATTGAAATTAAAATGAACTTTTGCTTTTTGCTACACATGCACACTAATGTTTCTTCTGATGGCTCCTGCCCAGCCTCAGCCAGTAGACTTCACATTGGGATTACATCATGCAAAAAAATGGGCTATGGGATAGTTCATGGATTAAAAAAATGCAAAACAAATAGTTAGATTTTGACCTTGCTTGCAGTTAAAGACATATACATTATATTAGTTGTATAGTGGTTGTCTATGTTCGAAAATGACTAATAGGTCACCGAGGACCTAAGTGGCACTAAGGTTAAATATTGGCACTGTTTCCAGCTCTCTCAAAAAACTTAAATGTGTCTGTTAAGTTAGCGAGATATGCATGTTGGAGGATCTCCCCTGCAAAGCCACTGTTAAACAAAAAATAATAATATATAATTGCTGAGCAGTCACAGGTTCAAAACCAGACTCATTTGTTTTACAATGCAATATGCTTTAAATAATACAAATGAAATAAATATTGTAGCTCATGTGGTCCAATACTAAAACTCAGCAAAAACGTAAATTCATTCATAGATCAGTTAGGGGTCAGTCAAAAATGTCTGCCAAGTTTGGTGGCTATGATAATAATAATTTAATTATCAAGAAGATATCAGCATGTGTGCAGATTGGACACCTAAATACACCTAAACGGGTATTTAACCGCAAACATCCAAATGTGTAGAGATAGTTGCCCTAATAATAATCCATCATTCACTTATTTATTCATATTTTTTTATTTTACCTTAAATCACTGTCATACACAAACATGAGTACTCACACAGACCATAACACTCCACTGTCTGGGGATTATTCGAATAATTATGAATAATACATGATGGTCTCCCCTCCCCCTGGCTCTTATTGGCTTTGGCACATTGCCACTCATTCACCAATGCCTGCTGGTCTGTCTGGCTCTGTAGCTAAAGGACCTCGACACAAGACGCACCCCCAACAATCAGATCTCATTTTCCCTCATAAAAAGAAGATCAGTGAAGGCCCATGACCGCAGCAATCATATTACCAGAGCCTTTTCTTATGGAAACTGGCCAGGTTTAGGCAGAGGTGGTGACATTTGGGGGATTGGTCTATGACTAAGAAAGTTGTTTTTGGAGCACAATTCAAATGTATGGTTCCAAAAAAAATCGTGGCCAACATTTTGTAAAGCTAGAAAGTGGGTTTGTCACATATTTTGTAATTCAAACAATGTTTTACCAACTTCAGAAAGTATATTCCATTCAAGTTCCTTGTTGTTGTCTGTTTAAAGATTGGTAATGTGTTTAAAAATATGTATATGTGTGTATGATCTGCAGCCCATGTTGCAAACAAACAGGAGGAATGGACGAGAGGAGGGGAAATCAATAGCTCCTCTGAACACATTGCCAGTTATGGCCTTGTCAGAGCCAGGCAAGGCTACACTAGGACACCAAGGGAAGGGACAGAGGAGGTCTTTGTAAAATGTAAATAAAAATACAACATTTGCATGTAAAAGAGAAGATGGAGAATGTATCTTTTCAATTGCAAAAGAGTAATCTCCTATATGAAGTTCACAGTTTGTTAAGCTCTGTGATTTGATCTGTGACACATACAATTTGTTATAATTTGATACTCAACTATTTGAATTTAGTTTTTCTTCAATTTATTCATTTAGTTAATAGCAATGCATAATGGTGTTCACCTGATGCATTGCAAATAACAAGAGACACAGCGCAAGTTTTGGCCTGGTCTGTATCTGATACGCAATTGGTCCAAATATGTACATATACATATGTGTACTATGCTGATCTCTCCCTTATTATATAATTATAACACTTTATTGTGGTTCCTTCTGCATCTCATTGGTTTTGCACATGTATTCTGCACAATGACAATAACATTGAATCTAATCGAATCGAATCTAATCACCTTAATTCCTTCTATTTATGTGTCACACACATTCACACACACACACACATACACACAAATGGTGTACATCACACTACTGCACACAGTGTACAGTGCCATTGGTCAAGGGAGTGACATCACTCACAAGCAGTTTGTCGGATCAGACAGCGCCACACAGGGGATTTGGGCTAAAATCTTAATCAAGGTGAAAGGTGAAGAAGTGTCATCACACTGTGCGTGATTTGTGTGTGTGTTGTGGGCAAACCAAGCTTGTATATAAGTATGCACTCCCTTAGAAGGTTAACTCTGAGGCTTTAGAAGGTAAATCAGGTCAGCAATGTAACCAGAGGGCAGACAGCAGTCTGGTGTCTGACACACACACACACACACACATCATTGCCTATCCCCCTTGTTTCTCTCTCTCTCTTTTTATACCTACAGTGCACTCTAAGAGGACATCATTATGCTGCAGGATCCATCCTTTGCATGGACAGGACCATGCAAAATACATGGCGCTTGTCTTGGCTTAATGTATTGCTATGGAAGCAGAGGAGACCTGCCTAATGACCACATGGCTTCATTATTTCAAATATTAATGCAATTTCTCCTCCATTTTGGCTCCTTCACGTTAAGGAGCAGACCAGTGTCATGGCTGGCTTGATGAAAGACTGAGAAATCGGGTCATTAATTGAAACCATGGCAATTTCTTTACGTATGTGATTACAAAACTGTCACTTTAAAAAATATATATACTGTATATTCCATTGTTACTTAGCCTTTTTCTTTCTTTATTTAACCACCACCAGCTAATACATGCAAAATAAATGACTGATGATTCGTGTGGAATTTAAGTGACTAACATAGACATTATCTCTAGTTTCATACCAATGCTATTTACATGAAGCCTAAGTCTAAAGGTGAGCACAATCTAATGTCCAGATTTCTTAGCCGCCTAGTTAGCTGTCTAAAAGGGCTGTTCTACTACTTTTGCTACTTCATCTTTCTCATCCTTCACCGGACTTTGTCTTGTTCATCTCCTCATTATCTTTTTGCTTTTTCTTTTTAACATTCTCGTTTACTGCTTCTCACATTCTTTTTTCCTTTTCCCTTCCCACTGTAGGCCTGTTGCTTCCTCCATTTCTACACTTTGCCTTGTTTCTGACCCCCCTCCCTTCGCTCACTCTTGTCCTCTTCTTTTCACCTCTGCTTATCCAATTCTTTCTCCTTGTCTCTCTCTGTCCTTCCTTTCTTCCTGCTCTTCTCACACCTAGTGACCTTCTGCCATTTTTCTTTTTCTCCTCATTTCCTATCCCTTGCCAGAGAATCAATTTCTGCCCCAGGCACTTGCGACACCCCCTTCACAGCCCCCACCAAACACACACACACTCTCTCACATACATATATACATACAACTGCTCAAACTTAAGAACATGAAACACATAAACACAAATTGTCATTTGCTCTAAAATCCACACTTCATCTTGCGAGCATACACACACATACAGACATACACACAGACACACACACCATCCCTTCGTTGTGGTCAGGCGACTGGGGCTGACCTTTTCACTGATTCCCGTTATTAGAGAAACTGACATTCAAACCTCCCCAGCCCCCAGGACACCGAGACCACTCCTGAACCACACACACATGCAAACACTCATACACACCAACACACACACACACGCACACACCTACACACACCCACCCACACACTTACATAAAGCTTTCACTGTGCTTTTTCTTGTCACCGCATCCACTATTACGTTGCTCAAAATTATACCTTTCTCCCATTGAATGAAAGAGAAGACAAGACAAGCAATGTGCTGAGCTGGAGGAGGAGTTACAACAATCAGCCAAAGGTTGTTGTTATTTATGGCTTCATAACCTACGAATAAATGATTAAACTACTGATAAATCAGGCAGTTGTAAAGAAAGTTCTTACCTTCTTATAACCAAGTAATAAACATTTGTGAAGACTGTTTTAATTTTGGCAAACCTGCTTAGTTAACACGTTTCCCTGTTTTTTTTCTATGCTATCGTGATTCTTGCTTAACGAAAACAACAGTGTTAAACAAACACTGTTTAGATTTATAATCCTGTTTTGTTTCCGATCAGGTTTATAAGTGGGGAAACAACTCACCACTTCCAACTTCAAATGATTCAAATATCAACATAAGAAAAAGAGGAACATGTGCAGGTGCCATGTTTGGGTTTCGAGGTTAGGCCTTCTACGCATAAGACATTAATTTGCTGTTTTTTACTGAAGGGTTATGATTTCTAGAGAGCTTTTTATTAATGTGTTAAAAATATTAAGCAAGGCCAAGCAAGAATTCGAGGCACTATTATTGTACACTGAACTATGCTCTTCACCCATAACATGGGAGTTCAAATTTTGTTTTTAAATGGCAGTTAAACAAAGGGTTAAACAAAAACATGTACTCTGCACTATTGTTATTAGTTATTTACCACATCTACACAACTCATCCCTATGATGTACATACAAACATCAATTCATACCTTGAATGATTATCTAATAATTCCATTTCTTTTTGTGTTTAAAAACGAATAATCTTAATATTGGTGTTGTAGGTCAGGAAACAGACAGAAATGTAGTGTTTGTAGGGTTTGTGCTGGACCCCAGCTAGGAACACTAATTGAGAAAAGCAATACACTAAACTTTATTTCAAATTAGCCAAATTGCTTACTGTTATTTTGGTGAAATACTGCCTAGTTTTGTGGAACCGGCCTCAAATAATTTGGACTCTGCTCACATGCACAGACCCAAATGAAAATATACACAATCAACTCAGGCTGCCATAAATCTATCTTTATGTTGTCAACAGGCAAAATGGGTGGATAAATGGAAAGGAGAGATGAAAGCAAAGACACACATCCTCCCTAATTTTGTTTATTTGTGTGTTCATGCTTGTGTGTGTGTTGTTAAATTTGATATAATCCTAACATGTGGGATGTTAGCAGCATAATAGATTCTGAAAAAAATTGGGTATTGAGTATTGGGGGAATGACCCTGTAATTTACAAGTGAAGCTACTTTGATGCAGCTGTGTGTGTCGGTGTGTGTGTGTGTGTGTGTGTGTGTGTGTTTGTGTGTGTGTGTTTGTCATAGGCTACCTTGGGGGATACATTTTATACTTAGCATAATTTTAATTGGGGACATTTTTTTTTCCAATTGGGGGCACAGGCCATGATCCCAATTGAGAAAAGATAAGATTTATGGGTCAGTGGTTAAGGTACAGTTAATGCTCTGGAAAGGGTTAGGACAAGGAATCTAGTGCTTATTGTTAGGGTGAGAATAAGCCACTAGGAATGAATGAGATCATTGAGAAGTCCCAGATGTGACTTCTGACAACACATGTCACTGTCTCTTTTCAAATGTGTGTGTGAGTATGTCTTTGCTTCATAGAGAGGCTCTCACGGTCCTGTTGTGTCACTCAACACTCGGCTCACCTTTGGGTGTGGTTGATAACGAGTGTGTTTGTCTGTGTGGGTGTGTGTGTTCCCAGCCGTATATTTCTGTCCTGTATGAGAACAGGTCAGTCATGGGACCACTGCTTGGGGCCACAGGGTGTGTGTTGGTGTCTTTGTCACAGTTCCTGGAAACACCAAAATGTCACTGGCACCCAGCCAGGTGTGTGTGTGTGTGCGCATGCGTTCGATCATGCATGCGTGCCCATGTGCGAGTTATTGAAACTAAACTAGCCAGTGGGGGTGGAACAGGTAGCATAACTTGAATATAAACAATTTAAACTTTTGAACTGCAAAAGTAGTAATGCTAACACATAACTCACAATATCACAGAATAATAATAACCGGCTTACTGGTTGGATTAATTGGATAATAGTGGATTAATTTGCAGATTTTTCCCTATTGAGTCATTGAGTTTTGCATTTGTTTCCTTACATCCCACCAATGTTTTTCTTCAGCCAAATATATTCAATGTTTTATATTGTCATGTTTTGTTTATATATATATATATATATATATATATATATATATATATGGTTTTTATCTGCATTCTCCTGATATTCATTAAAATATTGGAGTGACACCTGCAAAGCATAATAAGTGAATTGGCAAAGTTTTCCATCAGCAGCTTGAAATCAGATCATATGAATGTCAGGACAAATGTAGAACTCAGAATGTCATAAGGATTTCACAGTTGTTTACAGTGCTCTCTTTTTCTCTCTCTGTCTACTTCTTTTTCTCTCTTTTGTGACCCAGAAAGAGAAAATGCCACCCCATCAGCTCTACCTTTCACCTGTAAGTAAAAAATAGAGCTTTAAAGAAAAAAAATAGCTAACTTTAGCTAACTTACTGTAGCTGCTGAAGAGAAATTAGCCAGGATCTGAACATCAGCGGCTCTGTGAGGCCATAGTGCTGAGGGTTGGACTAGATGAGGGAATCCGGACTCCTGAAATTATCTCAGGTGAGAACTGCTCCTGGAGGCAGGGTGAGGCGGGTTTCTGCACTTTCCCAGCTGCCTCGCCCCGCAGCTGTTAACCTAAGAATGAATTGATGGTGTGTGTGATTACGAGTGTGAGCTGTTCACATGTCAGTGCAGTGTTGCAGCGAATGTCAATGTACACACAATGTAATCTCACCAAAAAAAAACACACACACACCTAAACACATAGCTATACACATATACATACACATTCACACTGATCATCCTTGTCTTTCCTTGACATCCTTTTATCCAGCTCAGGCCCCAGGGACTTTCCATTGGCCCGGCCAGCCAAGGCCTCTTTCTGAGGTCAGAGATCAGAGAGAGGCCTTTCATGACCCTGGAGGATTCCAGCTCGGTACATCTCTTACAGCCTCCTGCCATCGCCGAACTGTGAGGTCAAGAGGGTTAGAATGCACTCAAGGAAATTGATGTAATGCTGAACATTATCACATAGTCAATAAGTGAGGGTTGTTTTTTTTTTGTATTATTCAGCCACCATGTGAAGTGGCAGTTAATACATCTATATTTGTTGTTTAATGATTCAGCGATGAAAGACGTCAAAATGACCACTGGATAACACTGTCCTTGAAGTGGCACTCATTACACATCATAAACAGTTTAAAGGCACATTGTAGTTGCATGATAATTGCTATAATTGGAACAGGATGTAATAGACAAATTGTTTACGGGTGTCAGATCCTTTAGGAGACAAGTGCAAAGTTAATGACATGATGATTAAATTAATTTCATTTTGTGACACTTGTCTCATGATTAAAGTGTATGTTTTTTTTAATCGGATGGATGAATGGGTTTTAAAATGGCATGTTAAATATGTAAATCACAAATTGGCCTAAACGTTTAGATTTCCCCTTCATTAATGCAGGATTTAACTCTAAATATGAAAGACTTTAACTGTTTTTTATTTGTGACCCCTAACAAACAGGTACACAAAAACAGTGCAAGGACATTCGACACATGTTGCTCTGTCCCCTCATGATTGCTTTCATTCACATTTATGGTAACAATGAATTTGAACTTCAGACCGAGTTTGAGAGTATAGGGGTTGAATGACACTTTCTTTCTTTCTCTAAGCCTTCTTGCTAACCTTATGACCTGCACATGGCTAGATGACCCTTCCCTCCCTTTGCCTCCTCAATCCCTCACATTTTCAGCTACTAAAAGACAAAAACCGTATTCTGTTTCCATGACAGTAGAGATTGGTGGGAGACAAGAGAAGAATACATGGCCATAAATCAATATTGTTTAATCTTTTCCGCAACGGACATTCAAGAACTGACCATCTACCCTTACACTTTGACCTCTGATGCTTCTGTAAACCACAATAATGTATAACCACAATCATCTTATGACTAATTAAAAACTATTCTTGGTGATAGTGTTATTGTATGAGCAGTAATTGAAGCAGCAGTAGTGTGGATTTGATAGAAATTGAAAAATTCAACTTTTGCTTTTGAAGTTTTTTCTTTTCATTCAAAAAAAATGTTCAGGCACCACAAAATATTAAATAAGTGCTCTATACCAGTGGTTCTCAACTGGTCTAGCTTAAGGATACAGATTTTTCCTTCGTGAATAAATCGCTACCCAAAGTTTTGAACAACTCAGATTTATTGGGCAAGTTGGGAATTACTCGGCAGGCCAGATTAAACTGCCCAGCAAAAGTTGTACTTCATACCTGGCTGTATTCCTGGACCTTACAGCTACAAACGACACAGTCTGGCTGCATGGACTTCACAGGAAGCTTCTGGAAACCATCCCAGACAATCACATTGTGAACTTCATCATGGAGATGCTGAGCAACCATAGCTTGCGGCTACACACCAGAAACAACCAATGCAGCAAGCAGGTTAAAAAAACTCAGGAACGGCGTTCCACAGGGCTCAGTGCTTACACAGATGTTGTCCAACATCTACATCCACAACCTGCCTGCGACCCAAGCAAAGCAGTATGGCTATGCAGATGAGCTGGCCATTCTTCTCAGCAAGCAGCAGAAGAGGGTCTCTCTGGAGCCATGAAAATCCTGTCAAGCTCAAGCGCAGCATTGAAATGAACATCTTCAATGTTCCACTTTAACAACAGGGAAGCGACCTGTCAAACGTATGTCGTGGTGGACAACACCTGGCCCCAGAACCAACAGGCCCCTTTTTGACTATTTTGGATGAAATATTATAGTATAGTAAGTTTTTTGACATTTTCTAACGACATACCATTCTATGACGTTTTCCCCTTTTTTCTCACCTCCACCATATTTGTGTGAACTCCAGAAGTAATTTACATTTTCTTTAACTTTTTTGACATTTTTGGATGACATACTATGTATACCGTGAAGTTTTTTTGTCAAATTTTTGGTGACATACTATGCGACATACTATATTTTACATATATTTGTGCATTCCTGATGTTCCTTTGCATGTTTGAAGTGTTTATTAATTTTTTTAATTTGTTTTTGGACGACATACTTTACTAAGATCTTTTACACTTTTTACATTTTTTTCACTATGACTTTTTCCACTTTTTTGTCATTTTTTCATGTCGACCATGTATTCTTTTTTGACTTTTTTTGGAATAAATACTAACCTGTGACGTTATTTTATGAAATTTGGATGACATACATCCACACGCACCATGGGGAAATTCAGACTTGTGTTTCACCCATCTGTGCCCAGCACAGAAATCGGTCCAGCTTGGCCACAGAGAAGACGCCAACCGTCACACAAGCAGATGTTGAGTGGTTAAGGGGCCGTGCTCAGGGGCACAAGGCGGAGTCTGTTAGTTGGGCGACATACTATAATATGACAATTTTGGTCAAATATGAAGTTTTTTTAATTGTTTCACTTTCTTTTATCTATCTGATAATTTTCCTTTAATGCATTTTTGAAAACTTTAATATTTTTTAATTATTTTGACCTTTTTAATATATTTTTACATTTCTGACTATTATTGCATTTTTGACATTTCTTATATTTTTCACTTTTTTTTACTTATTTGAACGACAAATTATACAATGACATTTTTTGACAACATTTTGGACGACACTTTTTTGACAAATTTAATGTTTTCATTTTTTTCACCTTTTTGATATATTTTCCCATTCATGATGTTTTTTTAAGCATGATTGATGATCTAGGAAATGTTTGACTCTTTTTAACATTTTTGAATGTTTTTGACATTTTTTGGATAAACGATAATATGAAATGTTGGTTTCTATTTATAACATGATATTTGTTCATCCGTATAGATGTAGCTACTCTTAATGGCAGACAGAAATGCCTCAAGACAAAATTAACTTATTTGGCTTAGCTTAGTATGAACATGAATGCACTCACAAAGACAGACAAAACATACACGCACTCTCTCTTACCCAAGTACATTCTTTTCCTTTATCTAGATTCCATTGGAAAAGTGTTGTGCCAAGGCCATATAGTGACAAAAGCATTGTGAAAACATGCTTTCTACAGTCTTTGGAGAATCTCTTATTGTTAAACCCCTACAGGCCAAATACAAATCCGTGGGAGTTTACAGTGACTGCGAAGGGACTCTCTCTGTAATGTATGACTTTCACACATCTAGGAGCTGGCCAGAAAACCCAAAATGTTTGACTACACTCTGCTGCCTCACTTGCAATTGCTGGTAACTGCTGGTAAAGGGTGCTTAAGGTTTAGCTTAAGAAACTGTAGTTCCCATCAGACATTAGTTAAAGTTGTTTCCTTAATTCCCCTTTTGTTGACTTCAAAATGTTATCAGGATTACTTTGATCACTAAGTTAACTCAACCATTCTAACCTTTGACAGCCATTTATTAGAATAATGGTGAGCACACTGTATGAGCTGGGCATCAAAAGTTGTAGGTTTCCCAGTGACTTTAGCGCACATGTTTTGCACAAAGGTGGTGGATAAATCAGCTCTATTATTTTAGTGACGTCAAAACAGACATCACTTCATTGCATTTAGTACTATATACTGTACATAGCCCTAGTCATTGATTTGTTTGTTAAGATGGATGGACCTAGGATTTCAAATGTAAATATGTCTATATGTTACATTTTTCGCTCCTGATCCTTTAACATTGAGGATTTTGTGATAGTGACCCTGATCTGATCTCACTGTTCTTCAGGAAAACATGACCATGTTATGGAGTAGTCTTCAACTTCGACATGAAGGACAGTCTCTAAGATACTATGGCAACAGATGGCTATATTTTTATTTTTTTTACCCCAAGGTAAACCCTTAAACTACATGAGCCGTTTTGTCTACTGAGTGAACAGAAGGACATAATGATATTTAATTAAGTGCATTCAATGAGAGGACAAGTGTAAATGTTTTCGTGTCTGGGCGTTGTGCTCTGAGCACATACTGTACCTATATGTTCTATGCATATCATTCTTCACAGTACAGTTCAGTATACACGCACACACACACACACACACACACACACACACATATACAAACAGACAGAAAGTACAAAAAGATGTCATTAAGTACATACAGTACATAAGTGTGGGGTGAGGTTGTAGTTGGAGCAGACTTTGTAGAAGTGTATGCAAACTTCATACATAGGTCAACTCCAACACCTATACCGTATGCACACAAACAAGACACACGTATACTTGGGAGGGACAGACTTTGCTCTCTGAACTATATGTACATTCCTGACTTGTCACAATGCTTCAGAGTGCATTGTTATCATATCTGGAGATGTCTGCAGCGATGTAGTTGCAGGCAACGATACCAAGGGGCAAAAGGGTTGGGTATAATTACACACACTCACACACATACTTTAGATAACTTAACACACACAATGGAGATAAGCAAGATGCTACGTTATACTGTACTTTCATTTTTTTATTAATTGTTTTTTGATAAAGGGACAAAATGGGTGTGTGAACAGGATTATGCAGACATCTGCCAGAAAACAGTGGTTTTCCCAGTACAACTGAACAGAGACCCTTAACAAGTACATCAGAAATTAAAGACCTATGTTTATAAAAATGACCATTGGCCATCATTACAAAAGAAAAAAAACAAACAAATTATATTATAGCCAAAAAATAAAATAAAAAGAAACCAAAAAAAATCGATCCATTCCATGTCTCTGTTTTTAACAGAGCATGTAGGTTGTAATAAATAGTAACTCCCATAGTAAAAGATAAGTTCAAGTTCAAGTTACAACAAACAGCTCTCAGAACAGGAATAGAAAAGGCTGATAACAAAATATTCCGCATTGCCATTTACAAAAAAGTCTCAACTCAAGCAGGCTTCTCCACGTCCCCCAGGTCATTTTTAAATATGCTTTGCATATGAAAGTATACCCAATCTAAATATAAAGCACCATTTAGTATTTGGCAATGAAAAAAACTGCAAAACATTTAATTTCTTTTTAAATGTATTTATTTTGATGCTTTTTCGTAATCCATGTACTGCATATGATTTTTTTTTTAATTCTCTCTCTTCTTGATGTTGGAATGTCGTCAGGTGGGAGGGGTGAGAAAGACAGAAGCACACAACAGAACAGGCTGACGTCAGCTTGCATTACTGCATACAAGAATGGCAGCATGGGGGGAGGAGGAGGTTCAAACCAAAAAACCAAAGAAGATATGTACAACCACCTCTGTGGACAGGAAACAGAGCGGCAGCCATCTTATGGCCTGCAACACCTCTCAATGCCACATACTTTAGCTGCTTTTTTATGGTGTTTTTCCTTTTATTTCTTTAAACATACAAATAATTCGCACTATATTATCCTGCCAAATTAAAAAAATATACTGTGGCAGCCTGGGATTTTTTTTCCACTACCAAAAAAAGGTATGGTAAATACCTTTAGAGAGCACAAGCAACAGTTAAAAATACGAGCCTCAATATAAATACTATAGTGCCTATTCTAGGTGAACATTGAATTCAAATACAATTCTAGAAATACAGAAAAAGTAGACCATAAATGTGTTTAAGCATAGGAATTGGCATGAATGTGCATTTTCCTATTTTTTAAGTTCTTTATTATATATTCATATATAATCTTAATCCTTTCCCCAATGCAAATTGTATTTCAACCTGAAGAGCTGTGAAGAGCCAAGGCAAAATAAAATACAAAACCATCACAGTTTTTTTTGTTTGTTTGTTTGTTTTCTTTTTTTTTTAATCATTTCATATATACTGTGATCGGAGTCTTGAACACCACCAAGACGCTGAGGAAAAGAGAAACGACAACAAAACTTAAATACAGTTTCCCCTAAAGGATAGTGAAGTGTTACTTGCAAAAAACATTTATTTTCATATCTATAATCAAAGGAAGATTTATACAAAAAACAGATTCTCGCAGTGTAAGCAACAAGATTTGAGTGTTTGTAGTCTAGCTGTCAAGGTCTATAGATTATTCAGGTGGAGATGGCAACAACTTTACAATACAGCTCTTGGAGAATATGGAGTTTTGGTGTTGCTAAGTCCAGGGTCAGCTGCATCCATTTTGTGACGCAGCACTGGCTATTTGCTGTTAGTAACTCATGTCAAGCCTTTTAATTTACAGACCTTGTTGCCAGGGTGAATTTTCAGCCCAGGCTTAGCACTGGGGTTTCTAGGGGTAACAAACTGACAAATGTTCAAAGGTGAAACGGCAAGGGTACAAAGGTCTAAGGTCGTGAGGCTGGAGTTGCTGACCGCAGATTATGTGTCTCATCTTTACTGCTTTTAACAATGGGACCCTCATTATATGACAGCATTTCAACAACATTTTTCCCCCTTCAGCATAAACTTGTAAACTGGGAAAATTGCAACAGTGCACTTCTTGTCCTATAAATGTCAAGCTAGCTTTGAGACTTATCTCATGTACCAACATTGCATCAGTGTGGGACAATGAAAGAGAGATGTCAGCGTGACAAGTGCTATGTTATAAATAGCTTGAATGAAACTCAACAAGGATATGAAAAAAAAAAACCTCCGTTTGGATTCAAAAGCAAACAGCAAATAAAAATGTGCCCTGCATTTGCCTATGCATACTGATTAAAATGATCGCGTTATCACTCTTTTCAAGAGCCCGGAGTACAGATATATATATTTTTTAGTTGCAATTCTTTCTTTTTTCTGCAATCGTTAATGACCCTGTTTTGATACTAGCAATGTAAGAGAACGAGTGAAAGAGAATGCCTCTGCTCCCTATAATATGTATGTAGCTTTCAGTTCTGTGTAGCTTTCTGTCTTGTTTCAATGCTCTCAAATAAAGTTTGCCTCACATAGAGCTCATATGTTACTGTTTGCAATGTTCCACACACTGACATATTGAATCAGCGTTGTAGGTTTGTGCTAACGCAGATACATGACACTTCTCAGCCATGCATTCTATCCCAAAAGATCAGGATTGTACATTACAGCTTACCTTTATCTCAAAAGTACCTCCTTACCATAAACAAAATTACAAATAATTCAGATATACACAATACTGCTTGTACCATGCTTGCCATGAAATCCACATATCAAAGATAGCCTATTGAACATGTAATAGGTAGCTAAATGATGATTAACGAGAACTCTGATCTTTCATCATGAGTTGTCACAGCCCATTTAAGTAATCAGGTGCTTGATGCAAGGACCTTTTCTGGGTGGCTTAAGCCTTTAAGCTTTTTCTAATGTGACCCCAAACTTATACCAGATAAGATTATGGCCTATGCAGTCTTAAGATATCAAAGGCACTCATTCTTGCCAACCAAATAATAGTGCGAATTCTTAGCACACCCTTGTCTTTTTGAAAGAAATTTGAAGGCTATCATTAATTTAAGTTTAGTCATCAAGCTGATGCATGATTTTTTTTTTAACCCTGTGTGAACATGGTTTCTTTTAGAAAGATTGGGATAAGTGCATTTCCAGGGTTATTAGAAGAGTGTAAAGACTGTTCACCTTCCATGTTACAAAACCAAACTGTACATGATATGTGTTACAGAATGTATGCAGCATGGATGTATCTTTCTTGTCTTTTCTCTTTTTTAAGAATAAAAAGAAAAAACAGAACAAGAGAAAAACAGCAACACATTTACTCAACAATTAACCAACCAGGGACAAGTTCTTTTCTTCTTTTTTTTTGATTAGCAAAAACATACTATGCATGCTGACTAATTCTTAAAAATGGAAAAGGAAAACAAAAAAAATTTGTACACAACATGTAAATTATTGCACAAGAGAAAGGCTCGAAGTTTTGCGTCAATGCAAGAGTATTGCCCCGATACAGATCATGCATTCAATGGGTAATGGAAACGGGGTGTGCTGGTGCAGAGCACATGGTCATAGACTTCCACCAGACTGGTGAAACTGGAGTGTTGGGGTTGGGGCAAATCTACAAGGAGCTTGGAATAAACAGGGGACAAATGGCTGACATAGCTGTTGGGAAAAGGTCCCATAGTTCGGACTTCTACTCTGACTTTATTTCGGTACTCAAAGGACGGTCACTGTGCCATTTTTTCATGTGTTTCTCCAAGGTGCTGTAGACACTGAAGGGCATCTGACAAATGTCACACTTGTACACGTCTTTGCCCACCTGACCATGGGTCTTCATATGGCGTGTAAGTTTGGAACTCTGGGCACAAGCATAATTGCACAGGTCACATTTATATGGTCTCTCTCCTGTGTGGCTGCGTCGGTGCACTGTGAGGTTACTGCAGTTCTTGAACACCTTGCCACAATACTCACAAGTGTCACTCCTGCGGCCATCCTTAGAGCTAGGCCGCCCATGACCACCAAGGTGTGGAGTGCTGCCCCCACTGCCTGTACCACTGCGGCCCGACATCCCACCATCCAGTTCTCCTGGAGGGGTTGAGAAACGCAGACTGCCATTCTCTGAAGAATGCTCAGACGAAGAAGCAAACGGCGATTGTCTGGAATCCCCAAAGTTCAGAAAAGGGTCCTTGAGTTGTCGGGAGGCCGCATAGCCAGCCAACCACTGGGAGTAGACGTTCTCTGTGTTAGGAATTGTGGGAGTGGGCAGATCAAATTCCTTTTCCAGCTTGATGCGTTTGGTAAATGGGCTGAGCGGACTGGGGCTACCTAGAAGTAGTTTCTTTGAGAGGCCAACAGAAGCAGATTCATTGGGGGATGCTCCACGCCCATTCACTGTTGAGACAGAGCACTCCTCCCCACGATCTGTCTCCAGTACAGAGTTCTCATCACACATCTCGCGACTATGGTGGTGATCTCGGTTGAGGTGTTGGTGCAGGTGGTTCTCCTGGGCCATGGCATTCCGTTTGTGTGCATGTAGGGCTTCGCTGAAGTGCTGCATGCTAGCGGCAAGACCCATACCCTGCATCACCTCAGGTAGTGATCGTGGAATGGACCCCTCATCTGCTAAACCACCCAGACGACTTCCAATACCAACATTGTTTTCATGTTGGCGTGCTGCTTCAAGGTTCAATCCAAAGTGATAGCTGTTGTTGTTTCTCCTGGGTGCCCCCTCTCCATTGTGAACTTCCTCCTCCTCTCCTTCCTCTTCTTCCTCCTCTTCTTCTTCCTCCTCTTCTTCCTCTTCCTCTTCCTCCTCTTCCTCCTCCTCTTCCTCACCATTCTCACGTAACCTACGGTTATTCTCACTTTTCAGCTTGGCCACAACCGACTTTAGGGCATTGCTTGCACTGCCCATGTGCTCGCTGGTGCCAGGCTCTGGCGAGGAGGCTGTTGAGAGCCCGTCCTCTGACTTGCCTGTATTCGGAGAGGAGGATTTGTGCATGTGTGTTTTCATGTGGCGTTTAAGTTTACTAGCCTGCGTACAAGCATGATCACACAGATGACATTTGTACGGCTTCTCTCCTGTGTGGCTGCGCCTGTGCACTATTAGATTACTCTGAAACTTGAAGGCCTTGCCACAAAACTCACAACATTTTGATTTCAGTGGTGTGGTGGAGGATGGCGTTGCCCCTGCTGATGGGAGAGGGGTTGTAGAAGTGGTCTGAGAGCCCACAGGTGACTGAAGAGAGCCTGGAAGAGGGGGTGGGGTAGCAAGATATGGAGGTTTGCCAGCCCCTGCTCCTCCAGTTCCACCAGTTCCCCCTCCTGTCTGGAATGGCTGGAGCAAGCGCTGCATGGGGCTGGGCCGGCTGGGGGATAGTGGGGGAGTGGACCCTGAGGTGTTGCCCGCCAGCTCACGTAGTCGCCGTGAGAAGTCCATCGTTGGAGGGGGTTCCAGGGGCAGAGGAGGATTGAGGCGCAGCACCCTGTCAAAGGCACTCGGGTGGTGGGCTGCCAGCGCCAACTCCTCTGGGCTAAGGTGATGGGGGTCCAAGTGGTTTCTTGGAGGGGGGCTGAACAGAGGGGGTGTTGGAGGGAAACGCTGATGATGGCCCCCACCAGCAGTGCCAGGTGCGCCTATTCCGATCCCTGCTCCCATGCTATCCCGTCCACCTGAGCCCGATCCAGGGATGCGGAGAAGGTTGAATGGGCTTGCATCGGGAGGCAAATGGAGGCCATGTAGGGGGGGCTGAGAAGGGCAGTCAGCACCCCCACCCAGGGAGGAAGGTCCACCCATGCGTGGTGTGAGAGGGCTGCCGTGTTCACTTTCCAGGTAGATACGGAAGCCATGGGCATTCTGAGCATGTTGCAGCAAGAACCAAGCGCTACCATAGGACTGCTTACAAGTAGTGCAGGTATAGGTAGTTGGTTCCTCCTTACCTGTGGTGACACAGAGAGAGAGAGTAGTGTTAGGAGAAGATTTGACTTAAAAACCTAGTTTACACCGCTAAAATCAGCTAGACTTGCAACACATGCAACTCATTACTGTATAGACCAGTCAATATCGCCTGTTGGTCAAGCAGAAAAAGATGGAATAAAGGATTTTCAAATAGAAAAAAGAACACAATTGCACATAAACAGTTCTATGTACAGAATGGAATCCATAAAGGACACCTATGTTTAACTTGGCTGAACCCGTCTTTTATTTGAACCATAGGCCTAACTCTTACAGCTTTTAAAAGTGATCGGCACATGGTGTTAAGGGCTTCACAAATACAACAGTAGCTCCTATTGAGGTCATGCCCCACATGAGTAGCATGTGAGAAGTAGTGTGTGTATGCATTTGTTCCTCTTTCAGACTGCTCTGGGACATAATTTCTCCCTTTAGACTGACTGTGAGTCCTCCGTTGTCAGCAGGGTTGCCCCAGTGGAAAACCACTTCCCACTGATCTACCCAAAACAGAGGCATTCTGACAAACACACACATAGACAGGAGGGGGCAACAGAGAAAAGTCTTATACATTCAAATTACTGATTCCTCATTTCCCTAGCAACAGTATACATATATAAAAATATATGATAACTGATGCATCAGGAATAGTGTTTCAATGATATCTGACAACAGGTTAATTGATTTGGTTTCAAAATATAATTCAATAAGTAAATACCCTCTCAGAAATTATTTCATATTCTGCCAATATGCTCCTATTCCTTCCAAAGCCTATTATCCAACAGACACATGCACACACACACACACACACACTTTTGTGATTAATATATACATAATAGAATACCATGGTTGCCTTAGTTAAATAAAACAGTAGGAGTGTAAAAACATTTAGGCTCTGTCAGGAGACTAAGATCAAACCCCCTCAGCCAGGCTCATATTGTTTCTTCCCACAGTGAAGCATGCAGACCCTTGAGATGGAGAGGAAAGGGGAACATTTAAAAGAATAATTGTGTTAGAATGGCCTCTGCGACGATGACCTGTAGTGGGACCCGAAATGCATGTGTAATCTCATTAGGGAACTGAACGGACAGACATCAGCTCGTTTACAAGATTAAATGACAAAGGAAACCACGTTGCCGTCGTTCAAAGCCCTCCCCCGTTGAGCACAGTGCAAAGTGACACAGTGAGCAAGCAGAGATTGACGTTCACACACTGACACACAAATGAATGGCAATCTGACAGGAATATATACCTGAAAGCAGTCGTGTAAAAATTGTAGGTCACTGTCACCATGCATTAATTCAACAAGGTCAGAAGTTAAAGCCTTTATATAAAACCAGTTGTGGATTTTTTATTCAGTTCATGAAGCCATGGAAAGATGTACATGTAACTAAAAAAGATAGCTTTAAATCATTATACTAACTGTTCAATCTGAAGACTGATCTGCCCCACCATTGAACCAGTTACTGATTTGTAATGTGGCTGATCAATCTATAAACAAGATACAAACCAAAAACTACAAAAGGGAAACTAATAATTATTTATAAATTAATTAGTATAATACTTATATCCGTATTTTTTACAAACAATGATACAATTATTGGAACATGACCATGCACTTTATAAAGGAAGTTCGTTTCTGAAAACAAAGTTATTGTCATTCTTATACTTGATCCAAATACAGATGAATGTGTGTGTGCAGAAATACAGCTATTTATGGAGTAACAATGCCAATAATCATATCATCACCAAATTTCAAGTTGCAACACAACATAATGAATTGATAAATGCTGTATTACTATATTAAAAGAAAATAAACAGGTGTCATTCACAGGGTCATGGTATTGACTAATTATCTTCAATGTTTTTCTGAAAAAGCAATTTTTCTGTTTTTCTGTAAAGATTATTATGTAAAACAGGTAAGGTGGGTTGTAAAAATACACAAAGAACTGGCACATATCACCTACTAATTACTGACAGAACAAATATGCCAAATTAGCTGATATTAAAAGAATGGCATGGTTTACATGGAAGACTGCAGATTGCATTAAAACACATTCGCAAAAGGAAAATTGGTAGATGTGTGTACGTTTGTGCATGCACATAAAGGTATTTTAAGGTTTAATTTACACTATGGAGCTAACTTCACAACAAATAAACACTAAAAGTGTCTCTACATGACCAAAAGCTAAATTATGGAAAATAGTGTCACAAATTGCTAATTGTGTACATCTGCATTGGATCTAACCTGTGAATATAATACGCGTTATCAGAACCAGGAAGGCTTTCACTATTTATTTCTCATTATTCAATCACTGAAAAGAAAGACACACGTTTTTCCTATCTGTCTAAATCATGACTATAACATGTCCCCTTAAAAGACCTTATCATTTAAATCTCATTGTGTTTCATCAACCACATTTGTAGTGTGGGATTTGCCTTTCTTTTGCTTTAAATAAAGCAGGCAGATTGCCAAGTTGTGGTTTTGAAAATTGTCTTTCACACTGAGGTGACAAACACGCCAATTGTGGGATGGTAATGTGTGAATGCTTCTTCTTTTTTGCAGTGCAATAATTGTACAGCAAATGCAAATGGAAGCAATGGAAGTATACAGTCACTGTTTTAGAGGAGGCTCTTTAAAAGGTTCCTTTTAGGGGCATTGAGGCACAGTAGGTGGAATAATGAACCCCACCACAAAGGAATCCCAGAACAAGTGCTTTATAACACAACATTATGCAAATGTCATTACTAACTGGCTCAAATCTTTACTTTTCTGTCTTGGGAATTACTGGATAGACACTTCAGTGCATATAAATATAATCAAAAAGTCACTTTTTGGTTACACTGGTCACATACTTTAGATGTGTACAGTTTTGTTGCAAAAGCATATTGTGATGATGCTGGTAGTCCAGAGAACTTCTAGGAGCTCAATTCCTAAAAATGTGTTAGTACCAGAATAAACCTGAAGCATTTCGGTTATTTGTAGATGCATGAAATCGATTGGATGTAGTGTAAGGGTAAGAAGATTGGCTGAGGCTGCATACAGTACGCCCAAGGCCTAGAATTTTGTGCTGTGCCCCCATTCAACTAAATCTGCTTCATCCAGAAACATACTGCCCATTTTCGGCAAAAATAAGCTTGTGTATGAATATAACATGGTGACAGCACAATGACAACACTGAATCAAAGAAGGATGTGCTCTTCCGGCTAAAGGTGGAGGAGATATAGTGCAAACCACAATACACAGTAGTGTAACTCCTAAGCTAATACGATCCTTTCTGACTTGTAGCTCAGACTTGTGCATGCACGCTGATTGAAACTGTAAGGTTAATGGATTTTAGAGTAGGCGACTGCTCCACTCTGTCTCTCTGTAATATACTCCCATCAGCCACTTCATTAGGCAAACTCTCCAGCACTCTGAGGTAGAAAAATTAAGTGAGAAAACGCAATGGGGGAAAAACGATGAAGATAGATAAGAGTCTGGGAAAGGGAAAGAAAGAGATAAAAGAAGTAATCCCCCTTAGGTTAGGTGGAGTTGGAGTTGACCTGCTGCCAGTTTTAGGTTTGTATACAGCATGGATGGAGAGGGAGAAGAAGGTGGACGAGAGGAAGGAAGGAAGGAAGACGTAGGGTGAATATCAGCAACCAGTTCTCTATTGGGGGGTAAAAGTCAAAGCAATAGAGCCAAAACGGAGAGATACTCAACAAAAGGAACACACACAGTTTCAGAAATGTCCCAGCACTCAAGACCATCCACGGTACAGTGACAAGCACAGGCATTAAGTCCTATTAAACCAGGGCCATTGCCTGGACACTTATGTGGTGCTAGATGGGAGAGGGAGCCACCAAGGCAGCTTGACTGTTTCATGACTCTTTTCGTGTGTGTGTGTGTGTGTGTGCGAGGAACAGAGTTTGTGGCCCTATCAGCTCCTCCAAGATGCACAGGGCTCTAACGAAGGTAGTGACAGCAAGAGTCGTCATTCCAAAAAGGTTCACTTTTGTCTTTGACTTTCTTAAGTGAACGTTGTAATTGATAATGGATTGCATTACAACGTCACGCTACAATAGCACAAAGATCTCCACTTTCTGACTCAGACTAAAAGTTGCTGGAAAGACACGCACTTTCCCTGAGGGACCGCGAATATTGTGAATGACTTCATTCATGCACACAAAACATGCGCATATACATGTGCACAAGGCGCATTCTACCAAGGCAAGGCTGAAAAGTTGCCATTGAGAGAGATAGTGGATGTTTTCAACTCCACATGGCAAAGACTGCAAACACGTATATGTACAGTACTGTGCATGCACATCTCCCGACGTTTTCAAGTCCAGCAAATAAATCTCAGGCTATTTACAAAGAAATTGAAATAAATCTTCAGTCTACCTCAGAACGTGTCAGCATGCGAAACTGCCTGTTCTTCAGCCAGTCATTATATATAATAATACATAATCCTGTAAATTAGCTGGACTGCCATCCCTGTCCGACCAGCTCGAAAACCAAAATGGAGGCCAGGTTTTGGCAACCAGCTAGGACAGAGCTAATGGTATTTTCTTACTGGTCTTAAATGAATTAGAAGCATCGCTCTATCATTAGTTACATTGTCTCTCATTTCAGCTGATTTCCCTCTAAAGTACAACTTCCTTCCCTGTATGTCGTTATCACCATTCTCTGATGCATATTTCATCTCTTTTCTCTTCCTACTTTCTTTGTACCATATATGGCACTCTTTCGTCTCCTGCTATGGTTCCCCAGCTCTTCCTCCGCCCTCTCCGCTCTCTTTCCACCCATCCGTGGCTCTCCGGCAGTGTCCTTGGCCCAGTCCACCTCTGGGTGAGATGATAGTAATTGAGGTAATGGAACATCGCTGAAACAGGATTAGGTACGCATACTGGGAGTGAGAGACAATGTCCCTTAATACAATTTGGGATTTCTATCCTAGCCTCAGGCTTTCAGGACCTGCTGCTTATATTTACATCTGGGCATCACCGCTCACCCCTGATCACCCCCTGCCTTACCTTGAAGGGATACATGGCTGCTTCACTATTTTTACCCCTTACCAGCTCTTTGTCGTAAAATTTGGAGGAATAGGTTCATTTATAGCCACTGCCGTGATTGACTGAGTGCTTGACCAAAAATGGAAAAAAAATGTGTATCTTTTGTGCAAGCTTTAGGACACACGTAAGGCACATTCTATGCATTAACCTGACCTCTGTGTAAACAGCAATGTATACGTTTTGCTTAAAAGGGAGTCAGCAGAATGTCAAAAAGAGTTTTAAGTAACTGACAAAATGTCATACTGACGATAATATAATAATAATATTTACCTTGGAAGTGATTATTGAATTTAAGGATCAATTAATCAGTTCATGCATTTAGGGTGCTGTGCTGTGTTGTGTTTTTCTCTTGAGCTGTCTGTCACAGAACAGAATAAAAATGAGTCTTCATACTGTACATTTTTGCAATATTCTTTTAGAATAAGGCTAATTACCAGGAGTTGTCAAATGGGCAAACCGTTGCATATGTAAATCTACATCATACTCATCTTTGACAGTAATTACAATGGGGTAGTTGGGAACATGAATATAATCATTGTGTGATAATGAGTTCTGTTCATGTCTATTTCACCCTCCCCTCCCCCACACTCTGTTATAATCCATATATATTTTCAGTAACTGAACGCAGATTCTTATATCTCATGACTTTACTGTACGCTTGTGCCATAACTGATCCACTGCCCAAGGAGTTGGAGCAAACCATAGCAGAGCAAATTACTTTAAAAAGCTTTCTGCAGGACATTGACATTATCAACCACACAGTCATAACCTAGGCTTCCTCCTTATATACTGTCCAAAAGCAATTTAACATATAGTGGTCAAGTGATTATCTTTTTGCGTTAATTGTGTTCTTTCATGTTTTATTCCCAGAACTGCGCATCCGGGTTCAAACAGAGTCAATTTACCAGTCCTTTGGTTCACATTTTAAACCATTTCAAAACTCAGTTGGTTCAATTTAAAAGATCACAATGGCAAAGTAGACATTAAGGCTCTTGTAAAAACCTGGGACACATAAGTATGCATTGTTACACACTTGAGTGGCATGCTATTAAATTGTAAATTTCCTGTAAATGCCATTTTTGGCATCATTAACTGTCCCTAACAGACGACTGGGCTACATCACACAAAACGTCCAATATTATTCAGCAAGAAGGATCTGCACAACCTCTTTTGCCACTATCATTCCCTCCTCCATGCACACGCTTTATTACTAACTGGACAGCAAACAGTGGCACATGTCGTCCTGGCTGCTCTCTGAGGAGAGTGGCGCAATCAAATGACAACATGTTTGCAACTGTGTTTAGCTTTGGAGGAAATCAGACTCCTTCAATCGGATTTAAGCTACTTTGTGATTGAAATCAAATATGCTGTTTACATGCCACACTATCGGTTTGAGCTATGGAGATATTTCAAATTCTGGCTAAAACCTAAAATAACTCAACAAACAAACAAACAACTTCAACAAATGGAAACCGACAGGCCTGACAGTAATGATCTGGTATTTTAACAAAAGATAGAACTATGTACGCCTTTCACTTATCAAAATCAAAAATGCATTATTGAGCTGTGTGTACATGGATGTACGTGAGGATGTGTGTTTCTGTGTGAGCCTGCTGAACAACCATGCACTTGAGGTTGATGAGCAAAAATATCAATACAGTCTGTCCCTCTGTGTGTGTGTGTGTGTGCGTGTGTGTGCATGTGTTTGTGTGTGTGTGTGTGTCTATGTGTGAAATATATCAATACCCTCTGTCTCTGTGTGTGGAATCCCTGCTGGGCTACAGACTGTGCTATCTGCAGCTCTCTCACCAGTAATCTACCATTGTGTGTGTGTGTGTGTGTGTGTGTGTTTAACCACCCAGCCATGTGACAAAGTTTCTGTTTCTTTCTCTTCATTGGACACCCTCACACAAACACACCCACAAACATGCGTGTGCGCACACACAGTAATGTAACTCATAAAGTTCTAATGACAAAGCCTGGGCCCTTTAACTGTGTTTATAAATGTAATTAAACGGACTGGCCTTTGTAGAAGCATCCAAGCGCAATGTAGCAATGATCCAGTGTGTGTGCTGTGTGTATGAGTGAGTGTGTGTGTCCATTTGGAGGAGCAGTACTCATGATGGCAGGGACAGACTCCACTTAACCCTAAACCACCATGGTGAAATTACAGAGCATCCAAATTACAGCACTTATGTGAGCAGGGAGAGAGAGAGAGAGAAACAAGAGTTTGAAAGAGGAAACTTGGTCCTGACACACACAGACATACCGACACACAAACTAACAACCCTCACTGACTCAGCTTGTGGACATGTATTTGAAACCCAGAATACATCTTTCATCTATTCCAATCTAATCTATTGCAGATCGGTGACCTAAATCAGATGTGGTCCTTACAGGTTGGTTTTGAAGTTAATGTCATTTCAGGGCTTAAGCAGCCTTTTCACTGATTACATCCTGCATCAAAGTCATGATTCACCTACGTAATTTAAATCATTTCATAACTTGTGCTTGAAGTGAAGATCATAGTGACAATGAGCAGTTTACAACACAAATACAAAGGTTTCCTAAAGATACACTAAGTACAGCAGGTTAAATGGAAAACCATTGCAAGTGAAATAAAAATAAGTTATTTTGTCAAACTATATGGTCAATCAACAAATCTTTATATTGAAATTAACTAAATTAATTGAATCGGTTAAATCATTTGTAAGGTTTACTATTGATTTGTCATCTCATTTTAATGAATAGATCATATTTGACATTAATCAAAATACTGTATGAAGGAGGAAAAGGGAAAGTGTTTTTTGCAGATAAAGTATACATTTAAAAAAAGGGTATTTGTACCTTCATTTCAAACAATGTGACTCAACAACATTATTCTCAGGTGTGATAAAATGTAAAAAATTACAAAAACTATGAAAATGGATTTTAATTATGAACAAACATTAATGTGTTTTATTTTCCCTGGGAGCACCACACAGCACAAAGACACACACACTTTAATTAAGTCAGAAATTCCTGATGAGCGCACACTGAGAGGAACCCGATTTTCTTTACTGCCATAAGTAAAAGACTGGTGGTCACCTAAAACACACACACAAACAAACGCATAGACATGCACACACAAACATGTTCACACGAACATACAGTATATACAAAAAGCCAGTCTGGTATTGAGTGATCTGCAGGGACCTGCAACAGCTGCCATGCAGGACAATTCAGTGATTAGTGTGTGTGTGCATGCAACACACATGCGCTTCAATGTGTGTGAGTTTGTGTGTGTGTGTGTGTGTGTGTGTGTGTGTCCGGTGTGCTTGTGCATGTGTGTCTTCAGTGACCACACTGAGAGATCACTCTGAGCCGATCAAACACCTCAGCTGGCCGGAGGCCACACACACACACACATACACACACACACACACACACACACAGCGCTTTGCTTCCTCTCCTCATCTAATCCCTCCACCATTCAGCTGGTTTCATCCCTCCATCTGTCCATCAACGTTGCATACAGGTGGCTGTCCTCTCTCTCTCTTCTCCAGCCCCTCTCCATCAGCCATTCCCCTCTTTCTCTTTTCCACACCTCCCACACATTTCACTGCTTCTTTTCTTCCTGATCATTTGGAAACATAACAGCCTGGAGAAGGAGAGGGGATATCGAGGAGGGGAGGTGGATAGTGAAAGATGTAAAGCAAGTTAAGAGTGACTAAGACACACAACTCAATCACGCATACACTCACACACCCAGTTCACATACAACAACATGTGGGCAAGTTCCAACTCGAACAAAGAGGCAACACTGCTTCCAAATGTCCCTTTGCTCGTCCGTTCATTCTGTCCATCCATCCCCCTATCTTTCCCCTCATTGTTTTTCTCCTGCTATCCTTCAATCCATCTATCCCTCCTCTCCTTTAATCCCCCCATCATCCCCTCCCAGGTGGAAGGCACTCAGTGCTGTCTTTTTAATTGTATTCATCCGGCAAAGCCAATCGATAAAGGACATATTTAATACAAATTTATGACTATTAGCCATCAGCGATAAAAAGCCTTTTTTTCTAGATCGCTATTGTGGTGAAAGATAGAATGAGGAGGACGGGGAGGGCGTTTAGGAGGAAATACAAACCATCCTGCTTTTAACACAAACAGACTCAAACCATCTCACTGTCCAATTTTAGAGATACAGTTAAAGCACCAAAGAAGAAAAGCATTTTTACTTTTTTTTCTTTCAAACAAGGCTTCAACTACAAGAAGTTCTCTGATCTCTGGGAGTTTTTTTCAGTCATTGGATTTCAGTCCACAGTTCGTCAGAGGATTTCATGATTGACTCTGGAACAGCAGCAATTTTATTTGGCAAGGATGATAAATATTCGCTTTGACTGGCATAATCTATACATACTCCTGGTTGACTCTCTTTCCACGTGAAAGCAAAGACTTGGCCACTCCTAGATGCCAGTCCTGGTTGTCCCCACAAATAATCTTCTGGCCAAGAGTCAAAAGTGGTGAAATATGTGAGGAGGTTGATATTACAACAAACACTGTAGTCTTGATTCATTAGAGCTGCAGTCACTACACCCTGAGAGCCCTATCGATCCCCCAGACGTTTTCTGCAGGCCCGCGAAAAGAAAACTAAGAGAGAAAAGACAGAGATGGAGAAACAGAGGAAGGGGAGGAGGGGGAAAAAAGCCAGCGAGACGGGCTAAATATATGGCTCTGTTAATGCGAAGCGAGCAGAAGTTTACCTGCCTCTTTAAATTCATTCTACTGTGCAAGGCAGCTGTGACGGCTCCTGGAGAGAAAAGCCCCCCGCTCGCTGCCAAAGGAAATCTTTCGCCCTCCAAGAGAAACAAGGTGTGCATCGGCTGGAACCAAAGTCAGATGATGGAGAAAGATTTGAGTGTGTGTGTGTGTGTGTGTGTGTGTGTGTGTGTGTGTGTGTGTGTGTGTGTGTGTGTGTGTGTGTGTGTGTGTGTGTGTGTGTGTGTGTTTGCGTGTGTGTCAAAGTATGTATGAAACCGTCAGTCCCATCAACTGGAAATACACTTGGGGTTTGTGTTTGGGGGGTTGGATTGGTTGATCCTCAATGTGAGATTAAGGTTAACTTCAGAATGTGGTGTGTCACAACCTGCATATATATTCACTTTAAAAGTATTCTGGTTATGTATTGGTCGAAATTGAGAAGAAAGAGAAAAACATTGATCTGGTCTAATTAAGTGAAAGCATGCAACAAAGGCACTAAATTGAGAGTGTGTTTTTGTTGTGGAGTTTTTATATTTTCTGGTTTCATGGATGCTTGTGCCTGGTCAACGCCTGCATCAGTGTATGGCATGGACACCATTTCTGATTGATAGAAGACCCGTGACGGATGTGAAAGTCCCTCCTGTTGGTGTGTGAAGTGGTATTCATTTCATTTCACACACACAGGCTGACATATGCCTGGGGCCTGGCCACCAGCAGCGGACAAAAAGGCCAGTAAATAATTGAGAAGTGTGAAAAGGAACAGAGGGGAAAAGAGGGGGGGGGTATATCTGCTGTACATGCATGTGACAAAGTTGTGTAAGTATTTCTGTGTATGTGTGTCTTTATGTAAGCCCGAAGATGCTCCATTAGTAATTTGGAAAAGTGGTGTGGGGGGCTTGGCATTCCCATCAGGCCCAGTATGGCCTAAGTGCTGCACCACACACACACACTCCCAAACCCTAAACAACCCCACCCTCATGGGCACAGCCTGGGTGCCCCACCCCATGCTCCACCAATCCTTATCCCACCTAGAACAACCTAGTAGCGCCTCTCAGCCTGGTCCAAAACACCATACATACACACACACACTCTCACACAAACACACACACACAAAGTAGGGACACACAAACACACTCTCATGGTCCACTAATGACCAAACCCAAACATCTCCCAAACAGCTCTGGAAAGCTATTAGCAGAGGGCATTTTGTTGGGGAAGTGATTTTTTTATATGCCATTAAAAGCCATGGATAAAATGGGCATTCGCGTAAATACAGCCACAGGTCGGAGGGGGGATGGCCAAATAAGGATAATTGAGAAACCATACTTCCCCCCTGAGATAAAGGCAGAGGAGTGTCCACATGTTGCTCTCTATGGAGAAGTAACGAGTCTGCAGACTGCAACAAAAAGACTTAAATTTCCAGTTAACTTGTTTTTCACATGCTACCATTTTAGTTTAGTTTATTTTGATCTAGAATTTGTTCCTGTCCAATGTGATAAATGACTTTTTACATTGACTTACCTATGGTTTTGACACCTAATCTGGATCTTTGTGTGCTTTGTAATACTACATAGGCCATTTGGATTGGGATTAATATTACTAGGTCATGATTGCGGTTTGTTACATCACCCTGTCTGCTCATGTCCTGTCAGCTTTGTTTCTACTGTCCACTGTCTAACAAAGACAAAAAAATGCCCAACCAACCTTTATCCTTACCCATTAATGTCTCATGTTTGTAATCCAAAGAGTTGCAAGGATTGATCTGACTGGATAATTTTTTATCAATTTTGAAAAAACATAGAGTACACATATAGTTACCAGGACCCTGCCCTTTCATCAATGCACTGAGACCTGCCTGTGTTTTTTCTGTCAGTCCCAGTCGAACATTCACTTTTAAAATAAGAGTAAGAACAGAGGTTGGATAAACATTTGCACAAAAACAAAAAAGGGCCCTAACATGCCCGATAACATTAAAATAACTGACCAGCACACTCAATATTTTAGTGGAGGATTAAATATAACCTGAGAGGAGCTGCGTCAATACACATCTAAAAGACACCATGTCTCCATATGTAATGCTTGTCTCATTTTCTAAGCATTGCATCAGCATTTTGCCCTAATGTGCATTTTAAACAAGGAGACTTGGATGCAGGCAGGTATGAAATAGGTCTGGTTCCAAGATGAACGGATGAACCTCATTCCTCACATGTGAAGAACGCAGGTAATCACGTCAGGTCAAGCACAGACACGATTTAGAGCAGAATACGCAATGACGCAACTTTGACGCCTAGAAGGCAATAGTGGGCATGGCATACCTGTTTATTTCCATCCTTTGGCCTCTTTCTCTGCCTCCTCACATTTCATAAAATTTTTCTTTACTACTTAAGCTTCTTTTTTTCTCCTGCGAAAAGGAAAGCACTCGGGTGAGACAAAAATACTTAGATCACTCATCATCACACAAAAACACACACACACAATTTCAGTCCTGGCTCAACCTCAGCATTAACAGAAAATAATTCAGCACTTAAGCAGTATTTCTAAGGCTTTGATATGAAAAAGTGAAAAGTAAAGTAAAGTGAAACAACTCAAGTAAGAAAGAGGAACCTTTCAGCTGCTCTTAGGGTCGCTCTCTCTCTCTCACACACACTCCCCCTGTACAGTATATTTAGGGTTGGGATTTGTTGTTATTATTGATTTTTCTGTCCGTTAAAAATTCACATGGCCACCATATTCATTTCTTTTAGGCAATCTGTAGAAAACTGCTTCCTGATGAGAAGGGCACTCAGCTTGTGGCAGTGGCCACACAGGAGACAAAGATCATTTCAGAGCCATAAATTGTTGGATGATGTGGCATGAGTAACAACAATGTGAAAATAGGATTAACGTCTTTCCTGCTATTTTTGAGCAAGGTTTCCTGAAGTCAGTCACCCTGCAAACTACAAGACTGTATATCAATCTGATCATATACATTTGCCAAATAAAAGAGGTCAACACCAGCTATTACAATACCTATACTTCAATACCAAATGTGTTTTATAGGAAATATAATCTCTGCCTGGATTATGTTCACAGGCAACATTTGTGTTGATTAAATGAAGGGGCCACATTTTAAAATGGCAGCAAAGCTGCCAGGAGGTGGTGCGGGAGGATAAAGTACGCAACTGTTGCGCCAATGACCAGGAGTCACATTGAGATTCCCGAAAAAGCTTGTTAAATATAGAGAAAATATATTCAACTTAATGATTAAGTGAATGTGTTGTGCAACGTTGAAAATGTATATTAACACCATCTCTTTCCAAAACAAGTATCTCTTTTGTTATTTTTCACAACAAATATTACAGTCCACCAGCATGTACAGCACCAGGACCCTGAGACCGGCTCACCTAAATGGAATGCACTCTTTATTAATGTGAGTCATTACACCTGTGTGTTTCTTGTTATGACATGTCAATACGTCTCCAGTGGAAAATGTCCTTGTGCTGTGAACAGGTTTTATTGTAACTGCTACTTTCTGCCAACGACAGAAACATTATGAAGACAGCTGAGAGTGAGCTTTTTTGTGTGTAACAAAGACACAGAAGAAACATATATTTTTCTAGTTATCTCCAAAATGGATAACACTAAACCTGGACACATCAAACTAAAATGACCTGTTTGGCTTGCTAGAGGTAAAATACGTCTGCAGTATTTTATAACTTTTCACGTGACTTGCCTTTGGCAGGACAAAGTAATATTTTTTTTTCTTTTTTTTCCTGGAGCAGCTACTCTTTGTACCTGTATAATCCTGCACCACTTGTGCAGTTTTTAAAACAGCTATTTAATTGTTTCCTTTTTTCCCCTGCTACCTGCCCTGTAAACTATACTCCCCCATCTTGCGCTCTCTCTGTCTCTGTCTGAGCCCCCTGCCCCCTTCTTTTTCCCATTCCATCCAGCTAAGCCTTGTAAATCAAGTTGAAACATAGCTCCCCATGTGTGTGTATGTGGGGGGGGGGGGGGGGGGGGGGGGGGGGGGGGGGGGGGGGGGGGCTCTCCATGTGTGTGTCTGCATATACTGTATGTTGCCTTCTAACTGTTGCCAAAAAATGTGTCCCACCCCCCTTTACCTCCCTATATGTCTGGCTATAGGAGGAGGAAGAGCCAGAGTGGAGGAAGGCGTGTTTGCATGTGTGAATGTGTGTGGGTTGGCGCTATCTGTTGGGGTCATGCGGGTTGAAGGAACACATCCTGGACGCTTATCTCAAGTGGTGCAGAGGGAGAAAAACTAACTAACACGATGAGAGAGACAGAGAGAAAGCAAGAAAGACAGAAAGAAAGGAGTTTCCAGCTAATTGAATATTTGCAGATCATCTACCTTCACATAAACAAAGCTGCCTCATTGCTCACAGTTGCCACAAAGAGAAGAAGCGACCTCACTTATCTGAGGCGTAAATTAATTCAAAAAAATCAAACATGCATTCACACTCCCTGCCATGGCAGACATGGGGCCAGTAGATAATAATTGCGATCGCAATGAACATCACAGGCTATGGTCACTGGTTCATATAAAAGGTCATTTTATATTTCTATAACTTTTTTGTGTCATTATTTTCCATAATGGTAGTAAAAAAGCACATAAATGCACCAGGTTCATGGTTGTTACACCTACAAGAACGCTTTAGACATTAGTACAAAATACTAAAACGATCTAAATGGATTTTACGACAAGGGGCCTTGGGTACAGACTCATTTTCTATACAAAGTAATTTAGTAATTTCGAAAGCATTATGCTGCAATTTACCTTGAAAATGAAGGTGGGATTGTTGTTTAAAGTGGTCAAGAGACAAGATTGAAAAGCTTAGGAGCAAAGAAACACTGACTATCAGCGGATTCTGTTTGTGTCCATGACAAATTGCATTCTGCCCAAGAATGTCTTGTTTTCCTGAGCTCTTTGACCCTGAGACAGCTCATGGACCTGTGCCATGATCAGGACATTTCATTTAATAAAATGATTATAGGCCTGTAAATATCACAGCTTACAAAAGTCATTATTTAGCTTTTATTTCATGACTTGCACACATTATGGACGAATTTAAACTTCCTAAACAAGGCACGCTTTGGTTATTAGAGTTGCATTTATCACAGGCCAGGAATAACACTGTTACTGGTCACATTCTATATCTCATGCATCAGTTCAAGTGTCAGGGGAGTGAGCCATGCTTAGTGTGTCTGATAGTGTAATTCAATATAAATGTAGTGTTGTGGGAAAGCAAAAGACTTGTGTTCTGTGAGCACGGTATTACAGCTCTGTGCTCACAGCTTCTATGTTGAAACCAATTTAACCCAACACTTTTGTGTGACTGATTTTCTTTTTTTGTTGTTGTTGTTGGAACTCTGTGTATGTGTGTGTGTGTGTGTGTGTGTGTGTGTGTGTGTGTGTGTTTGTGCGTGTGTCTGTGCGTTCATGAGGGTAGAAAGTGTCAAAACATGCCATATTTAGGCCAGACTGGCACACAGTGAGGACACAGGCTGGCTGTTGCTTTTCACACATTGCACTGACACTTTTTACCATCTGCCCTCCGTCTTTGTCTCAGTGTGCGTCTGTGCATCGCTCTTTTTCTCTGTCCCTTTTTCCCTAAACTGCCTCTCTCTGCCTTGCTGACACGGACTGGACTGTAACCTCCCACCGCCTTCTTTCTTCCTCATCTCTCCATTAAAAAGTACCTTAAGGCAACAGCGTATCTCACCAATACCCCTGACGACCATCACTGCTCTGTAAATGCTGTTAGAGGCCTTTTAATTGCTCCTGTTTAAACCTTTTCCCCCTCACAAACGGTGTAATATTGGACGTTTAAGGCGGCGACAAAGTGGCAATATTTGTCAGAAGGCTGGTGGCCACAGATAAAAAAAAGCAAAAGAAAAACGCAGAAAATCTTTCTCATCGCCCTCTGGTATATTTAGACTAGACAACCAAAACACAAACCATGATGACTCACACAAATAGAGGAGATCACAGACACACACATACACAGGCACAGATACACTCATTCAAGCACAAATCACACCATCACAAACACACGTCCTGTCACTGGTTAAAGCTTGGTGAGTTCGAGTGACTCAGTGAAAATGTGAAATTTTGTTTAGCCTGCAATAAGCAGTTATAAAAAAAGATATATTACAAAATCCCCATATAACGTGTCAGGGTAAGCTATCATAGAGAGAGATAAAAAAGTGACTATACAGTGCTGAATACTTTGTAGTGGCACACACAATGTAAAATTAACGCACTCTAAATTTAATACAGCTACCTCTGTGCTCTTTGATTCCACAGACACAAAAAGCAGTGGATTTAAGATATAACAACAATAACTTCAAAAAGCCTTTACTCACATATAATAAATGTGACAAAGGAAGATGTACTGAGAAGTGAAATATGCCTCAAATCATATAGCATAATGTTACATAAAACAAATACAGCAGAACATATAACAGAGCACTTAGTGTTTAGCGTAAGAAAGATTAAAAAACCTAAAAACTTGAAAAACACAAATCATTTCCATGCTGCACAACAATATACCCTCTGCCTGTTAAATACATTTACACAACAAATTTTTTATATCGAAGTCTGAACCACTGACATCATTGGGGTTTATATTTAGGAAGCTCCACTAGAACCATAGGAGACATTTCAGAGAAAGACATTTTTACTTATGTGGTCCTCATAACACATGAAATTACCATATAAAATGCCATTGTAAATAAAAGGTGGATTGCTCCGTTAAACAATACACTTCCAATAATCACATTTAATATCAACTATGAACTGCAACAGAAAAACAGAATTTTAAAAATAAAGTAAGCAGAACTTGAGTTAAGATTGTTTTTCTTTGTTCCGTGGCTGCACATTAGCAGTAATAAATAAAGGGTTGACTGAGCCAGTAATTAATCCTTATGTATTCATTTATAATTCATAACATCTTTTTTTACATTATGTGTATTGTGTACTTCAATCATGATATTTATTGGTGAGTCGGCTGAAAAGAAAGGAAAAGTGGAAAAATAGAGGTGTTCTTAAAATAGTGAATTGTAGTATAAAATATACTGTAACTGTGCAACCTGGAAGTGTGTTTTCATCTCTTTAGCACTTGCAGCTAGACAACATTAGCATGCCACATACATAAACAGCCAGCACTCCTCTGACCCCTGCCTGACCAGTGCCCCTCCACTGTGGCCAGGTTTGTCAAGCTAATTAACCCCTTTAATCTAAATGGGCACTGGGTCAGTGTGTGTGTGTGTGTGTGTGTGTGTGTGTGTGTGTGTGTGTGTGTGTGTGTTGTGTGTGTTGTGCGCGTGTGTGTCCAGGCTATAACTGGCTAACCCCAGCAGATGAGCATTCACCCCATTCACAGAGCCCCCGCCTTTTTTTTTTTGCTGGCAGCCTGCCGTCCGACTTGGCAGACGCACAATCGCGAGGGGTTCTGGTGTGCTTGTGCGTGTTTGTGGGTGCGCGCGTGTGCCTGCATGTGTGTTTCAGCTTGTGCGTGATTGCACAGGGGATGGAGGATTATAGATGTTGAACATACACACGCAAATGAGCACAGGGCCCGACTGGTCTGCATGGTGTGTGCGTCTGTGTTGTAATAAAGCCAGCAATGTTTTACTGGCCCGCTGACACAGTGCATAAAAAGATCAGTGGGCCAAATCCATTAGTGATATAATTGCATTACATGGTAAATATTCCTGAAAGGTCAATATCTCCATTTGAAACATCACCATCATCATAGAGCACGGCAACAGAAACAGGAATTGTCTTTTATTATTGAAGCCGGGGGCACAGAATTCCACTTCTAGGCATCTATTATAGTAAAACACTTGGCCTCCTTCTCTGAATGAGCCAGTGCCAGCTTGTGGTGGTACAACAGATTATGGTATCAGATACGATGGTCTGAGTTTGATTTTTAAATCCAAAAAACGTGAACTTTCCTAACCTGTATTGCCCGTGGTGTCCAGCCCTCTCTCGTCTTTCCTTCCAACCGAACTACAGCTACTAATCTTGCTCATTAAAATCCTCTACACACACAAAAAAAGAGGGGGGAACTGAGGGGAATTCATTCTTTTGATATTTGATTTTAATGTCATAACCGCTTCTTGATAAGAAAGGCCAGTGTTGAACTCCTCTGACAGCGCTGCAGGGTTGATCAATGCAGCACTGCCCTCTGTCTGAATGGGTCAGCCTCCTTTCAACCCCGGCTGCGCTCGGGTCAAACTCTGTCCGGCCCTGAAGAGCAGCGCAGGCAGGGAGAGGAACTTAAACAATGCAGTATTTGTCTGGAGCTTAAGCGGGAGATAAAGAGCCGCTGCGGAACAGACAGAGGGCACTGAGTGGGCGAGTACGAGGCAGCAAGCGTGCGAGGAGAATTTCCTCTGCCGCTTATGTCAAATTATTCTCTGTAAATCTACCGGTAATATGGAAGTGCATCGACTTGACTTGGGTCTGTATGTACACCGATGACAGCGGGATTTAATAACTTAAACACGGGATGAACCAGCTTTCAAGTCGGCGTGACTCCGGATCACATGAGTGTGAGGATGACATGCACCCAGATCTATAAGGATAACACAACGTTCAGTGGTTTGGCAAGCTGCTGCTAGCTGACATTTTACTGGACAATGGGCCAATGGGACAAGTGAAACTATTTAATAACAAATAATAAACAAAGTTAAGCATGGGCCCCTACAAGACGTCCTGTATCAAGAAAACAGCATCAGAGATTTTTGACAGGAACCTTATTTTTCAGTGTGTTAGTAGTAGTTTAAGTATATCTGTTCGTTGGGAGACACAGACTGCAACTTCTTTGATCCCACGCACACTAAAGCAAACTCTGCCTTTTGTCATTGTTTCCATTAAAAGAGCCTAAAAGTTGCAAACATTACATATCGTGATTTTTTTTATATTTAGTTAATTGTAACTTAAGCGAAATACAGAGGAAAATACGGTATGTTTTATGATTTGTATGGGGACAGACACTGTCTACGATATGAATGGACCAGTTAAAAAGCGAGAATCTGATACAGCTGTGTCACCAATGAAAGAAGAGGTCTGACAATGTGGGAAGAAAACCAAAAAAAAAAAACAGGAGCACACAATGGCACCAAAGAAGACAGAACATACTGCACAGTAAGTACACACATACAGAGCCTCCAGGCTATTGTCCTCCACATTTAGGTCAGGCTGCAACTAACTGCTTCACACACACACACACACACACACACACACACACATAGCGACAGACACACACACAAACACACACACTCCCCAGGAGGCTCTCCTCACCTGCAAAGAGGCCAGTTTGGACACAGTGTCAAAGATTAAACCTGTGTTTTATCTCAGAGAAGGAGGCTGCTTGGGGGACCGTGTGTGCGAGCAAGTGTGTGCGTTCACCCAGTCCTTTAAACCAGAGGGCAGAGGGTCACTGGAGAATACACTCTCACACTCAGACACACACACACACACACACACACACTAGCACAGCTGCCCTTCTCTGTGTGCGCGGTCAAGTAGAAAGGTGGATCTGTGTCAGGTAGCAAGGGTATTTACTGTAACTGAGACAAGCAGGCCAAGACAACACAGACACAGAGAGGGAGAGAGAGTATAAACAACAAAGCGACAACATTCAAGAGGTGGAGGAAAAAAGGACGAGCAGTGATGCTAGAGAGGCATCAGCATTCAAAAGAGCACAGCCGTGTGCAACGTTACGACATGCAGCAACACACACACACACGCACAATCTCATCCACAGAGAGAGAGAGAGAGAGAGAGATTTGTTCATGGTCATTTGTTGAAAGAATAGAAGTTATTCTGCTAACCACTAAATAAGACATCAGGTCGTCAGGCCTCTGCACGCTGCATGTACAGAAATGCTAATTTAAGATGACACATGTTCATGCCCACACACAAACACACACACTAAGGATTGGAGAAGGAGGAGAACAACTGTTGTGTTCACGTCTTTGTGCAGAAGCGAATTTAGCACAAAAGTCCAGATTAGCACACACTCGCACACAGCAACACAACGTCTAATATACACTGTGCTGCTCTGGATAAGTCTCCTCAAAAGCTGCGTCTGATTATCTCCATTTATCAGTCAAGCAATAACCTCTTTTATCTGGAACTTCACACAGCTATTGATAAAGAGAAACTGATGACTAAAGGTTCAAGAGTGTTTTTTTTCTGATGGGGTGTGACAGATGAACAGGAGACAGAGGGTGAGAGAGTTTAGAAATATCTTCAAGTTTTGGACTGTTGTAAAGTTACAGGTGCAGTTACGATGTGCTCTGTTGAAAATTGATTTATAGACCTACAGCTCCAAAAATAACAAATCAATACATTCAGAAAAAAGAAAAAATATTATTATTATTATTATACAGTAACAAAGTGCTGCAGATAGGTTTTTAAAAAAACATAGATTCAAGAATACATACAAACAAGCACATGCAATCAAGCATACACCCGTGCATTTATATATTATTTATGCATGTCATTAAAGAACCTTGTTAATAAATTCGCTTAACTACAAACAATATTCGAATGTGTGGAGCCAATCAATAAAAGGTCTGACTTTCATGAAAACAGAGAAAAGTGGTTTTAAAAAAAGACATCTTGCATACTGAACCAACCTTGGAGACAGAAAAACCCTCCTGTCCCTCAGAGGCTTTTTGTTTCTTCCTTACTATTCCTTGTTTATTTATTTATTATTTGTGTTCTCCTGCCACGCGGCCGGGGGGGAGGAAGGGACCACAGGTGCTCGGGTGAATCCGATGGACATCCGCAATTTATCATTCATACGCCGGTGACGGCAGGACAGGCCGGAATACGGCACGGTAAACACAAACCATAGATCATTCACAGACACAGATAGACAGCCTCAGTACGCAGCTAAACACACACACACACACACATGCATAAAATATATCTTTGAAGACAGATGCTTTTATGTGTACACGGAGCTGGACGTGGGTCACATCACAACATGCCTCCTTCAGCTTGGTGTAGATATCTTTTTCTTTGCGTCTCTTTATTCTACTTTATCTTTGTCTGTCTTTGGGAGGCTTGCCCCCCCCCCCCTTCACTTCTCCCTTCTTTTTTGTGGGTTTCTGGCAGAGTAGACACTTAAAAGTAAAGCGATGCCACCCTCTTATTCATGAAAAAAAAAATCTGGCTTTTTCATCCCCTCAGAATGCCCAAAATGTATTTCTCCTGTACGATTATAGCTTCTTGCTTTTCACTTTTTTGCCTCGCAAAGTCTGAGCATATCCACATAACCCACCTGGATTCAAACTTGGTCTGTTTCACAGGTATACACACACACATGCACACACGAACACACATCCTATGCCTCCAAACTTTTAATCCTGGTTTTAGAGGGATGTATCTCAGTGGGACATCACTTCTGCCCTGCATCTGCCAGAGCGAGCTGGGAGCTGATTTCTGTGTTTACATAAGATTAGAGCACAGGGAGAAAAGAAAGTAGCCCATGTGGTAGCTCCAAGCCAAGTAGCTCTCATTTTTAATGCAGCGAATACTGCCACAAACAGCCTGACTGAGGAGAGATACAGCCAAAGGAAGGAACAGTAAGTTATACCACTTACAAGCCTCAGGTTTGTGTGCCTGTGTGTGTCTGTGTGTGTATGTGCATGTTACAGTTATAGGTGCACTGGCTTGCACATGCTCCTGCAGACTTTGCAGCTGTGGTCAGGGATATTAGCCACCAATGCATACACTGCCCTCATGTGTAATATCTATGATTTCTCGACATCTTTAAGTTTAATTTAAAAGTCCCTATCTCTCCTTAACCGTAGACTTGCAATTGTAAAACTATCTGAAATATCATATATTAACAATAATTGTTACAAATGATTTGAAGAAAAAACAGGTTAAATTTCAAAAGAAGCCGTAAAAGTAAAATATTTAGACTTTTCTGGCCGCAGGGTTTTCTTTTTTGTCTAGTGGAAGGTCATTTGTATGGTCAATTTAAAAGCATAACAGGAAACATTTTAATGTGAGTTTTTTACGGTTAAACTTCTAAGGTGATTTGAAAGTTTTACAAACTAAATAATATTAAATTAGGGTCGTATTCATCTGGGGGTCTCTACAGCCAAATCACAGGCTGGACAGTGGATGTGAAGCCTGGTCTCTGGTGGACAGATGTACTGTATAGAAACATCATTTCTATGAGTTGCTCTAAGGATGACCAAAATGGGAGTCTTACATGTCCACTTAAGTTGATCTGGAAATTAAATGCATTGGCAGGACATCCTTATATTCTGAATGTGCGATTGGGAACCGAAAACAAGATGTATGCTGTCAGAGATGTGCTGCGTCTGTCCAACATGGCTGCAGGGGGGGCTCCTTACATAAGCTGACTGCTCCATGTTTGCAGTATGTACTGTATGTGTAGGTGCAGTTCATGTTCCATGTACTTTAAGGGCCTTCACTGCAAACATGAACTCTACGCCCTATCACATGGCTCACACACACACAGAGACACACACAGACACACACACACACATACACACACGTATTCACACACACACATCACACACTCACACATGCAGTTTTTGCAGTATACACCCACTGACCTCTGGTGAATGACATAACCACAAGACTTCTCCAACAGCCATGCAAACTATGATATAATTATGTTCAAGCAGTACGCACTCTGAGTAAATGCTCATACACAAAGCATACGTTTCATATGTATATGGGCCTCTATGTGTTACTGTAATGGAGGTCTGACACAGCTGCAGTACTTCATGTCTACAATGCATCTCTTACAACTTCTGACCCCTGTCCAGTTTCTCTAAGAATTGGATTTAGTAAAACTAACCACTATGCCACAATTTATTATCTTCAACTATAATATCATAGTAAATATTACGAGAAAAAGAAATCATGCTCTTATGAATGTAAAATTATTACAAAGGAGCACCTTGTGCCCCTTTTTTTTAGCTTACTTCAGTGTGCTGGCAAAATGAAATGAAAAGCTTTAGACAATGCAAGGTGAAAGGTCAGCAAAATATTTTAAAATATAAAAACTGTCTAGTTGCTAACAAGATTTTCCTTCCTACCCTCTGTATTGAAGCCATTTATTAGAGCTTTGCATTAGTATAATAAACCTATAAAAAAAAAATATTTCCCTCATGACAATCAGAGTATATATGTGTGACCTCCTGACTGGATTAACTGTCAACTTTGGGGCTTGTTTCATGTAAGTTTGCCTTTGAAAAAAAAGTCACTGGGTTGATGGACACCAAAAGCAGGAAGAACAGCAACATAAGGCCCGTCTTCAAAAATGTTAAACACCAGCGTGAAAAGCACCAATTTTGTCAATCGAATGAAAAAAAAGCCATTACAGCTCCCAAGCCACAGCACCAAAAGTGTCCTTCAGCAAAGCATCAAACCCACAGAACCTGCTTGGCAGCAGTTGCAGCCGTAGCAACCTGGCAGTGTAAATTTACAGCAAGTGTGTTACACCCCCCCCCTCATGCTGCACCTCCCGACCCCGGCTGTTGCTGTAAATATAAATGTGCTCCGGCTCTGTCAACTCGGACTCTGTTACACAAGCAGCAGTTCCACAAAGGTTAAGAACATGTATATTTTACTTCCTCCTTCTTTCTGCCTCTTCTGTCTGTCTATGCTCACATACTCTTTTCCATCTCTCTATCTTTGCGCTTCTCAAAGTAGAAGGCCCGGCAGGTCAGGGGCATCAGTGGAAATGTGCAGAATTTTTTCTTTTTTGGTGAAAGCTTTCTCTTTCTTTCTTTCTTTTGGGTTTCCACCTCCCCTTGTTTAACCCTGCATGGCACACGTTCCATGCCAGTAAACCAGTCAGAACTGGTCCTTTTGAACTGTGTGTGTGTCTGTGTCTGTTTGTATGTGTATGCAGAGCCTAAATAAGAAAAGATAGTGTGTCACGGGTGTCATAGGTTTGTGTGTGTGCATGTGTGTCTTAGGGGAGGGGCGGCGACATCAAACAATTGGACGACGGCCAAGTTCATCTGTAAATGGACAGCCATCGCCAGGACTCAACCTTTCCTACCTGACTCAACCCTCCCTCTCTCTCACAGCCCCTATCCCCCTTGAGTGCTCTACCCCTATGTGCCCTCGTCTCCTCATCGCCCTGTCCTTTTTTTCTATCTGTCAACCCCACTCCCCCACCCTCACCAAGTCTTTCAACACCTCTCACAGCGTAGAAGCTTGGGGCCTACATTTCCCTTGTACGGCCAAGATAAATAGTGCGTATGTGCATGTGTGTGTCCCTTTTTGTGTGTCTTAAGAGGCTACCTGTTCAGCAAGCCAGGAACAAAAAAGTAAAAGACAAAACAATTGAAGAAAGGCCAAAAGAGAGATAAGGTTCCGTTAAAGTAATGGAGAGGATTGTGTGTGTGTATGTGTGTGTGTGCGTGTGTGCGTGTGTGCTTCCACAACATGTTGAAACACATATGTCTTACAACATCAAACTGCAGCACATAAAATAATTCCTTCTTTCAGTGTTTCTTTCTCCACTAAAAAAAGAGGTCCATGAACTAGTGTCTCTCACAATTTGAACATGTATGGCAGATGAGACAAAGGCTGTTGAAACTCTTTTTACAGTTTGATTGTTGATTTTCAGAGATCAGCCTTAAATAAAATAAAATCACATTATTATTAATCAAATTTTGCCTGTCTTTTTTTTATTTCTATTTCTATTCCTCTGCAATGTTTTGAACAAGCAATAATAGACTAAATAAATCTATGTTAAACTGATTAATTTCACATATTGAAACAGGCAGCTGGGAAGGATTTCCCGTTTCACACTAACAATATGGCAACAATATCAGCAAACTGATCAAACACACCTGTAATATTTATGAATAGTTGTGTGTTAGTAAACATGCACGAACACACACTCAATAAGTGCCTAATATTTTGGTGGTTCTTTATCCATTTTAAGGTGGTAAATTATCCATTAGATTTCATCATATCTTACTTGCGCAATTACATCAAGAAAATGATAGCGGGCACATGATCAATTATGCATGCCCTTGGCCAAAGACCAAGTATTGGGCAGGAGGAGAGGGCATGTACACACCCACATTATTACACACACACATGAGGAAGAGGAAGATCTCATAGATGTGGCCCATCAGTTCATCTTACTGCTGAAAAAGTTCATACACTTAATAATTTAGCTGTGCTCTGGATACAGTTTCCCAGCTGAATATTAACAACTTTGAAGTGAGCAACAGCAGCCAGAGGTATATAGGGTGTGTGTGAGAGAGACAGGAGTGTGTGTGTGTGTGTGTGTGAGTATTTGTGGGGAAGGTAAAAGATACCTCAGGAAACAGGCCCTATGAATCCCACTGGAGACAACCCCTCGAAGACACACACATATACACACATGTTCCTTCCACTCGGTTGCGTCCATTACACCGCCATTTGTAACATTGCTCATTTCTGGGCAATTAGGAATTCCTTTTCATCGCTATGAAGGTTCACAAATCTCCCTCACAGCACTTGTACACAAACTGGGAGGATGTGAGGAAAAAGACAACTGTGTGTGTCTTGCGGGGGGGAGTGAAGAGATGCGGATGAAAGCAACAAAGGGAACAGAAGAAGAAAACAAAGATTGGTGCCTGTGCGCCAGTTGTCTTCTTTGTTATTTCTGCTTTGTTCTAATTTTCTTAATTGTCCAGCCTCATTATTAGCTGAAATTATATATCATTTACTGACGTTCTTCTTTCATTTTCCTCTTATTTACAGGACAGGCCTCTTTCAGAGTACAGGGGAGACATAAGGTGTGTCTTGTAAGGGACTGTTCAGGCAGTTTGCTGTATGTGTGTGTGTGTGCATGCCACACAGAAATGCTGCATTTTTTTCTGCAAAGGACACAGCAATGGAATTCACCCCCCATCACCAGTTAAACAGATTTCACCCATGTTTACAAAGAAACTCACTTAGGAAGATGAATTACTGTCTCCAAAATGGCAGCCCTTAGAAAGAGTAAGGGGGTGACAAGTAAAGAGAAAAGAGAGGTACCAGACATCTGTTTGTTCAAGGAGAAAAATATTTACTAAGTGTGTGTGTGCGTGCGTGTGTGCGTGCAGGCGTAAAAATGAATAGGCTGAGAGAGGCAGAGGAAGATGGGCACTGAGAAATAATTTTACCATGTCAATACCAACATGTACAGGACAGAGCCAGATGGTGTGCATTTGGAATATTTGTGTGTGTGCATGTGTGTGTGTCCTGGACAGAGAGACAAGCAGTGTAATGAGTGAACAGACAAGACATCATGTAAATTAAATATTTCCAATCTCTGGCTCCGTTTTCAATTCTTCACACAATTAAAGAGAAAAATGCAACTTTCATTTATAAAGCGCACACTCACACAAACATACACACACACTCTCACCCAAGGCACAAATGAGGAAACACACACACAAACACCCCTTGACATGCCGGCTCTGACAAGCGTAGCTGATGTGCGCCACGAATGCGCATGGTAATAGGCCAATCAAAAATGCAAAACAATTGGCAATTACTGTGAGGGCCTAATGGTCATTAGAATTTACAACTAGGTAATGAACTAAAGTCTGCCCACTGCATGCATATTCATAAAGCTGTTTGAGCTTTGAAGATTAAAGTAGCGCTTAAAATTCAAATGAGCCTCCGCAAATTATCGAGAAAAGTCAGAGCTGCTGCCGCCGATGGTCTGTGTGTGTGTCTGTGTACGTGTGTGATTTGATTTAATTATTTATTTATTTTTATAATTATTAAATAGTGTATTCCTCGGCATCTGTGAACTGAGCAAGTGTAATTACAGGCTCAGCTTTAATATAATAGTAGAAGATATGCGTGACATACAGTATATTGTGTGAGCATATATATATATGATATTAAAGGATATATATATATCCCTATATATTATCATTACAGGAAATGTCTCATGCAAATTGAAAAACATGAGTCCATGATGGTACATGAAAAAACAAGATTCAAATGGTGATGACAATAATAAAAATGCGATGCTATATTGAAGGCAGAAGAAAGACATTCCACAGACCAGTGGTTCCAAACTTTTTGGGCTTCTGACCCCAAAAAATGAAGCAGTTTCCACCAACAACCCCAATCACCAGTTTCATATTATATTCATACTTATTCACTGGGAAATAGCAACATTTGAGGTATAAAGAAACATGATTTGGTGAACCAGAAACTGTTTTTTCTCTTGTACATGTGGTCATTTGCAAGTGTGTACTGGTGCATATTTATGGGTGTGACGTGTTTTGTGACTCTTTGCGGGGACTGAATTAAAAACCTTCCTCTAGTTATGTTGCATTTTAGACAAAATCCATTAAGTCTTTGAAATCATGTTTTGATTGATCATTGATTAATTGGATTATTTCTATCACATCAAAATACAAGGGGATATCTTCAGATTGTTGGTTTATTCTGACCAAGAGTGCAAGTCCCAGAGACACTGGGTTTAGTGTCATAGAAAACTACAACAAAAGGGAAATATTCACATTTGAGCATTTGTGAGAGTCAATTTTGTTCAATGAAAATGTGTCAATTTGTCTCTAACCGGCAGTATATACTAGAGCATTTAAAAGCATCGTTTCTGTTATCTAACTAAAGGTTGATCAGAGCTTTTCCTGTTTGCACTGGGTCGCGTGTTAAAAAGTGCACTGCCCGAGATCACATCATCGGGAATTACATTTGTTTTGAAGATGAATTATTCTGCATTTGGCATAAAACATGCTTTTAATATGCAAAGAACAAGGTAAAAACAAAGGTGGGACTGAGAGAAAGACTGACGCCATCCAAAAATAAAAGACTAAATCCCAATCCTACAGAAAGAGCTGTGATGCATACATTGCATGTGCTTAACACACACAGTCACAGCATTACTGCATGTGTGCGTGAGTATGTGTGAGTAGGTGTAGCAGCATAGTAGTATTAGTTCGGCCAAATGAGAAACATGAAACCAGAGCAAGGAGCCAGGCCCTGCCACACGCACACCAGCACATAAACACACACTGCCAGCTCAGCCCTGGCACACTCAGTCAGCGGATGTGCTGTATCCACACTGCCAGCTCTCTCCCTCTCTTGCTTACACACACACACACAAACACACACAAACACACACACACACACACACACACACACACACACACACACACACACACACACCCACTATGTATCTCTCTAGCTCATTCATGTTCAGAAGGAACTATAAACACACAATCTCACATATATGTAGGCATGTTGTAATATCAGGTACATTCAATGAGTGGGATGGATGAACACATATCTACACAGTGGGATGTGAATATGTGTGCACGTGCGTGTGTGTAGAGCCGGTCTGTAATCCAATGGCCTATATAAATAAGCTTTGTAGTGTATAAACAGTTTTATGAACAGGCCTTCCACTGTCTTCAACATAATAAGAGAGTTGAGTTACATGTGGACCCCTTGAGAAGGGCAGAGTGTGTGTGTGTGTGTGCTTTTTGTGTGTGTGAGTACATGCGCGCATTTCAAGGGAATAAACACACACAGCAAGCAGCAAGGGAGCCAAAAACAGCAGCTTTCCCTCTCACCACCGAGGAGTAAATGTAGCGTGGATGTCAAATCAGTCGCATAAACACAAAGAGCCAGATCAATAAACAACCCTCTATCACCCGGCGTGTACAGTAGTTCTCCTGACGTCACACACATCACCCTGCATGCTGTCACCCCTGTAAATAGTGCAAATTGGGAAATACCACGGCTTGGTTTAACGCCTTATTGTTCTCTGCCATTGTCATTGTGTTAGAATGCTTTACTGACTGCAGACAGTCTGGGAGATCTTTTGTTTTCTACCGATCCGTCTCCCTGTTTGGTCGCCGTTGCTGTGGCGTTGTCTGCGCCACACTTCCCAGGGACTCGCTGTCAATCAAAGTGTGTGGTCAGCGTAATGTCTTTCCCTTGGATTTTATTTTATTTTTTTACCCTTTGATGTTGTTGTTGTCTGTTCGTCCATGGTGAAGGTTGGTGACTACCACACAGGCCTTTGCTCTTCTTCTATTTATTCCAAACTCACCACGCATGCAACCTGCCGCTCAGTAACCCCGTGTAACCAGGGTGTTTGTCCCAAATGGACTTGTTAGATACTGCTGTGAAAGTGTAACTTTTGTGATATAAATACATATCAAATATATTTCTGCATTGATTAATACAATTGTGTGTTGTTAAATCCACTCAAATCACTTATAATATTGCTCTGTATTGATAACAATGAGGAGACTTATTTTCTCTTGTCCCACATCACGTAGAGGCAGTTCGTAAGTAAATTGAATGTAAGTACTTTCACTCATGCCCTCTGTCCTATTTATTCTAAACACAGTGAACATGTAAAATGCATTGCTTCCTGTGCCAATGAAAGCATTTCTCCCTGGAGGATTAGATAGTGATAGTGCTGTAAATGCAGCTATTATGTGACATGGATTTTGATTTTAAATCATTTGTTAAATTATGAATCTAATTTGCACAGTAGGAAATGTGGTGAGCTGTACAACTTGATGATATCTTCCAGCCACTAAAATAATAATGCCAGTCTATTAATCAGCACACAGGAAACCGTCCTGAAAAGAGAAATGACTCCAGAGTCCTGCAATGCAAGCTGCATATACAGTATGTACAACCCGTAGCTATGTTTTGTTGTCAGGTGACTTCAAGTGAAAGTATAGTAATTATGATGGCATCAAAACAGGGAGTCAGAGGAGTTCGCAGTTACGCGGGGAGAGGCGCAGCACGGGTCGACTAGGCACAAGACTTTTGCATGGTAGAACACTGTGTGTTTCCTTTTAAGTTGTTTCTGTGCCTGAAACCTTAGCCGTGGGCCGGGAACACCAGCCGCCAGTGCACTCGATTGGGTCACATCCGTGGTTATGGACCAATAACCTACATGATCACTTAGGTCGGAGCACCTGTTTCCACAGGAAACTTCGCTGATCTCGACTCCACAGAAAGGTCAAAGCTCTTATTATAGATTAACAGCCCTGACCCTCTCCATTGCCATGCCCAAAGGCACAACAGCAATTTTTGGGACAACCCAGATTCTCCAATAAAAGATCAGTTCACTACAAAGGAGCAATATATAAACTTCTCTGACTATAGAGGCTTTGTCGATTCCAATTCTAACATTAAAGCTGAACTAAAGATGTAGGTTTTCATCAGACAGGGAAGGTTTGAATATATACGTTTATATATATATATATATATATATTGGTTGCATTATGGGAAATGTAGGATCCAGCATTTTTGGAGCTGGACAAATAATGAGGACTAAAAGTATGGCAGCTACGGCTGCTTTGATTTTGACTATTCCTTTTTAGTCTGCCTCTCATGGGCCCCCCCAACTTTATCAAAGTGCAATATTAAATTTCTGCAGGAGCCCTTTAAACGAAGAGCCAGGACTAGAATGGACTAGATTTTATTTAGCCAACTCAGTGCAGCTGCCCTAATACTACTCTGTGTGTGTGTGTGTGTGCGTGTCTCCCTCTCACTCTCAGTGTGTGTGTGTGTGTGTGTGCGTGCGTGCATGTGGGTATGTGTGATCGTGGAATAGAGCGAGACAAGAGCTATGTGCCTGTGTTTTCAGAAACACAAAAGATTATTTGATTTTGATTCTGTAGTTTTTTTCATTATTGATGAGTACAAATTATGTCAGCAGCTAATTTCAAGTTGTTTTTTTTTGCAAATGCAGACACAATAACTACAACAATTATTCCAATAAGTACATTGGGAAAGGGATGTAGTTATTTCTTTTTTTTAGTGAGCACTGAATATAAAAACCAAAACAGCCTATTGGCCTTGGTGACACATTATTAGCCTTTCCAGTCATTCCTGCAGCCTGCTAAACGTGTTATCCAGCTACTGATATTTTTCTACACAGAGGATTGTGTTTACATTCGGCGAGCTCCTTCAACACAGTCCGATTGCTACGGCACTCGGGGAGAATTGCAGTGAGTTCAAATGCTGCATTTGAGTCCACTAAATAAAATCGCACACGTTCGAAAAGAGAGAGAGACAGATAGGGAGAGCAACAATAGATTAGTAACGGCAGCCGATGTGTGAAATCTCTTTGTAGGCTCGTCGGGATGTGCTACATTATGAAACACACACATACCAAACATACTGTAATTGCCTCAGTATGAACTGGCTGTCCTGGATTTACATTGACTGCAAATGTGGCAAGAGAGAGAGAGACAGACACGTGAGCCAAAAGAGAAAATGGAAAAAATAATAATAAAAGAAGAGAAGGAAGGGAGGGAACAGACATGAGTCAGAGAGAGATCTGACACGGAGCCAGACAATGAATGGGTGTTAAAAATGCACTAATGTGTATTGAGGTGCATGGCATCAGCCAGTGATGATAAGCTAATTGCTAATCACGAGATCATAAGCTCACAATTCTCTCGTCACGAGGCTTGAACCCAGTTGAAGTGGGACTGAAAAAACGGATATTTTATGGACAAAAAAAGGCGTGACTTTGATAAAATGAGAGTCAAGAAATTACGCAGAAGTATCAATAATATCGCTCTGGTTTATCGCAAATTGGTGGTCAATAATATGAATAAATGTGTGCACTGGTTTAATATCAATTTCAGCTCGTTAACACACATATCATTTCAGATTTTTCCATAGAGGACAGGATTAAATTCTCAATGCTAATTATGAGAAATCAAGCGGCAAACTGGACAGCAGAGACTGGATTTACCCTGGAAATAATCCACAGAGTATTCCGTTTTTAAATTTCAATTTTCAATTGAAGATTTATTTTTTATTTTTTTTAGATCACAGCCACTTTTCATTTAAAGGAATAGAAGGAGAGAGAGATTGCAAGAGAAAGACTAGAAACCACAGACAGACACGCACACACACACAAACCCCTCTCTTTTGAGACATACATTAGTGATGCTGTTTCTGAATGAGGGGCGCCTCGGGGATTATAATCAGAATTTTCATCTCAGTCAGGGATTAATAGAATAAATGGGCAAGAGAGAGCATACTAAGTGTGTGTGTGTGTGTGTGTGTGTGTGTGTGTGTGTGTGTGTGTGTGTGTGTGTGTGTGTGTGTGTGTGTGTGTGTGTGTGTGTGTGTGTGCGTGGCGTGTGTGGGTGTGTGTCTGTGCGTGTGTGCATGGTGTGTGTGGGCGGGTATGCTTTCTTTCTTTTTTGCATGACTGATCGTCATTTTGCCTGTACAGTGCTCTCTTTCTCTCTCTCTCACACACACACACACACACACACACACAAACACGCACACACACACACACACACACACACAGGTAATGTCTCTGCTCTCGTCGATTGGCACTGTTTGATATGTAAATAGGAGCGTTCTGGCACAAGTCCGACGCTTTGTGTTCCTCCGAGTGTCGAAGCAGCCACAGCAGCGCTGCAGACCCTCTGACCAGAAATGCTGATGCACATTTCACAACAAATAGCAACGCAGCCATCACATTATATAGGCAAATGCATGCAGGAAAAACAGGCAACATTTGTAGAGATGATGGATTAGATGTCCCATTTCAAGCAACATGAGATGAAAAATATTCCATCGATTTGTCAAAGAAGCCATTCAATTATTTGTATTTTTCCTCTAATTATTATTAGGATTAGATTAGTTAATTCCCAAAACTTATGAGAAGATTAATTGAAAATTATGCATTTGGCCATAATATTTTTACATAATAAAATCAATTGATATTGAACATGGACAACTTAACCTCAACCCAATAGAATGATTATTACGAGGTAAAACAAGAGGTGAAAATGGATTTTCTTTACTTAGTATATATATATGTATATAACATATATATATGTATAGGCTTATGTGTGTAGCAGGCTTTCTACACTGAACAGCTACAAGACAAAGAGGAAGACCAAGTGAAGCATTTACAAATAAGAAACACACATGCATTCTTCCCTCTCCTCCTTTTTTGTCATTAGGAATGCTTCTGGACGACTATAATCGCAGCAGAAATTCCAAAGAGATTTCTTTTTTCACGTCTTTCACATATTTACTTCACCGTGACAGTTTGGGGTCAATTAGGATGAAAGCTGGGGTCGGCGGTGGGGGGAGAAAAATACTGGCTTTAATTATTGGCTATCAGAATGAATGTGTCGCATAAATTTCAGCGAGTGAGGTGGTGTTTGTGCTGGTGTGTGTCCAGTGGCTGAGAGAAGATCCTAAAACAGCATCGAAATAAAACCACAAATTCCTAGTGCAGACGAATAATTTGAAATCTGCTCTTTATTCGGTCGAAACTTTCCAAAAAGCAAATATCTCTCAACGTCTGGTGTCGAGTCTGATGTCAACAGTGGATGAGATATATAACGCTGCAGTCCTGTTTTCTTCCCCCGTCTGAGAGTACAGCTGTTCCTACCAAGACGTTCCCACACACAACGCTATTGAAGCAGCCAGACGCCTGTATTATGATGTAAATCGCTCTAATAACCCAGTTTAGCTGGTGAGTGTCTGTGAGAGTGTGTGTTAGGGTGTGTGTGTGTGTGTGTGTGCGTGTAGGTGTGGGTGTGCGTTGAAACATTCAATCACAGCAGAGGTTTGAAACATGCCACTGTCATGTTGCATTAAGTCTTTCTAGCTGACATATATTGGCCTAAAGTTCCCTAAAGACAAAGGTCAAAGGTAAAACATTTTTTTTACTGACAACAATTTTCACCCTCACTTCCTGTAACTGTAGTTTTAAATAGTGTGAAATGTTCTTTGCATGCCTAGAACAGCTTGTCGTGCTTATTATCTCACACGCACAAATGCAAGAACATTTTAAAAATGAAAAAAAATTAACAAAATGGAGAACAAAGCATTTAGGATTTCTGTGCTGTATTCAACAAGCAAAGTGATAAAGAGTGCATTTTGCTTGTATGTTACTGCTGCTCCATTTCATCCTCACCCCATTTTCCTCTCCCACTCCCTCTCTCCCTCTCTCTCTCTCTCTCTCTCTCTCTCTGTAACAGATAATTTAGTACAGGCAGCCCGCCACTAAAAACTACTGCTAATTAAAATTCACAAGGAAGAAAAAAAGAATGGCGCTGCAACAAATAATTAGTGGTGTTAAGACGCTTTAAATAAACGACTTTCTCTCGATGAGCACAACTGAAACTGGCTTTTCCCCTCTCTCCTCTCCGCTGATTCTCGTACTGATGGAGGCAACGAGAGAGAAGAGAGAAGGAGGGAAAAAAGGGAGGTGAATCGATGCAGTTTACCCACAGAATATGGTATGACGATAAAGTCAGAGGGGAGAAAAGAAGAACGGAGGAGATGGAGAGCTGGCCTGCATTTAGTTGGGTAAAATGTGGCAGTGAAAGGGGGGGAAACCACACAGAGAGCAGGACACATCTGCTAGGGCCACATGAGAGAGCGGCTGAGGCACACACACACGCGCGCTCGCGCGCACGTTTTGTATGAACGCACATTCTGCGCACCCAATCCCAGAAAGGGGCTGCAGTTACTCCCCAGACATAAAGTCACAACAAAAAAAACACCACCGGTTCAACCATGCCCCCCCCCCCCACACCCCAATTCTGAACAGACACACACATACGTGCAAAACATGCACACTTGCCTCAAAAGTGCACTAACACAATGACCGATGGTACCACAAAGTCAAGGTCACTTGTGTCTCTTTGCCTGTGGGATTTTGGCGCCATGGTCAAAATGGTCAAACATGGAAAACACACATACTCTCCTTCTCTCTCTCTATCTTACGCACGCCCACAAGCTCGCGCTCTCTTAAACACACACACACACACACACACACACTCTGTTACACAAACACACACACATTCCCTCAAACACAATTTCTGCATAGAAATCAGTGGATCAGCCAGTCAGACTTGGGTTGATGAGCTTCATTACTTTGTCTAATGCTCTCTCTCTCTCTTTCTCTCACTCACTCACTCACTCACTCACTCACATACACACACAGCAACACTAGTCATTACAAAAAAATACAATACAGACTCACACACAGAGACAGAGAGAAACAGCCACTCTAAATCAAACCAGTGTGTTGGCTTTTGTCTCATCTGTGAAAGAGAACAGAGGCGCATTCTTGTGGGTTTCCTCGCCACCTGTGACGTCCCTTTGTTGTTGTTTGTCTGACAACGCCCACCCTCAAGCAAATCTCAGCCTATCAAATCTCTTGCCACAACCAGGATTGGCGTGTCTGTCTCACCAAAAGCAACGTGCTCAGACGACTGCGGGCCCCACAAGGTTTGGAGGTATGGACGAGCGTTCATATAGGCGCACACACACACACACACACACGCATCCCATCAAGGATATGAAATCAAGACCTGATATTGCAGAAAAAACACACATTCAGCCATCCAGGGTAACTAACACGATCAAACTGACAATGCCTGATTGTGCTGAACAGTGCTGATAAGGAAAGTAGAATCTTGCCGCTGAAAGCTCTTTCAAGCCGCAAAAGATTTATGTACGAGCAAGTAAGATTTTAGAAAATGTTTAAGGGAAGGAGCAACTACTGATCTGCTGTTTTCATTGTTCTGTTGTAACTTAATTTATCCCACACAAGCACTTACCCACCGAAGAAAGACAATCTTGCCTCACTTAAGTCACTCAATTAGTTTTGGTTTAAAGCACCGCAGCAGCTGAGGGAGAAATCCAGCCAAACGTGATCTATGTCGGCCGGTGTGAAAGCAGTGTGGTTACCTGGGAGGGGCTCCTGCTTGGGGCAAATCCCTCGTGGCAATGAGAACCGCTCATCATCGTCATCTGCCAGTGTGGCCTGGACGCCAACTTCCACGGGCCTCCGACTGCGCCGGGAACCCAGGGCGGGGGACGGTGTGAGGGCCAGGCCGGGGGAGGGCGAGGGGGGCTTGTCCAGCCCTCGGCCCACGGCTAGGCACGGCGGCCCATGGCATCGCTTCCTCTTGTGCTCAATGAAGAGCAGAATGTCTGCCAGGGGGAAGGTGGCCTGGCACTGGCCGCAGGTCAGCAGGTCCTGCTCCAGAGAGGGGTGAGCATCGCGACTCAGCCGGGCGAGCCGGCCCACGGCAGAGCCCGGGTGGTTCCCGTTGAAGCTGCCACTCTCCTCAGAGAGCTCCGAACAACGCTCCGACAGCTCCTCCGATGAGACGACGGCCACGGAGAGGGGCTCGGCTGCTGGTCAGGCAGAGGGGGGGGGTTGAGCAGAGAGGAAGACGGAGAAGAAGTTGGGAAGGTGGAGAAAACAAGAGGGAGAGTGAGTAAAAGTGTAAATGAATAGGTGACACTTTTTTTTTTCTCAGCACAAACACAACAGCCACATGTTTGTATATTTCTGTTTCACTCCTGTAACTTAAAGCTATGGATACACATATTTGAGGGAAATGATGACAAGGAGTAGTCCACAAAACATTTCTCATTCTGCCACATAGAGGATCAGAGTTAAAGAGGCCAAGCTAAATGAAAGCCTGCCATGCCTGCCAGACAATAAAGGGATGAGACTACGTGCCTTGTAATGATAGAAATGCATGTAATGCAGAAAAAATATTACAATGCAAGCTGATCTGGATCACACAACATAGAATAAATGGGGGGCAATAACATACGGCATAGCTGCAAAGCCCAAATCAGATTCCTCAAGGATAACAATTTCATGCCCAATGACAGGGGGAAACTTTGAAAATAATTGTTACACACAGCGTTCACCAAAAAAAGAAAAACTAAATATACAGATGAGTTTCACTTCCCTAACCTTGTTTGTACAGGGTTTGATCCTGTAATCAGCAGAAGGAAAAAACCGTCACAAACATGTCTAACATGTGTGCCGGGAGCAAGGGAATGCAGGCGGTGCAGAGAGCCTGTGTCAGGGAGAAGAAAAACTCTTCATTCGCTCTCTGCTACACATGCCCAACTTAAAGTTCTTGGAGACCAGCTGCATGTACAGCAGCAGAATCGCCCCAAAACAAGCCGTTCAACCCGGTTCTTCGCCCCTCCGAGGCAAGATTAACTCCTGACTACTTGTTTTCAGGAGCCTTTTGTCAGGCTCAGTGGAGGGAGATGAGTGTGAACGGAGTGGCCCGCCGAATTAGAGGAGGGAAACGGGAGAACATAATTCACTGTCCCTCTTTTAAGGAAAATCTTCCAGTCCAAGGTGAAGAGTCTGACTCTGCGCTTGCCGCCAAATGCATGTTGACCTTCTTTACTCAGCAGCCAATTTCACATTTTAATGAACTTAAAACCACTGAGAATCAAAAAATAGATTTTAATTTTCACCGTCTGGGTGATTGTTACAGATTTTGTCTGATAAAAGGGATACGGTTACGTTGCATGCATGTGCAACAAAGTGTGTGTGGGAATGCGCAAGTGTGTCTGTGTATGTGTGTGTGAAAGAGAGGGAGAGACAGAGAGAGAGAGAGACAAGGAGAGACAGAGTCTGAATTTGGACGAGATCCCCTCAAGGAAATATCATTTGAAAGCCGCAATCCCGCACGACATCTGCGTGTAAACTGGGACATGGAGATAACATGATAAATTCCTGGCTTGCACCAACTCCACTACCACCCCCACCCCCCTCCCCCCCATATCCTCCTCCTCCCTTACCCTTCTCCTCTTTGATTTAACTTCAGGTCAAGACAATTTCACACAATATGGGGCATTAAAATCGCAGGATGTGCCCCTCACCTCTAAAGTTTAACTCATGATCAAAAATGTTGCGTTCGATTTTTTTTTTTGGGGGGGGGGGGGGATTTATCATGGAGGAATCTAAATAAGGTTAAAAATAAGATACAAAGCAGGTCTTCGTGCACTTGAGTTGGATAGTAAAAATAGCAACACATAAAACCCTAATTTGTGTCTATTGTTAAAAGCAGTGCATGCAGCTACATGGAATTACTGATGTATGTAGTCTTTGTACAATCAATTCACATGTCTAGAAATATTATTGCATTTCGCATATCGCAGAGAAAGAATAACAATTAAACATATATATTTAAGATAGAAATGAACTGTGATTTAGAGCCCATTTTGCCACAGAGTATTTTTTAAGTTCGAACTGTCTGGTGAAACTATAAAACAAAACAAAACCATAAAACTTTGCAGTTGGATTAACTGCCTGAAAGAAAAATGAAATCTGAAATATATTTCCACCATAGAAAAAAATATCGAAAATACTGATTATAAGATTTACTCTGAAGGAAGAAATGTTGAGTTGTTAGCCTGAAAAACACAGCTAATTATTGTCACGTTATACTGCTTCTTAAATCATCCAGACCATGTTGTTAAAAAGCAAATGCTGGAAATGCAGTACACAATTAATCTCACAGAACTAAAGAACGGTGAGAAATGTAGAAAAACAAAGTGATGGGTGCCTAAAATAATCAGAGCTGGATGTCTGGATGAACGTGAGGCCGGAATAGTGAGCTCCAATGGTAACCGTGAATCTATATGCAAAATGAAATGTATGCGTGTCTGTGATTGAGTGTGCGTGCGTGCGTGCGCAAAAGGTAAAAGGCGAGGTCCGCAGGCATATTACATCGTAGCTGCATATGCAGATGTAAAATGGGACAAACAAAAAGAGATACTTTTAGAGAAAGTACGTTTAAGGTGATGAAAGAGGAATTGACAATTGGGTGATGAGGGCCCCACTCTCAATCCCCCTTTTGCCCGTGTCTTTTGTCTTGTATACTCTTCCTTTATTCAAATTAGTCGCCAAATAGTAGCTATTATAGATTGGTGTTGCGGTGAAACTGATCAGGTTCAAGTTCAGCGCTGGATTTTCTGATCGCGCTCTGCCTCCTAGCGACGGCAAATGGCGATGGAGACTGAGCTGTCACCCAGGCGCTGCCATACAAACACACACACACACACACACACACACGCCACACACATATACAAAGAAACTCTCTTTCCAAATCAAACACAAGCGACAGCTAGTCAACATTTCGAAACATGATCAAGCAACAGTGCGTAAACGTTCCCAAATACATTCTTGATTTACGCTTGTAGTCGCTCGGAGAGCGGCTGAAACGCTCCGAGGTGGCGCACGGTAGGACACATGGTGCGGTGAAAAACGCCACTTTGGCAACCGCTCCGCTGTTTCCAAACACACTCATCTGCTCGCGTCACATATCAGACTTAAGGGTATAAACGAATCAGGTTCATTTAAAATGAATAAAAAAAACTTTAGGGGGGAAATAAACGCTGAGCGTAAATACGGAATCTCAACTAAATATCGTTGGAATCTACTCGCTTATCAAACGCTGCAGCCCTCAGACTACCTGAAATGTGTTCCTTACCTTACATGTATTCGAAGCAAATGCATTTAAAGTTGGATTTTTTTTCTCCACATATGCAATTATTAATGTATACAAATTTAACAGGACTATATGAGCTGTTGTTTTTTGTCCCTCAACTCGCTGCACGACTGTTTCAGAAAGAAATCACCTCATCAAAAACGAAATATCAATAAACTACCTGTGCGCACAAGGCATAAGTGGTTTTTAAAAAGTGTGTAAAAACAAATTGTTTTGTTTTGCCTCTGCTGCTGAGAGACCAACAGTCGGAGGCAGTTGTAAACACTTCGGGCACGAGATTCCCCCCCTCCTCTCTCAGTCCAAACATCCACCTCCAAGTTGTTCTTTTTTTTCTGAAAATAATCCAAAAATAGAACTAGGGAGACGGTGGAACCTGCCTGCAGAACTATCAGACAGGGGTATTCCGGTGGGGGGGAGGTGAGGGGTCCACGGACCTCCGCGCAAAGGACGCGCTCTGCTACCGGGAGCCCGGCGCGTTTCCACTGACCGGGGCAAACGTGGGGGCACCGGAGCCACAGCGAGCGCATGTTAGAGCCTCTGATAGCACACTGTGGCCGTGTAAGTGAGAAGCGGTGACGGGTATGTACCAACACGCAAAACTTTTTTCTCTCTCTTTTGGGCTTTATGGAGGGGATCTCTGAGCGGCTTTTACGCACGAGGGTGTCGCACTTTCTCTTCACGCGATTAAGTCCAGTTGACCGCGGGTCCGAGCGATGCGTCCGGTGTCCAAAAGCTCCCGCTGCCTTGCTGCTTTCTTTGCCGACTGCTGAATGCATTCAAAGGGAGCCACACATGACACATTTAGTTGCTTGCTTTTTCTCATCTTTACTTACGCGAAAAATCCCGTTTGCTTAAGTGCTGGGGTTTGCCTTGCTTGCGGCGAGACATGGTGGCTGGCGGCGGCGTTCAGCGCGGATCACATCGGGGAGAGCCGGGGTTAGAGAGGAGACTCCGGTGGGGCAAAAAAAATGTCTTCATTCAACGCCTTTGACATCCACCGGACAAATACAATAAAATAAATTAGAAATAACACAAAGATGGCGTGGAGGCGAAGATGGATCGCGGGATCGCCGTCATGGCTTTTTTGAGAAAGGAGAGCTGAGAAAAAAGAGAGAGAGAGTGAGAGAGAGGTGGATGGAGAGAGAGAGAGAGAAGGGGAGAGAGATGGAAAAAATGGCAAAAGCCCCCCGCCCCCTCCCCCCCACCACCACCGCCACCCCTCCCCTCTACCCCCCACCGTCCCCCCTCCCCTCTGAGCCGTGCAAGTTCAAGTGCACGGACGTGACGTTCCAGGCGAACTTGAACGTCAGGCGATGGACGGACACCCGACATACAAAAACATGGGCAGGGCCGAGGCACCCGAGTGGGAGTGGGAGTGGGAGGAGGGACGGACGGGACGCGCAGTAACAACACCAATGGACGGTCATTAGAGAGAGGGAGAGAGAGGAGGGGGGCCTGGACATGAGAAATAGACACAGTGGAAGCCAATGGACACGGAGATCAGGGGGGCCGGACAAGAGGCATTTGGAGGGAGGGAGGAGTGTGTGTGTGTGTGTGTGTGTGTGTGAGAGAGAGAGAGAGAGAGAGAGAGAGGCAGAGATGTCTAATGAAAGCAATATGCAGAGAGAGAGAGAGAGAGATAGAGAGAGGCTGTGTGTGAGAGAGAGAGGTGGACGCAAAACAGGGCAAGGAAAGCCGCGGACAGGAGCTCACTGGAGGGGGCCAATAAGAAACTACAATATCCATATACTACAAACCGGGTGTTTGTATATGTGTGTGCGTGTGTGTGTGTGTGTGTGTGTGTGTGTGTGTGATACGCGCTTGTTCGGGTGTGTGGACTAAGTCTGTGCATGCGGTTGCAGCTTCTTTACTCGACAAGAGCGGGCAGAGCTGGTGCACGGATTCACCTGGACGCACGCGCGTGTGCGGATTTGCTTTTTTCCTCAAAGCGCGTGCGCAAAAAAGAGAGAGAGAGAGATGCACTCGTGTTAACTAGTGTAAGAGCGCGGCGAACTATCCGGATTGAGAGAACTGGACAGACAGGTTGAACAACAAACAGAAATGTATACACATAGGCTATAACCTCTGTGGTTTCACATATGCTTTACATGTACAAGTGTTCCGTAAATACCCGGCTCCGTAAAGCGAGGAAATGATATTACGTTTACATATGTATATATGTAATAGCATATTTTATTGCAGACTATACCTTCTGGACAATTAATTACATTTATGATAACATAGACTGGTTCCCCAAGGGGAAGAAAACATGTGCTCCTTTTAAGTTTAGCTTGACGGGGGGATTCTTCAAAGAATCAATGAATTTCTCAACAGAAGTGTTTCATTGTGTTGACATATGTCTGTTGTTGTTTTAAGAAAACAAGAGAAATACAGATATGTGCCATAAATTCACATGCCACTGCTCCACTATGCAGAAAGCGAACTATCTGCAGATTAGAGGAGTACAGTATACTGAGTGTGTGTGTGGATGGGGGCACATTGGGTAGGGTTCAGAGAGCCCCGCAACACACACATACACACATACACGCACACACGCACACACACACACACACACACACTTTTCTCTGTATCTGTCTGCGTGGAATCCAAAGTGCAGACCGTGGGAGTGCGAGCGGGCCCATAAGCGCCCCGTGTAATAACTTTCAGATGTGCCTCAGGTTCGAGCTGCATACAGTACAGGGGAGGGTGTGCTGGTGGTGGCGGGGGGCTGGGGGTGGAGAGGAGAAGAAGGAGGAGGAGGAAGAAGAAGGAGAAGAAGAAGAGGAGGGGGAAGAGATTGTAAATACTCTTGTAATAAAGGGGGTTTGGTAATATAAGACGCGGGGCTTAAAACGGAAAAGGCGCAGCGCAGCCCGACGCGGTCCGTGGGTTTTCAGAGCTGAGTGGAGAGGACGCGGCTCAAAACGTGGGAGACGGGAGCTGACCGGTGCCGCTCGTGCGATGTTTGGGAAAGAGGAGGGATGGTACAGGAGGAGAAGAGCTTTCGCCCGATCAGGCACCTGCAGCAGCGGTAGCGGCAGGAGTGGCGGTGGCGGCTCCAGAGTGAGTAGTAACCCGGAGACGGAGCGGCCGCGCCGGCGACTCTGACAGCGCTTCGGAGACCTGCAGCTACTCACAATGACCGAAGAGGACGCGCACTTAATACCAAGGGGGTGGGGGGTGTTGTAGGGAGGCTAGACAGGGGGGGAGGGGGGGGCGGATGGGGGAGTGGGAGAGAGACATAGAGAAAGAGAGGGGGAGAGTGCCGGAGGAGTGGAGAAGGAGGAGGTTCAACGTCAAGTAGGAAAAAATGCATGATCAGTGAGTGAAATATTTCGCAGGTTGTAACTCGCCGCATGGCTTATTAGACGGACCTGTGCAAGTGTGGCAGGGCGCGCGTGCGCGTGTGGCGATTATCCCGCACGGGGTGATTATCCCGTAAGTGTCTGCGCGCGTCAGGGCTCGGCCGGGCTGAGAGCTCGCACGGAGTGTGTATCTGGTGTCATGAAAATCTGAATTAGTCTTTTTGCAAAGGGCGCGTGACTCTTCGGTCATTCACTCGCTGTATTTGAAAACATCGAGCCAATTCAAAAACGATAATGTAACTAGATGAGTGTATAATTTCGACCCATCATTTGTAATATCATGTACAGCCTATCTTTGTAAAAAGAGCCGGATATAAACTTTTATTACTATCGAGCCATATCTTTGTGTTGCTTTGCGCGCGGCGAGTGTAAAGCCCAGTGTTTGAAGAAAGAAATCTGCTGAAGGTACGGGAATGTTAAATTATGGGGAGGAACACATGCTTTAAAATAGAATAGTTTGAAACCAAGCTGTGCTTCAGCATGGGTCCAAATCGTGGATTTAGAAATGTGTCATTAAAAAGGCTAAATGGTTTACGTCGTGTGGAATTTGTCTCTTCCTTCACATATTTTATTCTCAGCTACCGACTTCGTTTGAACACTCGAAGGTTTGCGTACAGGGAGAAGTGAATGTAGTTACATTTACTGTGCAGGTTTCAAGGTTTCCAGCCGTAGCCAATACTTCCGCAAAATGATCTCAACTATGTCTTTAGATGCGCCTGTAAGATGCCCATAAAAACAACCACGCAATGTTCAGAGAACAGCCACACTGGCTGGTTGTGTACCGGGCTTCAGATGTCCCGGGAGGCTCGATGCTGCCTGGGTGGCAACAGGCGGCCACCGCATCCATGAAACCCGAGCCCGTAACACGAGAAGCCTTTATAGGCTGGGTGACACGGCGGAGTGGTGCGCCCTGGCTAAAAAACGCTCAGCCGCGGAGACTTTGTTGGTTTCTGTTTTGTTTGGGTTTTAAAGCGTATGGTCGTTGACGGGCCGCCGAGGCTCTGCGTCCACAGAAAGACGGCTTGTTTCTGGACACGGTGTGATTGGAGGGTGATGGAATAACAACCATGTGCAGTAACTGCGGCGGCGAAGAATAAATAAAAACAGGTGAGAGGTTCCCAGCGCCTTTCTATGAAACCAGTGAAATAAGGATATGGTGTTCATTTATGATTCTTTTTTTTTGTGAGCGGAATTTACACTGTGCGGCATTATGAAACTTCTGCAGCACTTTGTTTGAGGTTAGAGAAAGATCATGGTCTGGTTTACGACAGAAAAAGTTTACTTTTTTTTCCAAAATTTAAATCAAGGTGCTTTAGTTGCCTGAACCAGAGATGACTCGTCCTGACAGCCTTGCGCTTCGTGTTCACTCTGAACAGATTCTGTTGCAGTTTAGGTGGAATGGAAACATCATTTCTGTGCGACAGGGTATAGAGAATAAGATCCCTACGCATTCGTCAGAGAAAACATGGGACGATTTTCTTTTGTCACATATTGGTGCCCACACTCAAATAGGCCCTCGTTTTGCCCACACACACACGCGCACACGCACATCCCAGAGCACTAACCTTGACCTCTGCCTACACTCTGCTCCATCTGTTAACAACAAAGAATGTTTTACCCTTTTCTCTTCCTGCCATCTCGTCCTCTCTGCCTCCTCCTCGTTCTATGACTTTATACACCCCTTCCCTCCCCAACACACACGCATACGCACACACCAAGTCCAGGCAGGACATTGATCACAGACCGTATAGTGCCGTTCGGTCTCGGGGAGCGCGCAGGGGAATTTCTATATGTAAATGGCAGCACGTCGTCAGTCACATTATAAATCAGTCAGGCAGCCGTGTGTGTGTGTGTGTGTGTGCGTGGGTGGGTGGGTGTGTGTGTAGGTGTGTGTGTGAGCGCACGCGCTCGTGTGCGTTCGTGTGTGTCCGGCCTCACGTTTGATATTGTTTCCTCAATCTTTAAAGAATGCAGAAAAATAAATTAGTCGGGGCGCCCCTAATAATCGCAAGAGCCGCCAAGGCCGCGATCAGGTATGATGTACTGTGCGAAATATATTCTGCTCCATATACAGGCCACACTCTGCCATCTTTAACTTTATTTCTAGAATTCAGCACTTTAACTCGCTTGTTAAGGCATGCAACTCCGATCAGCCCTTATATTCGGCACTTGAGTGAATTGACAGCGGCGCACTTTGATAATGGTTCATAAAACGGGGTGAATTTGGGCTTTGTGAGGAGCGTGGAAAGGAGCGGAGGGACTACAGGGCATCAGACCGGCGGTGGGCACATGCGCGCCCTCTCTGCACGCACGACAGCTCCGGGGAAATTGAGTGACTGGCGGCGCATTTCAATATATGGAAATGACCGCGGGGCTCCTGAGATAAATCACCCCCCCCCCCCCCCTGAGATAAATCCCCCCCCCCCCCCCCCGCAACACACACACATGCACACACAAACACACACACGCGCACACAAAAAAAACTCTTTCATCGCTCCTTTTCATACTTTACGCCCCCCCTCTCTATCCAGTGGCTACTTTGGTCGCTTTAGTAATAATTCCACCCAAAACCGTGGGTAAAGACGCTCAGCGTAAAACTGCCATTACTGCCGCCACTCAGTGTCAAAAAAAATCTACATCAAATACGCTCAAGTACGGAGGATGGGGCCTGACATTTCTCTCTGTAAATTAAAGCATCTGCTCTCTTGCCTGTAATCAGTATAGGCAAAAAAACATCCATTGACTATAATCTACTCCAGAATTATTTATGTTCGGATCTTTGGCAGTGGATGCCCAGGAATGAACTCACACATCCGTAGGTGAAATTTAAAGACATTTACATTTTTAGTTAAACATATTTTTCGTTAGTTTTATCTGCCTGAACCAAACACAATTTAAGTGTTATGAAATTTGAAAAAAAGATCAAATGGATGTGATTCTTTGGTTGATAACACATGTGTTGTTAATTGTTGGGCCTTTAACTTATTTGTACCTGTGTGTTTTGTTATTCAGCAACAGGGAATTAGGTTAGGATATTTTAATTTGTCCAAATATGTTCAAACAACAAAACATACTTTATTTGTCATCGCTGTTTGACCAATAAATTGGACAAAACGCGAGTAGAGCTTCGAAAAGAAACTGAGCTTTCATGTTTTTTATTTTCGGAGGGAATTATTTCCAAATCCCTGTTAAATCTAGTCTATGTTTTTGCCGGATGAATTTATGGTACTGTTATTCCCTCTGCAACCCTGCAGCCTATATAGCCTAAACACTTTCCACCACCATCCTTCCATTCTGGAAGCTTTAGAATAACGGGAGCCGGCTGGATTTCACAACTTGCTATTATCACATCGGGGAATGTGCGCGCACGCCGTTGCGTTGGAGCTGGGGTATTAGATGGAATCCGGCGGGATTACACGGCTATAGACCAAATTATCAGACCCCCCCCCCCCTACCACCACCAGTACAACCACACACACACGCGCGCGCACACACACACAGACATCCCCAATGCCAGCTCCTTACTCTGTATGATGTGCGACACTACTGTGACCGGGTGAGTTTCCGGTCAGCCACAGAGCACTTCGGTCGCACATTGAAAGGCCACGAGCGCTCCACAACTTTATGGAACAGTGTTGATCACTTCTGAACAAGGTGGGAGAATAATTCGTGTGCCCGCGCGTCAATCCTTGGAACAAACGACTGTTTAAACTGTGCAATTTCAATTCTGCTGGGACCAACACCCCCTACCAACCTTTGTGCACCGTGCAATTTCTCTCTCCATACTTTCACTTCCAAAACACAGATCGATCCATCCACCCGTCTACATAGGTTAATGCACACATATGTTTATGGCCGTCGTCGCTGTTAATTTTGTAACTAAACGGGATGTTAAAAAGATGAATGGCAGGATGGAGATAGTCCTCTTGGGACAGCTTTCGGTTCTGAGAGTAGCTTATAGCTATATGGATCAATGGAGATGGGAGATGTGCAAAAAGGCATGTGACAGTATAGTGGTCTGCTGCGGCCCCGTGTGCGTTGGTTATGCTCAGGTATACCTTAACACATCATGGTTAAAGTTACCCATGATTTCTTGGTCCGACTGTTCATACCTATTCTGGAAATAATTCTGATAAAAAATAATTGCAAGTGTATGAGAGGGACGTGGTGATCTGAAACGTTTGAGGAAAATTCTTTATCTCAAAGGTAAATATTGAAACGTGCCACTGAAAGCCGGGAACATATACAATTAAAAATAGAATACACATTTAGTCGTAGTTTGAGTGATAAAAAAGCTGTTAAATTCACAAAAGGTTATGTGACCTTCTCTTTTTAACAAGAAGAAGAACCTTTATTGGATTCGGAATGAGGGAGTGAACTTAACAATACGCCAGTAGAGAGACATACTTTGTAAAATGCAATATTTCAAAAAAACTGGCGATTAAACTCATCTGAAGGTTTTTTAATCACTGAAACGACATTACAGTAGTGACAGACTCGGTCAGAAACAGAAGCTGAGCCGGGTTGAGCTGATGCGACTGTGTTGACTTCACAGCTCCAAACACGGACTCGGGCTTCACCTAGTGGCCATATGCAATGAGTAGGAGAGCGTCGGGGACCGTTCGGAGGGGCCCCGGATGCCCACAGCCTCCGCTGCACGGGGCCAGAGAGCACTGAGCATCGGGGACGCACATGATACGATTTTATCGTGGAGGTTTAAAAGGTCCTCCAGAAAGAGTCTTTGAGAAATGTAAATCAACCGAACAGTTATTGAAGATAGGTAGAAACTAAAGCTCGTTCATGTTGGATGGACAGGAGCAATCCGAAAATGACTGACTACATATGCATATTTTTTTCCCCATGATTGATAGATTATTTCCGGAAAGTGAGACAAAATAATTCCTAAAAATCAAATAACATTGTCTGGGTTTAAGAGAGCGTGTCATGTCAGAGGGTTAAGAATTAAAAACTGTAAATCTTTCAAATATCTTACCCCACCATCTCGGTCAGTTGCGCCCTGATTCTCTAATGTATGTTTCATATAAGCGATCATATTTTAATATGTTGTAGTCAGCGACATTAAGAATAAATGTCTCCTGTGTCATAAAACAGAAATATGGACGTTATTATTATTATTATTATTATTATTATTATTATTATTATTATTATTATTATTATTATTATTATTATTATTATTATTTCCTAATTGTTGGACTACAAGTCAACTAAGCTATAAGCTGACTGACTGATCTACTGACTGAGGATTATTAATCCAGCGGCAGTGATCAGTGAACTTGGATTGTGTAATTCTTTGTCCACCTTTGAACGCGTGAGCGCGCCGCACCTCAAAAAGCGTATAATAAATAATGGATTTTAATGAATATCAATAGAATAAGCACCCCCCCATTCCAAAAAAATAAGAAAAAAATCCCTCGCTCCAAAGCCAGGGGCCGGGCTATCTAATTAGATTAGGCGGCGGTGAGGGGCGGTGCGGGCCGGCCGGACGGGGGAATACTGCGGTAATGACTGTAGCGAGCTCCTAATGGGCTCTGAAGCGCTGCCACGCAGCCAAACCAGGGGGCCTTTCAAACCATTAACACCGAGGGGGAACATAACAAATCTATTGTGACATGACACCCCTCTGTTTCACTCTGCCGGCTACACAGCGCTGACACTACAGCAGACAGACAGGCAGGCCTCAAGTACGGGCTGCTGCATGCGCCAAACGCCAGCTGAATCCTGGGCGGTGTGTGTGTGTGTGTGTGTTTATTAATTTCAAAAATAATTTTCATTCACGATTCACGGCTCTTCCAGTGAATGACGCGGAGACAACACCTGGCAGCTGTCTCTCTATAAAACAACAATTCTCTAAAAGGAAGACTTTATACATTAATATGAAAAATTGAGACTTAACACATCTATATCCATCCATGGTACACCCTGGACAGGTCACCAGCTGATAACAGAACCAACACAGAGACAAACAACCACATTCACGGTTATGATGTGGGAGGATTCAAGGAAGCAGGAGAACCCAGAGAAAACCCACGCAGACATGATGAGAACATGCACACCCCACACAGAAATATCCCCGGTTGAACCAGGAGCCAAGAATTGTCTTGCCACAACTACACTACAATGCCAACAAAATAATAGTACTCTCCAGAGTACTATATCATAAACCATAAAATAAAATCTTTTCGCAGAATTGCAGGTTTATATTTTTAAAGCACTGATGAGGAGGGAGACTTTTGTGTAGTTTGGGTGCTCTGATTGTTAATGTATTAATCCATAAATCTAGATCAGGGGGGCGTTTGCTATAGGAGCTGTGTGCTGAGTGCAGGTGCATACTGTGTGGGCATCAAGGCCATCAAATGTCGGCTGGGTAGAGACCACACAGTAATCGAAGAGATGAAAACACATGAAAGCAACCATTTTTGCCAGAGAGATTTCAGTACTCTGCTATATTGCTTACTAACTAACAAACAGGTATAAAAGATCTCCTAATTCACCAAAAGTCCATACGGATATAGAGGTGTAAATCAACAAAAGGTTCCCAATACATGAGAAAATAAAAGGGGAAAAGACACCGATTTAAGTTGGGATTGAAGCCCTGCCAATGTGACTTCAAATGCATGTCTCCTTAAAAGATATAAATATGTATTTTTAACTTTCAGCATCAAAATATGAAAACATAATATTTCATGGTTAATTTATCACAGCCTTTAGTGATGTTGGGAAACTCCTCTCTCTCTCTCTCACACACACACACACATACATTAAGATGGTGCATAAAAAGGTGGTTCAATGATTATACGATTCTCAACCAGCATTCAGCATCAACCATGCTCATATAAGTTCTGAGCCTTTGCATCCCAAAATAAGCAGTCTGATAGTATTTTGAGGGGTAACAAGCCTTTAGATGGTACAATGATTTTGTTTTGACTAGCACATAATATACAGCACTATATTCCCTACCCACAGTTCATATACAATGCTGTAATGTAAAAGAAGCCTGAATTATTTTCCCAGTCCTGCACCTAGTATAATGCACTCATCTCACCACAAGGTGGCGCCTAAGATACTAATACATTTGCATCGTGTTATCTGGAATGATGGTCTAAGAATTCATGGTGGAAGCCAATTGTGTACAGACCTACACTCACTACAGTGGGTTGGACTATGTTTATAGTCTTTTTCAATCGTCTTTTCTAAAAACGATATTTTTCTTATCCTTAACATGCATTTTCTATATGTTTTGAAATTATTTTATTCTACATCATCGACTTTTTTTTCTTTTTCTATTATCATAAAATGTTAAGTACAGCAAATGTGTTCTTTTTTATGATTGGCAGGGACAGATGTTGCAATTGAAAGGTTCATATACCATGACACACATATTTTTGTATAATTTTGTTTGGACGTTCATTGATGAATGAAACAGTCATGATGAAAATAATACAATCGTAAACATGTTGAGAAATGTCATACTATGACACCGAAAGGAAAAATAGGTCTCTGACATGTACACCTTCAGTAAGGCTACCTACACCAAATAATGTACAATAGGAAACATAGTGTAATTGTTGACTTGTATTTCACAATATCACTCATGGCAGGTGTGGCCAAAAGTGTACCGGCCCACCAGCTGGCTGGGTCCTTAACCATCCTGGAAGTCACGGAAATGACTGTCAGCACGCAACCACATCCATGAAAAAAGATGCATTATGGGGAAAGTAGGATTTAGTGTTAGTGGAATGTGTGCTTTTTAAGGGACTACGAGTGACTCACTCAAAATCTGTCAGGGTACTAACATCCAATATAATGTGCAATACATAACAAAAGGCTTGAATTGAATTTTTACAATTTGGGTTCAGTTGCTGGATCAAGTATTTTTAACATTGTTAAAAAAAGTTTTATTTGAATAAAGTTTTTTGTCATTATTGATCAACTCTCCTGTTATTCTGTACTATGTATGTGGAAGTCGTGCACTCATATGCTAAAACAAAACACGAGTTGCTGCATGTTTCACACTGCATTGCAAGTGTACAAATATTGTACATGCATTTACACAAATGTAAAAATAAATGTAAGCAAGTTGCTCTGTGAAATTATAACATAAATCGTTCTTATTTAATAGGTTAAGAAACCCACATTACTCCATCAATCAAAGAGCAAACGTTTCAAGTGAATCAAAGACAAATGTAATCAAACACTAACTTAATTTTCTTCAGAACTTTTTTTTGCCTTGGTCAACATATTCTCCTGCGATGGCAATCTGTGTTTAAATTCTTGGACAATTTTATTGTTTTTCTTAGAGGCTTAATTTCTCATACTTGGCTCCGTGTTTGGTGTAAATTGTATTTCTCCCTCATGGACACGCATAACACAGAAGACATACAGGGATTTCTCTTGCATAACATTTCTGTTTTCTATTTGTGACTTGTTAGAAAACCACAGAAATGGTTAGCAGAGATCTTAAAACATAGCAAATGCTGTCATTTTGCAGTCACATATTCGACCTGTATTGTGCAAGACGTAGTTTAAGGTCACACAATTGTATTTTAATTCAATGATATGCCTTTTAAGCGTTTAAGTTTGACACACGTGATCAACAGTAAAGGAATTACAACCAGTGATCCATGAACGACTGATCCTTGGCCTCACCATGAGGTGGCAGTAGAATCCTGGATGAGCCCAAAATCAAAGAGAAACTAAATATGACTGACAACTTGTACAACTGTAGTCACTATAGCTGCAAATTATGAACTGTGAATTAGCAACCTATACATCACATATAACTATGAGCAGTCAAGCAAGCACCCAATCAACCCCAATAAATGAGTTTATTAATACTTAATTTAAGCATGACCTGACAACCTTCAAAGACATTGCTTACCTTGTGTCACAAAGCCTTTTTAAAGGACATCACTCTTCACTACCTTCCCTATTGGACCAACAGAATGTTGAAGGTGATGGGAAAGTAAGGACCAGTTCATTTAAATGGAACTTTGAGAATATTTCTTACCTTCAGCCATAACGTAGCGAATCCAAGAAAAACCCAGATTTTTTTTTTTTTTTAATGTAAAAGCTTTACAATGTGTTTCTTTGTGTACCACACCAAATAAGGCTCTGAAGTTACCTGCTATGTAATGAATTGAGGCCATTCTGTTTGAAAAAGCCATGATCTTCTTCCACACAGTCTTTTATTTGTAAATAATAAAAATGAACTCTTGAATATAAAACATACATCAGTAGAGCCACATCTGTTATACAAACAAGAACTGTTGCAGTGAATACTTCATCTTTCGTCTAGAATCGTGGTTTGGGAGTGGGGAGCCATGGGCTGTAAACAATCAGTATCCCTGGAGTAATACTGACAAAGGAAAAGGCAGTAGGCCACACCGCCAAGGGTTTCAACAGAAACATCCGCAAAATATGTTTGCAAAACCAGATTCTCATTGGTTTTAGAAGTCCAGTCCAAACCAATAGTAATACATGGGGAAAGGGGATTTAAGGAGAAGAAAGTAAACTTTGCTCTAATTGGTTCTGCTTGGTTTTCTTCGACCGGGACAAAAATAAAGGCCCTTTAGCGCCCCCTTGTGGTTCGGTGCCGCTCAGCAGCTCGAGCACATAAACAGGACGCAAACTCCCCTCAACAAGACCAGGAATGTTTGTGTGTCATCGTTGTTTTGTTGGGTGAAATCAACTTCAACTCAAGCCGCTCATCCTGATCAGTGTGTACAAGGTGTGCATGTCTGTGTGTGCGTGTGGGTCGGTGACCGGTGTACAGTCAAATACACTCTTTTTATATTCATATATCTATATCTTTATCAATTCTGTCAAACTCGTAATGATACTTCATATACATTTAGCTGTTATACACACATTCTCTACCTCTGTGTCTAGCCCCGACTGTCATAAACTACAGTTTAGACACCTACATCTTTAGGTACACCAGGGGCTCGAGTATGCTCAGTACTACAGAACAGCACTGTTGTTCAAAGGGTGCAAAGAAGAACAGAAACGTTTTTTCTTTTTCTGGAGACTTCTAATATAGATATTTAGACCCAAAGTGGTCTGGGTGGAGTTCCTCCCCCCCCCCACACACACTGGTCTGCTCCTGTTAGGGGGTGGGAATGGCTTGGCTTTTCTCGGTTTGTATTCATATTCAGTACGAGCAAACTGTACAAGAACATGCAACATACAAGCTGGCCTAAAAGTATGTGGAACTAACACACATAGTCTAGTCTTTTTTCTGTTTCTGTTTTTTGAGAATTGTTCATTAATTTGTCTCGTCTTCGCTTTTACAAAAAAGTATAGAGAACAAAACATAAAAAACAAAACAAACAGAAGAAAAGAAACGTGCATGCAGCTTGGGGCCGGGGTGGCGCATCCCCGAGTCATGCTGCTCCCTCCTACAGGGGGGAGTTTTAGGGTTTAGGATGGGGGAGAGACGGGGCGGGGGGAGGATTGGGTGAAGGGTGTTCGGGCGAATGTGGCCTGACCTTTATTATAGGCCTTTGGAGCACCCTCGCTCGAAACCCAAACATACACATACACAGAGGGAGTCTGCACCTTATGGTACCAATCTGAACGCTTGGCAAAACGAAGACATAACAAAATTATTCGAATTTCTTCTTTTCTAAAAAAGCAAAATTTGAATTTGACCTCTATTTTCTTTCCTCTTTGTTTGAACAAAGAGCATCATTTTCTCCTGATGAAGGAGTTGAGCATCTCTTGTGCTCGCTTACAAAACTCAAAGCAAGGCAATGCGCACTCTCCCTTCACATGAAGGGGTTACCAAACTGTGCCAAACCTCTGCCCTGGTGTTCATCTACAATAGCACCGTTACTATGGTAACAGTACAGCTGCATGAATCTGTGTCAGTTTGCTACTTACTAACACCCACACATTGTTTAGACCCTTCATCCCTGTGACCTCGCAGTTTGCCCTACTCTGATTGGCTGTGGCTGTGATTGGCTACCAGGGAGTACTCCGCTTGGATTTGAGTGCTCTGATAGGGGCTGCACAAAAAAGAAGGACGAAAGAAAGAAACAGTAGAGCAAAGTGAAGAATGTTTGGACAGAGAGCTCTACTGTCAGAGGAGGAAACATAGAAAGCAAAGCTTTGGAAAAATAAAGGTGTAAAGAGGAGGAAGAGGGAAGGTGTGAGACGTGATTGTCAGACTCCAGCTAAGCTTTGTTTGGCTAGTTCTGTCTCTCCTCTTTTTCTTTTGCTCTCTCTCATTCCCTGTCTCTCCGTCTGGCTATTCACTGGTTGACCCTGGGCTTCTTGTTGATGGGTTGGGATCTCGCCCTCGGCCCAGCTGTGGTCCAGTAGCTGTGGTCCATTATTTTGTAATTTAAGTGACATGGGGGGATGGGGGTTTGCGGTCACTAAGACCGAACGCCTGGAGGCGGTCCTGAGCTGTCCAATGACGTCTGAGATGCCAGTCGTGTGAGTGGAGCTAATGTAGGGTCCACCAACGAAGATGGCGGAAACAGTTTGTACCAGCCAATCACCGTGCTTGAGAGGTCCAGTTCCTCCAATAAAATCTGTGCTACACCCATAAAACATTTGTGGTCCAATCTTCCATAGTCACCCCATACTATCACCTAGGGGGGAAAAAAGGGTACAAATGAGTTGAACTAGAGAAAATGGAATTAATGATTTCTTAGCACATGGCGGCCCATATAGTTCTCTAAAACCATCATACCATTTCGTCATTAAATCAGTGTTGCTCTCAAACGACCAGGAAAATTCAGTTTAAAATGTTCTAAATCAAGTTCAGGCTAAGTTTTTCAAAGCCCCCTTTGAATAATTTGTAGAGTTATAGCAGATGTATAGAATGTGTATTACATTCAAGTTTCAAGTCTGTAAGCAGTAAAGCCTAAAGTCAGTCATATATCAAAAGGTTCAGACTATTAAAGTTTAACATCCTCATATTAATGAGTCTAACTCAAGTCTAAAACTCGGATAGCAAACTTTTACTCCACTTCCAAAACCAAAACCAAAACCTATCCTAATGCTTTCCCAATTACATGACATTAATTAAAATATCTGTTTCTTGTTTATGGACATTACAAAGGGAGCAATGGTTGGATCTGTTGGGGATTCAAGGATGACATCTACGCCACAAAAACACCCACACGCAGAATATTACCTGAAGCACCTTGCCCTGAGGACTCTCCTCAAAGAGCAGTTGCTGCTGGTAGAGGGGCTCCAGAGTCTTTCGTGCAATCTTGGTTTTCTTTTTGGCTTTACAAGTTCCATTATCCAGCAGATACACCTTGACGTAGGGAGCTGGGAATGGCAGAGTGGGGTTAAGAGGGAAGAAAATGAGAGACGGAGGAAGGATAAATTCAAAGTGAAAAGATGGATATGTAATGAAGAAATAAGGCAGATGGGGCGAGCAGAGAGAGACTGGGGGAAGGGGAAGAAACTCGAGTTTGAGATTTAATAAATGGAGTGGCTCTCATGACATGTTCTGAAGTTTGGTGACTGGGCTGAGTTTGTGTTACCTGGGAGGGATTTGGAGCCTGGTTTGGGGGTAAGGCCTCGTGCCCTGATCACCTCCACTTCAAGATGGCCTTTCTTATCCATCAAACCAATCTGGACGTCACCTGAAAATATATAAGATACCAAAATGATTAACATACCGTAATACTATTTGTTTTTTTCAGCATTACAAATGTGCAGTAGACGTGATGGAGCTGTCACTCACCCATGGCAGGTGTTGCCAATGTTTGCCGGCCCACCAGCTGGCCAGGTCCTAAACCATCCAGGAAGTCACTGAACTGACTGTCAGCACCCAACCGCATGCCTGAGAAGATCAGACTGACAGAACCACACAGACAGGTTCACCTTTGCCTATAATGTTTTAAGCAGTTTATAATGATCAAGGTGTTGCTGGTGAAGTCATAAAGTTTATCTTGTCTTGGCCTCAGAGACTACGAAGTTATTACAGGGAATCATTGTTTCATTTCTGCCTTGGAAGATGACACATTTTTGTGATCTTCCTCTGCAGTTATGTTGGCTCATAAAATTGCATATGTTCAAATTTCCATGGTTATTTTTTTTCCCCTAAACCCTTTCTAGAGGGAAACTACCATTAGGCCATTTATACATCTTGTTGGCAGTATTGTTTCTGCTACATCAGGGGTCTTCAGGCCAAGGACCCCAGAAATGATGGAGAGATGGAGCAGGGAGCCCCACTTTAAACATTATATGCAATTGTGTTTTATATTACACTGGGCCTAGCGCCATGTTCAAACGCAGCTAGATCAATTACATCAAAAACTTGGTTGGAATAATCAATTTTTAATATATCTTTTTTTGAAACCTTAGATTTTGCGACCCCCCTCCAGACCTCTGTCCTACATAGTTAAATCTGAGTCTGTTCTACAGCGACACACTCTGAGTAGCACATGCAAAGATATAGAAAACAATACAAAACAATGGTGGTCATATGCTGTAAGTGGGTGAGCGTGTACATACTTCCCCTCAGAGCTGTAGCTGTTCATGCTGCCATCGGTGGACTCTCTGCTGGCCTGCCGGTTCATGCCTGACCCACCCCGTGGATACTCCACGGCCATCCCCGTCTCCACACTCCTCTGGATGCTGCTGGCGGCCTTGCTCGCCTTCTTACCCGATAACACCACTGTGGCAAACATAGAGAAAAGTGCTGAGCCACCGATAACCAGAATGTGAATACACACCTGGCTGTTATCAGTTTTCAGGCATCTCATTTCATACCCACCCAAAACTCTAATTGGATCAATATTTCCACACAGTGGAAATTCGTTTTTGGAGGAGTGCAGTCATGGATTCTATGTAGCAACTTTGATGGATAGCCTGATAAATGTAGGCTGAGATTTGTCACTATGCAGGGTATATCATGCAAATTAATATCCTGTAATGACCTCATATGTATCTAGGCAATTAATATCTGAACTTAAATAAATGTACTTCATGATTCTAGGATAAGGCTATAATGACAAGATAAAATATTTTTTTCTTTAAATGACTGAGCTTTTAGGTGGAACTTAGTTTTATGATGGTGGGAGGTGGTGGAATAAGGAAATGTGCCAGAGTTCAGGAAGGGCTAGAGGTGCTGGGGACCTTTAACGAACAAAGCTACTCTTCAACATCTCCTTGCATTCATTCTCTCTGTAGGGCAAACCACCTTGTCTGCATGTGTCTCCAATAACAATCGTAAACACGACTTATTCTTCTTACTTCTCTCAGTAAAATGCTTACATAATATGCATCTAAGAGCATCTACTGTATATTAATGATATAGCCCTGTAGATGTTTTTCCTCACATCTAATAATATTGTGCCCTCTTTTTGGTTATCATGCACCAATGGTGGATTTGTAGCTTAACCTTTTAGTTTTCGCCCTGTCTAACAGTTTCTACCTGCTCAATTTCCAAACTGTCTATCTGTCTAACTATTGCTTTACCTTTCTGTCTGTCCACCGCTTTACCCGCCGCCTCTGAAATAACACACACACACACACACACACACACACAAACACACACACAACAACAAAGCCCATAAACAACAAAATCATCAGAAACAACAGAAACAATGGATGTATACCTGTAAACCTGTTATGGTGCTGGTGACAAAGAGATAGGTGTGTCCGTGTCTTTGTCAACCTGCTATTGATCTCTGATCAATAATTTGCCATACCTTTACATAGAGTATATATGCATACTAAATAACTATTCATGAAAGAGATTGAGATATGTAATAGTTGTGTATGGCTCAAAGCAAAAATAAGTGAGTCAACATCTGATGAGTGAGGGTCAACACCAAATACTACCAGCTATGATTGTCTAATTTCTCTACAAACGTAAATGTAGGCCATTGCTGTAACCATATTAAATGTCGAGGCTTAAAAAATAATTAGGTCGGATCACCTTTCCTGCATATTTCTAAGCTTCAGCTTTGCTGTGAATACATTTTTTAATCAGCCTTTTCGCAATGTCCATCATCTGCCAAAGGCAAAGTCTCTGCAAGTCTTACAACATAATATAAGACTGGCTGCTGCTTTGCGGCGTGTTTCTTTGGCACCAATGTTGTTATTTACAGTAATTACAATAATGACATCAAATGATTATGATAGCCATTCTGAACAACACAAATAACGTCCACGGTTGATTGTGTCATGTAATCTGGGATAGGGAGATATTCAATTTATAAGGGAAATCGCGTCCATGCGAGATCTGATTTTGTGGTGCATGACAGACCGGAGAGGTCAGGTGTACATCATGAATGCGCACTTTTTTTTTACTTTGAGTGACAACAAAAGGTCAGATTACATGACACATGGTTCGACCATGTGTTCCTGCTTATTTTTGCTGGTGAGTTTCTTTATTTCTAAGAGTGCATGTGCACAATGATTTGCCAGAGTCGGTCGGCCGGTCCGCGCTCTCTCACCCGTCTGGCTGAGTTGCGAGGTACTCCGGCTGCGTCTGGATGGTAGGATGGCGACGACTCGTTGGCTGAGGCTCGAGCGGCGCTTCTTGATGCCGCTCCCGAGGCTCCCCAGCGCCGTGTCCGATTGGCTGCCGTCGGCGTGCTCCATGCCGTAAATCTCACCGCTCACACTGGTGCTCTTCATCATGTGGCGGCCCGTTACGCGCATGGCCCGGCTGATCACCATAGTAATCAATCACGTGATGTCATCCAGAACTAAGCTTAAAATGCCCTTAGTGAAGAGTAAGCATGAGCATGACAAGTGTGTGTGTGTTTGCTTGTGTACCTGAAGCGTCCCCGGGGTCTCTCTGACTGGATGGACATGTAGCTGGTGCTACTGATGCGAGAGGCACTGCTGGTTCGAGAGATGGCTGACATTTCGCTGATATCGCTGTCTGAGGACTTATGGGAAACGTTTTCGCTGCTCCTCCTCTGATCCTTGTAGAGCTACAGGACACGCACACACGAAGAAAACGAACCAGTCAACAATTCATCATTCCACCAGTAAGGGTGTTGATGTTTCAAGGCTGCACTCATATCGATGTCTCAATGCACATTGATCTGGGTTTACAGCTGCCATTTTACTTTCTCACTGCTCCCCATCGCCTCATGTCCAGGGGCAGCAGGCAGCTGTTTTCCGTGAAGAGATGTGGGAAACTTGAACCTATTTAACAGCATAAGGACAACGTTCCTAACTAGCTGTTAAAAAGCGAATCCACTGGAGTCTGCACATCAACGGCATATTTGTTTGCAAGGCGGAAGTTCTTTTCTTTTCAATGCGCAGAAGTTGCTTACAGTCCAACATACATGTGTCTTCACTTATTCCGTTTGCTTAGTTTGAAATAGGTTGGAACCAGGTTGGAAATAGCCCAGGTCATAAAACAATGGGAGTGATAAAACAAAAAAAAAAACATTTTTGTCTCTGCTAGCTCAAAAAAGACTGACCTTTCTTCACAGCACACATTTTGTAAAATCAGAGCTAGAAAGGTGAACCAGATACTACCGGCAGTGTTTATATATTGAGGTTGTATGTCTTCCCCTGTTACCTGATATTACTTTCTTCACACGGAGGACAGTGTAATGCGTCACAAACACCCCATTGTCACCACATATAGTCAAAGTTCAGCTAATAGCATGAAGAGAAGCGCGAAAGTCTGGATATCACCATTAAACTGTCAGGTTTCTGTAAATTAGAGACAGGAGAACCAGCCAATATGGATCATACACTTCTCTATTCGAGGTATTAAGGTGCATTCCTGAGTGACTGCTCAGTTGGAACCTATTCATTTCACTTAGTGGTCCTCACCGATATTGGGACACAATTTATGGCTTCCTTTCACAGTGCCTGCAGTTTGATGCAATGCACCTCAGCAGCATTATGGCTCATTCTTTCTGGCTGGAACCCTGTGCTCCACTGATGAGTTTGTTTTAAGGAAAATAACATGAAAATGAAATAAAAATTAAAAGCTATGGCCCACCTCCCGTTTATTTTTGAGGGCTCTGTCCAGATCCTGTTGGCTTGAGGAGGTGGCAGCTGACACCCGGTTAGAATGAACCCTCATCTGGAGCTGACGAACACGCTCCTCTGCTACCAGGGCTACACACACAATACACAATAGTTAGATCAGCCTAGATCAGTTAGATCAACATATATGGTGTAGTCTTGTTAAGAGGACACTCTTAACAAGACAAATTCAAATTCAGAAAGGAGTCCAGTGGCTCTAACTTATCTGATGGTCTGCACTGATCATCTCACTTCTTCCCTCGCCATGAGTACACGTTTTAGAGAATGATATACAACATGAAAACTTAATTTCCAAAGGGCCAATAAAATAAGGTTACCTCGACAAGGTGTTACCCAATTTTTTCTTTATATGGATAGGCAATTGCCTAAAACATGGGCATAACACACACACACACACACACACACACACACATAAACACAGACACCTTGTATACCCCTACCTTGTTCTACAGTGCTGCTCTGAGGGGGAAGCTGTGGGAGCTGCCTCACTCTGCGGGCCGAGGAGGACGTCACTGAGGAGGAAAGAGACGCACCACCGTGGAGGTGGCCCCTAACACAAAATAACATGACAGTGAAGCAGACGAAGAAGAACACAACCAGTGGGAGGGAGAAATGGCGAGAGGGTTGACGATAAGTGAGAGGAATAAAGAATGAACAAAAACAAGGATGAAAACAATGGGGGATGACAAAACGGAAAAAAAAAACATTTAAGTCAACATCTTATTTCAGTGTGTGCACTGCAGGACCTGTCACTCACTGATCACTTTTCTGATGTGTTGAGTCCCTTATATAACATAACACATTATTATCATTCGATTACAAACAGATGCTTCAACTGATCTCTCGTCTTAAGATTAGTGACATCCTAAAGATAATATAGATAAAAATTAGCGAACAGTATGCGGCTAAAGGCGCAGTGTCAGTCGAAGAAATGATAAGCAACAGCTTTGTGGTGAACGCTCAGCAACATAATCACAGAGTGAAGCAGAGTGAAGCTTGTTCAAGGTTTCAGAGTCAGGGATCCCGCTTTCAAAAAGAGCCACAAATCAAGACTGTGAAAGAACAGAAGCACCAATCCGACCATTCTGCACACTCATTCTTTCTAATCCATTCTCACAAAGGGACAGGGGTAATTTATAAAACCTCCGTTTTCCATTCCAAAGTGAATTAACCTATAATTACTTAGAAGAGTCCGCCAGTGTTTGGCGTGTAGCTCCAATCAGAGCAGTTGCATGTCACTATTTAATCAATCCATAAATAATAGAAAAAGCACTGCCCTTTCGTTTGCATTTTCATTATTCTGCTTCTTAGGAAATGTTTATAACCGTGCTGGCCATCAACTCTGCCATTATAATCCACATAGGGCAAGAGATTAAAATGACCAAATGTATTTACTCTGCTGTAATAAATAGCTTTAATTAATTGTTTAACACTTATGTTTTGAAAATAACCCCTTTTAAATGTTTTCAGATATCGGTTGATGGATGTTAAGCTTGGCAAATATACCATTTAACACCCACAACACTTACACAGCCACTAAAAAATATATACTAATAAACAATGACCTTTAAATGTCCACATTTGTTCAAACAACATACATACTGTACAGTAAGTACGCAAACACATAAAAGCAGCAGCATCACATGGTTTGTTGCAAAGAAATGTCACACACACACACGAGACACCCAGAGACACACAGAGACACACAGAGAGAAGCACTCTATGTATAGGAGTGAGAGAGCGGCACTGCTTTTTTGCACATTATCTACAGTGAATGACACAATATGTGTGTCTGTGGGTTAGAGGAGGGACATTCATTAATTCCGGGGGATTGCCCTTACCAAGGGGCTGAAATGGGGCTTTTTTTCCCCTGGGTCCCCTTAATATAAAGGTGGGCTTGATTCTGGTACATATACAGAAATGCGTAGTCATGTGATTTTCATACAGACCCAGAGCCGAGCAAATGGACATGTGAGCAGCAGCATGCAAGAACAAGAAAGGGTGAAAGAAAAATGGAGAAGGGGGAAAAGCAATAAATGACCCCAAATTAGTGTCAAATGAAAGATTAGCAAAAGGGCTTGCTCTCAGGTAGAGTCACCTTTAATTTCAACAGATTTAACTGTAGATTTAAGTGTATACTATGTTAAGGGGATGAAAATGCCATTTGATCAGTGCTTTTGTTTTTTTTTTAAGGACCAATATCTTGTCCAACTAAATTATAAGCTAATAATAATAATAGAATAAATATTCTATTTTAAAATACAATATTTTCTGGAGAAGAAATTGACACAACTATAAGCACAACAATCTTTTAAGCTTACAAAGGCCAAATTGAGACCATAATATGATCGAGGTATATTGGAATGTGTGCTCCATGTCAGTGTTATATACGCTAATGGACAACAGGGTGACTGCAGGTCAGTGAATTAAAGCTTCAGCAAGTCAAGTACGTCAGCACACCTGTTCACAAATAATGTGCATTCACGAAGCAGCAGATGAGATATTAAGCAAATTTGTATCCAAAATGAAATTGTCGTCAAACTCACCTACATGTTACCATACATTGAATAAATGTATTAACCTAAGCAACATAAGTGCCCAAATAATGACTACCAATTAATACAGATTATGTTTACATTTACAATCCCAAGGGCTATATAATCTAGATAAATAATTAGCTAAAATATGAATCTGGTTGTTTTTCTTTCAAGCTCGTTTTGTCAGTGTCTTCATACGCTACCATTGGAAATGTGCTGAGCCTGCAGTACACTGCCTTACCTGCCACTGTCAGAGAGCTTCCTGCCAAGTGTTTGACATTCAGTTGTTTCCAAGGTCCGAGGCTGTCTGGAGAGTAGTGGATGGGCAAAAGGACCAGTGCAAAACAGAAAAAGGAAAAGATGGATGGATGGATGGAGGAGAGCATGGTGGACGATAAATCATTTAGATTTAGAAGAATTTGACTCTGTCGGGGGGAGGGCATTGGCCTTATAAGTTTATGATCTGGAAAACAGGAAATCTGAGGCATGCTGTGATGCATGCTGTGATGCATAACACGATTGTGTTATGAATAAAGGATGTCACATAATCGTGCTTCATCTGTAAGTATGCCTGTGTGTGTGTGTGTGTGGGCACGAATTGGTGAGTGCACGTTGAGTGTGTGTATGTGCCCATTCTTTGTACTAAGGGGAATGAAAGTCTCTTGAGTAGGAAGTAGCATCCATATTCTCGATTCATGGACATGAAACTGACAAAAATGAAGCATGCATCACCACACACACGCACACGTACACATACAAGCGCACACACACACATTTTTTTTTCACTGAAGATTACTGAGCCTCGAAGAAAAAGATAAAAGGTATAAAAGACTGAGAGGAGAAGGTGTGCACACAGTAACTGCAGCTGAGAATGCCAAGAACAAAAGCCCGCAGAAAGTAAAAGTAGTGAGTCCGGATTTCACACCATAACCAGTACAAACTAACATGACCTCACAAGAGCACAAACCGGCAGCTACAAACCACAAAGGGAAGAAGAAGAAAAGCCACAAGACAATACTACAACAACCATAACCACAAACCCGTCGCTTAAACTCTTCATCCAACCAGAGACCAGAAAAAACACCATCCACAAATTTCAGCCAGACACACGACCTTAACACAATGTGAGTGACAAATGATGAAACAAAGTAGAAGAGTTCTTTTTGTCTGGGAAACAACGGGACAAATTCTACATTGTATATTACAGTCACTCTCACTGTGTCCAGCTCCAACCATGTCACAAGCAGTTTATGATTCTATCTTGTATTGGTTGAAATAAAGTGAAATCAAGGAGTCACAAAAGCAAATACTGTTGGTCTCTAAAAAATATGAAAAATGTAAGCAAAAGACAGAGCAAACCATTTTGGGAAATATGCAATACCACAATATGCAATACCACTCATACAATAAATATGAAGATACAACCGGAGACATTAGCATAGCCAGATATAAAGATGAGAAATAGGCAGAAACTGCTAACCTGTTTTATATTTTTATGCAAAGCAAAACTAATATTTGCCTGACTGTAAATTTAGCCCTTTATTAAGAACCTCATACTGATACCGGGATCACATCATCTCTGCAGACCCGTCCCATACACATTGTCCTGCTCTCCGGTGCCACCACATCACAAAGGCGTTCTACTGGATTCACATCTGGTGACTGTGGAGGTCGCGGAAGGTCATCAAGCTCACTGTCATGTTAATGAAACCAGTTTGAGATGACTTTTTTCTTTGTTACACGGAGCATTATCAGGGTGTCAGTTAGAATCAAAATGGCAACCTGTGGTCATAAAGACACGGACAGGTCAAGCCTAGATTGATTGGTATTAAGGGGCCAAAGTGAGTGGAGTAAAAAAAACCACACAAGTACACCACTACCAGCTGTCTGTACTGTTGACAGTAATAAAGTGACAATAAAGTGCTCAGTGAATATTATTTAAACTGACATGCGCGAGAGAGACATTCCAGCATATTTCCCCAAATGTTTTACTACTACTTTCCGAAGGCGCTTAAAAACCAGCTTTGGTGAAATGAAGGCAAATATTTGTTTCACATGATACAAGATAAAGTCAGTCACCACACTTCAGACGTCGGAACATAGAGTTGGTAAAAATTGAGGTTGCAAACCCACGACCAGCCATTCACAAAAACATCTCCGAAAAGTAAGCAGCGTCGGCTGCAAACACGAGGTAGAGCTTGACATCTGCCTGAAGCTAGGGAGACCCCACTGAACCAAGAGGGTGGCGTGAAAATTAAAAGAACGTGTTTCTTCACATTACAGAAAAGAGGCAAGAAAACTTGGCCATTGATGATAATCTGCACCATAGAAACAAATTCTGTCATCTTTCATTACAGATAACAAAAAAGATAACAAAAAAACCCCTCCAGGGTTTAACAGTAATGGCATCGGACTTTAGGGCACAAGTCAAGCTCTAAGAAGGAAGCGGTGGGGGGGGGTCCACAAAGGGTACCTGTCATCTTCAGGGGAAGCATGCTGAATAAGAATCCTGGGGCTCGCCGGACGTCTCCGGGGCAGGGAACGCGACAAAGATTTTCTACGTGTACACACACAAAATATGTCACCCATATTACCAAATCAGCAAGTCATTACAAAATCAAAAGGCCGTGCTAATCTATTATTAGGCATGCATATAGTGACGAGCCGCCCCCGTCTCTTAGTGACTGCCATGGCTACACGCACAGTATGCGGTGACCACTTAGGAGCGGGTTAGCGCTAACACCGACACATCACCGTATAGGATGATGTGTTAAACGCGTCCATGGGTACATCACCAGCTGACACAAAAGCAACATTAGCTTTAATCAGGACTCAGTTAGAATGAAACTTTGTAGAACTTGGCGGAATTAAAAGGCAGCCACAGGCAATCATAGCTCCAGCTACTTCCTTGTGTGCTCGCCGGTGGTTTATAAGAATAAAACAGCGGAGCCGTGTTGCATTGATTGAACATTTCACCAAGGTAGATAGTAAAAAGTGCATATAAGCAGGTTTTGAAACTCCAGTGTCATATTAAATATGTCATTGAATACTTAATGACTGAAAAATCCAAGCACTTCTTCACGAACAAGTTGAGAATAGCAGCAAAGCAGGGGAGCAGATTGGAAGAGCAGTGTACAGCAGGGGTGTGGGTAGGGTGGAGAAGCTTAATCATCTGGTTGTGTCGGATTATCCGGGGGGTGTGGGGAGGGGGGGGGGGGGGGGGGGGGATAAGAATGCATGAGGGCTACAGGAGGGTGGTGGGCACAGAGGCTGGTACCTTTCAGTCTCTGGTGAGGGGACATGATTGTCTGGAGTCAGACAGTTGGCGCTAGCACTCCTAAGCCTGTCCAGAGAAGGCTGCAGATCACTAGAGGCACAACAGCACAACATGCCGTCCAATGGAGGAGGAGGAGGAGGAGGGAAAGGAAGAGGAGACGGAAGGAGAGGACAGAAATAAACAGAAAAGAAAAAAACAATGAACAAACAGAACATTTTAAAACAAAGTCCAATTTGATTCCAAAAATCATAATTCTAGGTGAAGAATGAGTGGCTGGCTGGTGTAAGAATGGGAATCTCTATAAGTTGATGTGGTTGTCATGAAGATGGCGAAGATGTTAAAAAAGGATGGGATGCTCTTAAACCTAACACTTTTTGAATCATTATTACACATCTCAGTACATGTGTGTGCATGTCTTACCTAACTGTTACCTCATCACTGAACATTACAACACGGTGTGTTGCCGTGACTATGTGCGTTCCCATGACAGAGCTCATCTTTCGACATGCAGGCAGCGTGGAACTGGTCACAAGAAGATGAGTTTCCAAAAATTGCATGCATTTGCAAAGGAAACAAAATAAAGGAAAGAAAGCTGAGGTGGAAACTACTCTGCGAAAGCCCCTGCTGCTGTGGAAAATACTCACATTAAAAGAAGTCCACAGGCCCCTGAAGATAGCAACGTAGAGTGACTCCCTCTAGACTATAAATGTGTGCAGCTTTACAGATATCCCAAATCTAATGTTACATTAAACTACAATAAAGTTATTAATAACTTCCCCATGGGTGGAAAAAATATATATTTGTATTGTCGGAAAGCATCTTAAAGGCCCTTTTTAAGAATTAGTGACCACACCCAACAGTTGTTGTTACTCTCTGAACCAGGCAATCTGATATTTGTTCATTTCCTTTTGAGGAAATTCTTTGTATCAAGACAAGGAAAATGTCAAAAGGCATTGTCCATAGGAGGAGACAGGGGGTTAAGGTAGCAGACATTTTCCCTATACTTCAAAGTCTGGTCATAGGGTTTCAAAGTGGCAGGAGCTTTGTGCACCCCTGGTTCATTATCACATTTAGGGGACTCTTATTTGAAGCACCGCCATGACTTGGATGTGTGTGAAGCTCTAGTTATCTTATAATTATATAAACATTACACTGTCGAGGAAGCTGATAATATTAAGTACAGCTTAAATGCATTCACTTTAACATTGTCAGCCAGTTTTGGAAGAATTCATCAGCTATGGCCCTCTGACTAAATTGTCCCTTATAGCATTAGACATCACAGTTCATGGGCAATGAAATTTTAAACGCCATGTGCAATGTCAAAAAGCACATTATTCCTCAGAAATTAAGCTGACACAACATAAACCTGGGAGCCTCTGTCCCATTTATCTTTAACTCAATCTCTTAGTCAGCATCTCATTCATTGGTCCCCAGCATTTCTCTCCATATGCAATGACAAATTGCTAAGCACTACAGCACTGGTTATTAGAGGCCAAAAACTCTCTGATTTGATCTGTCTCTTAAAACATTAAAGATTTTTTTTTCTTTTTCTGGAGCCAGTGTTTGTCTGTTCTGGGTTATAGTTAAAACCCTATCCCCAAGACAACAAACAAAACAAAAAAGTATACACTAATGACAACATTACTTTGGATATTATATTTCATTTGGGACTTTAGATCCCCCTAAATCCCGCACAAAAGATCTATGTAGAAAAATGTGGGAATGCAGAAAACACGATGTGCATTAAGAACGCTCATCTGCAGACTTACCTGTTTGCGTGTTTGTGGATGACGTTGAACAAAAGTGCCATCTTAGGTGGCAATGTGTTATTGTGCTTAGTAGATCTCCTGATGTTAGCGCACATGCAGAATAAAATTAAAAAGTAGGAAATGGGAGGACAAGGTGGAAGAGCAGAAAAATCATGGGTGCTTGGACGACAGAAAAATTGCTACAGTGTAAAAACTTAACCAGTGATTTTTTATAGGATACAGCCTGATATATAACCTTTTTGAGGTTACCTTTGGTCAAGTTTTTTCAAAAAGTTCAAATCAGTTTGGCCCATCATGAAATTGAATAGACTTTTACTTTAAGACTAAGAATATTATATGTATTGTACTACCAAAAGTGTCTCTTAACAGTGCATTCCTTGTTAAAAAAAATCACTGGCTAAGATTCAGTGTTTTTACAGTGTAAGCAGGTAGAACTATAGCACCGAAGGCAGCAACGCAAGCATCAAAAGCCACCTCATGAATCAACTGTCCTCCCGAACACACAGCCAAGTGTAAAGCAAAAAGAACAAATAGAAAGTGTAACCAGCTCGGTATGATCCTCTCAGAGGTGTGTTTGTGTAAGGAGAACATGTATCTGCTCTGACAGATGTGCCCTCAAGAGTGGAACTCACCTATCTGGCTGAGGGCCTAAATTAGCACTCTAAGACCCAGCTTGAATGCAAGCATGGTCCTGTACTGCCCTCTTGTGGTAGTCAGGCAGTAGTGCAGCTGACATGGGCACAAACATTATTATTACATTATTCAGAAATTCAAAAGGACAAGCCTGAGCCAAAACCATCATTGAATGTGTTGAGGGCCTGAAGCTGAGAGCCACAAACAGGATAGGCAAAAAAATATTGTGACATGAGATATGTTGACAACAAGTTCTATACTTTCCCCTCTGCGTTTTGCTTTCTTTAAATTGTCATTTCATTTCTTTACCACACATTATTCCTAGCAAGAGAATCTGAATAGAGAGACAATTATGATCATAACTGACGGTATACAAAACTGACCTAGTTTCCAAAATCCAGACGCGAAATGTACAAAAAATGTCACGATTGGCCACGTTACCTGGTGTGGAGGCACTCAGCACTTTTGCCTCGCATTGACTGGTGGATCATGATGATCTCACTGTCATGCCCATGGGGATGGATGACAAATGAGGAAATTAACAACAGTCGAAAACCACAAGAGCAGAGGGAGAAGAAAGTGAATAGGAAAGAGAAGCTGTTTCTGATAGCCACACACACGACGCACACGTTAAATACCACAGACTTTGCTGAAATGCCACACTGCTTTAAAGTCACTGTCACAATCAATGTAAAGTAAGGCCACAAGGCCCGAAGAAAGTCACAAAAAAAAATGTAAGAAAGGTAATGGTAATGGTAAACAAAAAATGGACCTGTTTGACTGAATCAAGTTTTAGTAATGCCTATGACAAGCATTCACACTGAAAAATTAAAAAATCGCATTCAGCACACGCTCTCTTTTGCACAAAAATCTCAATTCGGTTGTTCATTCAAAGAAGTGTAACACAAAAAACACGCGGTTTGAGAACAACGTTTCTGACAAACACCGGAAACAAGTCTCATGACATTAGTCATTGATGCAGCCATTTCACAAGCACACACAGAGGCACGCACCTGTCATCCAGGTATTCTTCTGTGTGGCGACCTCTGGCAGCATCATAGTAGCGGGTTGGAGAACGAGATCGACGATTGTGGGGAAGCTCATCATCCAAACTCCTGGAAAAGAGGAAAGAGTCAGGGGAGGAAATAAGGAAGGACGGGAGGCAGAAAGGAACAAAGGAATACTTGTGTCAGGTTGTGGTCAGACTGTAATTCAGCAAACTCTTGGCAGGGCTCGTTTGGCTCAGCCAGTAAAAGCAGAGCTGGCAGGACGGTGTGTTCCACATCGGACAGACATTTCATTAGTAGATGGACTGTTTGCTACCTTCCAACAAACTCTTTCATTCCCCCTCGCACTTGCAGCAAAGTTGCATTTACTTCTTATAAGTGACCAGTGTCTTGTTTAATTGTTTTTAAAATAGAACCGTGTCTCCAACCAACCCCTTACCTCTGGGCGGGAACATTGGGCGGCCGTGACCGGATCCGCCCCTGCTCCTCGCGATGCGGAGAGACGGAGCGGGATCGTACGTGATGGGCGGGCGTCCTCTGCTGCTCTGGCACCTCCAAAGTGGATGTGGGTTCCCGTTGTCTCTCCCTTCCACGCCCATCTGCTGCTATGCAGGTGCACAAACAAACGTTAACCAAAAACATTTCAGGTGGGGTATAAAACAACAGTGTTATATTGTGGGAAATGAGACTTGAGCGTTTGCAAACTTGTAGACTGAACCGCCTGGGACCCAGATACCGTTTTTATGTTTTTATTAGAAGACCGTGAAATAATCAGCCACGTAATAATAACCGTAACAATGTCCCATGCTTAAGTTCATATGGTTTAGTGGCAGAACAATAACCTCAAGATCACTGAGTCCAAATCTCTGTGCTTTGAACTTTCTAGACCCTGGTGGACAAGAATTACTATGTAAACTGATGAGATGTGTGGGCCTTACACTGAAATAAATCTGTGCAATAGGCTTCAGCGATATGGCCGGAGAGAATTCTTGGAACAGTTTAACATGAGCCAGGGAGAGCTTCTTCCTGTTGTGACAAATATTTCCAGTATTTTTATTTTTATATGGAATCCTCTAATATACCCTGAAGTACAGCTGAAGTACAATGTAGTGCCCTAGCGAACATACAAGTCTAGTATGTTAGCATAGAGTTCACTACTTATACTAATAATGCATATCTAACATGATCCACTGAACACATTCTATGGCAACAGTACAAACTGTCTCAAAGCCAACTATTTTCCATTTCAGTGTGCTGTATTCTGATTATGATTTTTTTTTTTAAAGCACTTTTCTTTTCTTTGAAGATAAAAATATAAACGGAGAGAGACTGATCAGCCTTGAAGGGGTCCGCCGGACTGTGTCAGCCTTTGTTGTGATTCCAAGGTTACTGGCTTTAATCCTAAGAGAAAAGCACCTCAAAGGCAAGAATGGGTCATTAGCTGTACTTTGACAAAATGCTACCAAAGTTATTTTCATTTATTCCAACCATGCATGTACTGTAACTCGAAAGTTGGTCAAAGGGATGTGGTATATTTCTCCATCCCTTCCATCTCTGCCTTTCACGTGAGCACTAATGCTCATTAAACACACAGACACATTGTTGGGTTTGACTGAACCAGTTCATATTTGTGGTAGGGCATTGTGAGCTTCTTTTTCTCACATACTTTCATGATGACTACATTAGGTGGATTTGGATTATCCCAGGTAATCATCGCAGAAATCTCATCAGATTTTTTTTAAATGACCCAGATTTGTTGGAAAATCAACGTCCTGTCCAGTCCAGTCGAGCCCTAACATTCAGACACGGACTATGACAGTATACAGTTGTACACTAATATACACAGACACACAAACACATACAGTAAGCTGAGTGTTTCAGAACCCACGCATAGTCCGAAAATGGTTTGGGGAATGAAAGTCTTCAAATGATATTTCAATTGAGGCTTGTTGTTCTGACTGAAACATGGAGCCTGCCTGGTTTTCACTCCATGCCAACAGGTTGTCTACAAACATGACCGTGTTTCCCATGCACTGATTTATTTGTGGGGATCTTACAGGACTGATCATTACAGATCAAATTCAGCCGATGCTTAGTGCTTATATACCATGTGAGTTCTAGCAAAGCGACCTCCAGAACGGCACCACAAATAAAACTACAAGTTTTGGGACACGCTGCATGTTACACTCGGAAACAGTCCCCACCCACCTTTCGACACTACTGCTGTACCCTCATCAAATTCAGGCTCTGTTACACGCTGTGAACCTGAACAGTCATAGACACAGACATACAAACATGGGTATATACGCTCAAACACACATATTAACATGCATGCATCCAGGCACAAATGAAGTGTTATGGAGGGGTTTGGAGGAAAGGAAATTCCCTGCACATTAATGTAGAAGGTTAGAACTTAATGTTGTTCAATGACAGTAAGCAAAACACAACTTCTTCTCTTACACAATAACACATGCACGCACTTATACACAGGGGAAATAGAAGAGATTATACAAAAATACACAAAATGAAGTGCACGCACACATCTTCTCAGACTTACGCTGCAGCTTCTTGCCAGTTGTGTCGGCATGCCGTCGGGGCAGGAACGGGGAGGGTTGGGGCAGTGGTATGGATGAGACATCATGGGTTTGGAGTGGATACCAGTGAGGCTTGTCGTCCAGTAAGGCCGTCTCCAGCTCAATCAGGATCTGTTCAAATGATGACGTGTGACAGGCTGTCATCACTGGCTTAGGTAACAAGGAGAAAACTGGGAAAACTATGACCTATAAGGAAATGACATGGTACTTGAACTGTTATTTAAAATACACTTGCTGACACAGCATGAAAACAAGTAAATATGTCAAAGTTATATTTTTGTTTCCTTTTCCAAATTGTAGAAAAATAAATCATTAATGTCATAAAAACGAACATGCTTTTTTTGCAGCTAGCTTTATGATGCACCTGACACACGAACAAATGATAAATTGCAATTAAGTCAGCAAGGTAACCACCACAATCCAGTCTCCCCATGAGATGGCATCTCAAAAACAGATGGAAAGGAAAGTAAAATAATTCGCTGCTACAAAACAGAAAAGAGAAGACCTTCCACCTTCAAAGTGTTAGTATCAGTGTGCAGGATACCTCTCCCATAAAGATGCTGTCCTCCTCTGGTGATCTTGGTTGGTCCCACACAGTCAGCTCCAGCATGTGGTTGCGGAAATCCCTGCGATGGACGTGAGGGTAGACGAACGTCTGGTTCCACTTGGGCTCGCAGGTCCTCTTCACGGCTTTTGTCCTTCGTTTGCTCTTGTCACTGTGTTACACAATACAGACACTCAGCCAAACGAGTTCTCCCTGGACTCACTTTAATTATTTGTGCTGTGGTTAAAAAAATAAAAATAACTTCAACCTTCCTGGAAGCTAAAGCACTAGCTTTCATTTATATATCTATATATATAGATATACATATTCCACTAATGTGCTTTATATAAGCTGCACTGCATTTACAAGTGAACTCTGGCCAAGTTTACAGTTTAAATGGATTGTTTGCTCCAAAGCATCAATAAAGGCGCCGTAACCTGCATTTCCTCAAATGGCCACTAGATGCTTCTTCTAACTAAAGTCTGAATGTTCGATTTCCTTTTTCAAGGCAGATGTGATTATGGATTAATTGTCCAAACCTGGCTTTTTCCTCTTTGGCTCCAATCCATTAAAAAATAAGGCAGTTACGTTTCAGAAACCGGTTGGTGATGTCAAAGATAAAATATTTCTTATATGGGCCAGAGATTTGTAATTCTGCAAAATGAAGTACCTGCGGTCAGGGAGGAAGTACATTTTGACGTAAGGGCTCCTGGGCCGTCCGTCAGGCCGAAGCGGAAAATCCACAGCTTGCATCACGTTGACAATTAGCTCGTGACCCACTTTGTCATACCAAAGCTTCACCTGATTGGGAAACACAGGTTGATGGAGACATATCTGATGCTGTGTTTTTTAAAAGATAATAATAAACACACCTTTAACAACTTTACAACAACACTTCAAAGTGTGCACACTCACTGAGAGTTGCCCTGGCATTGAATGTGAAGCATCTTGGAGCATCCCGGGACTGGAGGGAGATAGGACATTTAAGGACGGTCTCTCCATCTTCTGCGACTCAAAAGAACTGGAACCTGCTATGATGACAGTAAGAAAAAAAAATCCTGAAACCTCCAGAAAAAAAAAGTTGATTCTATTTCAAAGAGGACAAATAAGTTTAGTCAAGGGAGGAGCCAGGTGAAAAATGTGAGGCAAAGTGCTAAGTTAGCACAGAGTGGGGAAGTAATCTGGTTCAAGTCTTAAATAAAAAGGGTTCAAGAGTTCCCTTAGTTAGACATTGTCCCATTAAAAAAGGAGCTCAGATGATTCTATGGCTAAGCTGTCGGAATGAAACATTACAAAGCTTCTGTCCTATTTTGAGTCCAATAGACTTTTGTTTGGAAGTGAATACCGTATGTTATGAAAACGCTGAATGATCAAATAACCTAATGATTTATGCCAAAACACAATTTCTGTTTCTCTTACTTCTGACATGGGACATAAGCTGATTTCCCGCTAAATGATCTCAGTGTATGGCACTCAGCTTATTTAAATTAATCACTGCTATATCTCATTGGTTTAAGTTCAGAAAAAATACAAATCAGATTCAGTCTCTGTCACACCAAAAACCTTACGAGATACAAAATGCTGCGTCAACTAAATTGATATAAAACATGTGATCAGCCAAAGACAAATACGAACAAATGCACAAATACAACTGATGTTCCAAAATCAGACAAGAGACACCTACTAGATTCTAATGGAGGGTGGGACGTGTCGGGGATTCTTGGGATATCACTGAAAAAGAAGCAGCATAGTCAGTCACTCTATTAATAACCTGTACTGGACCCAATAAACTGGTGTCGAGTGCTCTCGATGCACAGGCGTACATGCATATTAATGTAGCAGCAGTTTAATGAAAGAAAGTTGCAATAGAATCAAAAGTTATTTGAGCCCAAAATGTGCTCAAACAACAAAGAGAAGCGAAGAGAAGACGTGAGTCAAACCAAAGCTCTCCTTCTGACTGCAGTGTTTCCCAAGCTCCTTCAGATCGATGTCAGGCCAATCATCATGATGTGAACTAGCAATGGATGAGCACCTCTGCCCGTACTGTGCGTCCACACCAAAATTAAGGGTCCAATGGGAAACACCAGAATCCATTGTGTTAGATAAAGAAAGCATGGTAATCTATGTAACTCTTATCAGCGTTTTTTTCACGTGGAAAATGTTTAAGTTTACTGACTTTAGAGATTTGACTTAATTTAGGTACGGTAACAACTTTCTTCCTGAGAAGTGGATGCATGAAGTACAGAACTGGAGTTGGGACATGGTGAGCCTCGCTTAGCATGAACGCTGGTGGCAGCTGGGATATATCACCTTCCACTTCAAGCTCTGTACTTAACACATTTTTTTATTGCACTCTCAGAAAGAAAGCAAAATGTTGAGCTGTTTCAATGTTTTATTGTTCAACCTCTGGTTTTAAATTCAAACATTTAACTGATAAGTGTTTCATGGACCCTCAGCAGCCTTGGGAGCCTATTCCAAAATAAAAAAATAGAAAGCATGTACAAACAGTAAATGATTTATATATATCAGATTAATATAAGAGCAGAATAGAGCCTTTTTAATCATAGATTTTACTTTGGGATACTCAGACTTTACTCAGAGTTAAAGAAAGGAATCCCAGGTGCCAAGAAGCTTGCCAAAGCAATGCTATACTGTATATTGATGGACATATCCCATTGGCCATTTTGCATCAGTTTGTGTCAACTCTCTGTTTAATTTATTATGACATGACAAATTTGAGATATTTTCCCAAAGCCAATATTTGCATCACGAGGCTTACCTACTAAATGGGACTCATGGAAGTTCACTTAGAGATGCAAAATGGCACCAGCCAAACCAAAATTGTTTCCAAATGCATGAGGAATAAGGGTTCTTAATAAAATGGGCAGATTACTTACTGATATTTTCTACACACCCTTCGTGAGTGTTTTGGAGAGAAATTAATACATTCAACGTTTTTGTTCAAAGAGCATATAAGGTCAAATCTTACGAAAGACTGCGATACCTTAGAGTAATTAATTATTTCACTGTGAAATAATGTTTGTCAAATATGTATCTTATTCACAAGAATAATTTCTGATAGTACTTAAGCATAACTTTGTGTACTAGGCATTTGGCTTATGAGGTCAAATATGACCAGGTAAATCTGCATAAATATACATTAATATACACTAGAATTTTTTATTTCAGGGAATAACTATTACATCCCTCCAACAGCCTACCTCACATCACTTATGTATACATTATTATATGTACATTGTTTAATTGAAAATACATGAATAAACCGGTCACAATAAAATAGATCACAATAGCAATTCACAATAGCAATTCCAAATTCATAAATATGTATATATCCCCGGACGCTCTCAGCTGTCCACTGCTCTGTGGCCTTTCATGCGCCACAGATGGGTCAAATGCAGAGGTCAAATTTCCCCCGACTTGTGTGTTGCATGGGCATGTTTGTGTGGGACGATGCGCAATTCTAATTCTAATCTAATTCTAATTCTAATGTTCCACATTCGTAAATGGATGAACATAGCTATGATTTAAGAGTAATCAGTCATTATCTAAAATTATATATTTATCTATATTTATTCTGCTCTCAAAAAGGACATGACTATCTTGAAAATAACCAAATGGCCTTGCTTGTCTTTTACAGATTAATGGTGGTTTTGTTTAGTGCATAATAATTAACCTCCAACCATCCTACAAATAAACACAAGTGCTTTTTCAGAGGGGACGAATGAGACAACATTTTGCACACAAAACATTGCAACACACAGGCTGGTAAGTTCCTCACCAATATTAGAATATGGAACTGATGACTGACTTACCCAATAGGCCTGGATACCACCAGCTCCACTTGAGGTTCAGCTTGAGATTCTAGGATGATGTTGTAAACTTCCTTCATAGTCGCCCCTGGTAACAGCTTCCCATTCCATTGCAAAACCTCATCCCCTGAAATCAGACATGCATTTGCATGGGTATTTGCTATCAAAGATTATCCAATGAAAAGACCAAAATCGTTAATTAACTTGGATCGCTTTCTCTCCGACTCCCTGCATCGTCCAGCCACCCTATCCAGCTCCACATTTTCGAGAATGGATTTCAATTATTAAGTTTTGTTCAAAAATTCTGCATTTTCCAAAAATATTTGGACATCTGTCATTTTTAGCAGATGTTATTTAGTTTAAATAACACAGTTGGTAAGGGGGCAATATTCAGCAGTGGATTAAGGCACGTTTGAGGCCTTTTAGATTTGGTAAGTAGTATGAAGACATATGTTAGACTGAGCAAAACACGATAATGAAAAAATGTTCATGATAATAATAAAAAAGATGTCACCCAGTTTTGTAGTGTAGTTATAATAGTTTTGCAATTTTAAACTCCTTTCTTCTTTGCCATAATCTGCCATTTCCAATACCTGGGTAAAGTAACTGACAGGTAAGGGCTAGCGAAGGATTATCCCTGTCCTACTTGAATACCTGCTGGCAGTTGCACAGTGAAAGCGAGGTTTATAAGGAACCGATCAAGACATCTCTGTCGTTACTTTAAAGTACTTTTGCATGCACCAAGACCAGTTCACATAGGTTAAAACTAAAAGAAGCTAATTATACATATGGTTACAAAATCACGAGAAAAATAACAACCAGAGTTCGTGTTTAAAACAGATGAAGTAGGGTAAGCAGGTTCCACTAAATCTTAGTTAAAAAAGTCAGACATCACAAATAATACTGGCTTTGCATTGTGAAAAAACAATAAAACTCTGCTTCTCCGTCTTTTATGGGGACTTGCAAACGGTGTGCCTGGTGTGGTGGGTTAGGGTTACCTGCTCTAAGATGTCCCACCACGTCAGCCAGGCTGCCCTTCTTGACTTTAGTGATGAAGGCACCTAATCTCCCTGACTCTGTTATTCTGCCTCCCACCACCTGGTGGGAGAGACAGAGAGAGAGAGAGAGAGAGAGAGAGAGAGAGAGAGAGAGAGAGCCCACCACCTGGTGGGAGAGAGAGAGAGAGAGAGAGAGAGAGAGAGAGAATTAAAGTGATAGGCTGTGAGTAAAATACTTCCACATGTGTCTTGTGGAGACAAGCCCCGCCACCCCCACCCTTCCAGCCCCACTCTGACCTTTAGCCCCAGTAGAGCCCCAGCTTCTTTAGGCATTGCAGCGCTCCTTTTGCTGAGGTTAATTCGTCCAAGTAGATGGTCTCCCTCCTTGGATGGCTGCCAGGTTACAGGATGCTGCAGTGGGAGAAAAAAGATACATACAGATGCACACACTGACACTCATACCAGGCATGAATGTCCATCTCAGGGGTGAGCCCTTCACAAATGGACAGCTGTAAGTAAGTGGCAAGAGAACGGCTCTCCAGTGACCACCAGTGATCACATCTTACTCCCCAGGTCTAAATGCAAAGTAATTCCCTTTAAAAGAGTGAGGTGTTAAAAAGAGGGTGTTTAAAATGTGGAAAATAATGCACATTGTTTTTATAATATGGCTAAATGCACATCAGATTACGAATTTGGTGGGAAGGAGTGGCCACTTAATGCATCATGGGTGTATCTACAAATTCCTTTGAGGGCATTAAAACTGGAAAGCTGCTGCCACAATTTGCATAAATATACTTCTATACTAATTTGAGGATGAGAACGTTCACATTCTGGCCAGGGAAGACAGATGGTTTGAAAGAGGAGTAAAAGAAGCCATCTTTGCTAGAACAGAGAAACCATCACTGAACAGAGGTGGAGGTTTAAGACACCATCTCTCAGCCACTTACAATGCTGTCCTTCACTCTCTCCCTAGGAAGGTAAACAAGAACAATAACTCAAAGGATAGCTCAGGTGAAACCAACGACCTGCAAGTTTGACACAATGGTCCTCTAATTAGGTACTCATCCTCTGATTAGCTATTAATCTCTTCTAAATAAATACCTGAACTTTTCCAGCAGCTAGTTAGAACTGAAGAAGCCTCTCAGATGAGAGGTGAAACGTCTTCAAGACATGTTCAACCAGTCCAGTTGCCTACCTGAATAGCACTTGATATTACCATGACCTGGATGACTGAGAACCTCCACAGACATAAATATACTTCAAATACCTGTGCATTAGATTACATTTTGCTACCACCTATCTGAGGCCCTTGTGATGCAAGTTTGTGGTCAAGTCATCTTAATGGACTGAGCAGAACACTGAATCTCATAAATGAAAGCACAGAAGGCACCTTCATCCGGTGTAATTTACATGCACATAATAAATGTTGAGATGCCGCTTACTTACTTTCATGCTGATTTGAAGAGTTCAGATAAAAAAAACATTTAAAAGTGACTTACATGCCATACAGTGGGGTCATGTGGGTAGCACTCCCAATCACCTGCGAGAGAAAAGAGACCGGCTCAGACACTGTGGAGGCAAAAACGAGTATCCCTTCAGATCCCCTTCGTCTAAACACACACACAAATACACCCACGCATACAGCAGAAGATGTATACACAGCACATACCGGCCTGAGCTCTCTTATACACAGCTGAGCCAAATTTGGGGCTTCTTCAGAAGGTATTTGTTTACACTGGACAGGGCTGAGTTTATTAAATAATCAGGCCTGGACCAGAATTAGAAATGTATCACCTCAACACTAGGACTCAAAGTATTCCCACGATGACACCAGAGAACAGCTAAGCCTTAATAAATGCTTTCATTCCCAAACAGACATTTCAGAGATTACATAATGTGGGATTATAGCAGGGTAATTCAGAAAAAATATTACAATAATGATGACAGCCATTGTGAAGCATTATATTCAACATCTTAACCAAAAATCTGTTTGAGATGGAAAGAAGATAGAATAGAATAATATAATATATCTTTTTTAATATTCATCACAATGCTAAAATGGCTCAATCTTAGTCTGAATATTTGGTCAATTTTAAATGTAACGTTACTTCTATGGATATCTCTCAATCTCACAATGTGTTTCCTGATTTCAGATGTACATTTCATGAACTCTTTCATGAATTAAAAGACAGTTCTCTTTCATCCAAAGGTGTGTATTTTCAATGGGCCCTCTAAAGAGAAATTATAATTTAATCCACAGAGAAGTGGCAGTGTTAACACGTAACAGCTGCTCAATGGGATTATACAGATTTTAAAAAGCCATAAATGAATCTCAACAACATATGTCACTTGATTGACAAACTGTACGCATCAAATCTTATTCTTGACCTTGGAAATGTTTTCACCGAAAACATTCCAAAGTCAATGTCCACAAACTAAATTTGCTCTCACCATTTAGCCATCAACCATTGATGGAGCGAGCTAAAACTAAAGTAGCACAGAAAACCGTGGAGAAGACAGTATGATACAGCTGAAAGATTCAGAAAAACGGATTATGTTGATTATGTTTTCTGTAAATGAAGTAACAGCTAACCACATGTATGTGAGATTATTGTATCGCTGACCACACAGACCATCTTTTAGGGAAAGCTTTCAATATGATTTGGTGTATTTTCCTCATGTCCTGTAGGAATGTTTTAGACAATTAGACAAAATGATGATCAATGGTTCAGCCCAAAACAGGCCTGTCTGTACACAACGGCCGTGGGGCGTTGGTGAAATGTGTGCAGGACTTCAGTGACACTGTTATGACACAAGAGTAAAACAGAGCCAAGTGTTCCTAGGAGCCAGGAGGCGATGAGGTTAATGAGTTGTGACAACTTAATAGGACATTATGTAATCTTAAAGCAAATGCTTTAACCAGAGGCAACCGTGTTCTCAGTTTCATACCTCAAGCTTGAACATTATTATGTGTAGTGGGTCAGCCACATGGGTAAGTGTGTGTCCTTGTTTTACAAAAACCTGAAAGAAAATGGAAGAAAAAAAAAAAAAAGTCTTATGGGGTCCTCGGGCCTCCATTGAGGTCACTCGTAATGCGTGAATTTAAATCATATGTTAAATTGAACTCGTGGAGCTGAACACACATTCACATGGGTGAACCCACAACCACCAGCTACAGCCACCTCACCTTGACCATTTATACAGAGATTGAGGAGAATCATGACCTCCTCAGCCAGGCTGCACTAAAAAATCTGCCCTTAAGCTGTACTGACCGCTTCGGGGTCAAATATTCCAAATAGAGCATGGCAAATATTATTTGAATACAAGTAACAATAAAACCTTACACCTACTTAAAATCTACTGACGACAGTAAAGAAGTAAAAAGTGAACATGTTGAATCAAAGCGCACGTGTATGCGTGTGTGCATTGTGTTGTGTTTGGACTTCCTCCCTTAATATCAGAGGATGAGTTTGTAGCGTGTCTTTGTGTGTAGGAGGACAGTTGCACAGATGATAATACGATCTACTGTACTGTGATTGCATATTTGTGCGACTGTGTGTGTGTGTGCATATTTTCCTGCACTGATCTCACAATGATTTACATGCCTGGGTGCTTCGCGGCTGCCAACAAGCACATCTCGGAGCTGACCGGGTCTCGGTCTCGAGCTAAAAAAGGAAGCAGCGTCCCGCTGCCACAACAGTGTGTTTAAAACCTGGGCTGACAGGACACTCTCATACTAAACCTCTACTTGATCGATGTCGTGCTGTCTGGTGTGGGTCCAGGCTGGTGCTTCATGCAGCCCCTTTTCCATCGGACATGTTCCACTTTATCCGTGCTGGCTTCCAGTAAGAGTGAAGCCATAGCGCAGCACGAGCACGGCTATAGTCAGAGGCGTCACAACGGGGCAGGCTAACTAGGCAATTGCCTAGGGCCCCGAGCTAGAAGGGGGCCCCCCAAAGACGGCTGTTTACATTGGTCCACAGAAACGACAACCTGAAATTTTGAATTTGGCCTTATTTTAGCAAGGAATTGTTTGAATAAAATATACATGGGCTCCCATAACAAATCATTAAAGGTCAAGTTAACTGAAAATGTGGACAAGTTTGCTGTGAATTTTAGAATATTTCTACAACCACACATTTTGCTTAACATATACTAGTGATTATTCAACACAAATTTGAGATTTTACACCCTGGACCAAAGCGGAGGACCAACTGACAGTCCCATCCCGAAGCATGGCTATAAACAGGTCGCATATAGAATGGCAACTTTACCCAGAGGTTATAAACTGTGTCTTCGACATTCAAGATGAACTAATAAGCAAAGTTTTGAGTATTGGCTCCATCTTAAGTTTCAATTCATTTGTAATAACCTCTAAACCAGCAAAATTCTGAAAAGCGATTTGAAACTTGTCTCAGAAGCTCAATGAAATGTTGACGAAAATCAATTCTAATCATAATATTGACATATAGTTGTGTTGCAAATAAAACACTTTCACCAGAAGGGTCTTTCTTTCTGAGGTTTTAAGGAAATCAGGAGAAATGGTTTCCTCAACAATCTCCTCATTCCCAGTAGAGGACAACCATAAAGCGCCATGACAATATTACACAGCAGTGAGCCCTGGTGCCTCGAACCGTTAGTCGTACAGTGATTTTACCCAGTTTGGGCATGACAAGGTTAGAGTGCAAACTGTAGTGTATTGCTTATCAGGCTTGAGGACAACTGCCGGATCGGCCAGGGTCCAACTGCGCCATCGCGGACGCACCAATGCGGACACACATGTACGCAGTGTGTGATTGTGCGCCCCTCTGGGCCAGACTGATAACAACGCAACATGACACAAAAGCAAACACTCACAGACACTCACTGAAATGCATGTCCAGCTGCATGGACTGTGCACAAAAGTTGGTTGGTTTGCTGTGTAATACTACAGTACAATATGGACACAAAGCAGGATAAGAGGTAAGAACATGCAGTATATTGCAGAATCAGCAGGTTACGTAAGGAAAGCCTTACCTCTTTTGATACATCACAGTGAGCTAAAGCAAAGAGGGCTCTCCACATTCACAGAGTCTGAACTAAGACGGCAGACTGAGACAAAAAATCTCCCTGCACTCCTCAAACTTAAATCAGGCAACACAGTGTGTTCAAGTGGGAGTGCTCCAACACACACGCACATGCCCGCGCGCACACACGCACACGTGCACACGCGTACACCTACACACACACACACGCACCTACACACACACACGCGTACACCTACACACACACAGTGCAGACCGACCTCAAACACAGCTATAAAGTAAGTATAAGTAATTCCCTTATATGACTACCGTAATTGCACATAATCCTGGTCAAAGCCTTTGGAAATGTTTTTCGTATCTCTCACCCAAATGACTTAATCATGGTGATTGACTTACAACAGTAAGTACTGTAGTTGTAGGAGATACAGCGTGTCTGGATTGTCTAAGATTTGTAATAAAATACAAACTTTTGAAACACAAACAAGTACGTTTGAGATGTTGCATGTTACTGTTTGGCAGATTCTTTGTTAATGCTATGTTATAATATTAAAATGAATAGCCTACCTGCATATTAATGGCTGACTATGTGCTCTAAAATAATCACTGTATCTTTTGATGCTACATACAGAAACATCTTGAGTTCACTTATTTCTTCCTCTGTGTCTAATGTGAAATCGCCTTGGTATAAATGTCCATTCTATAAATGTATGTCTGTCCTGGTTCCATACTAAATCATTTTAGACGTTATCTGTTGTGTATTCACACTTGGAAAGTGCAAAAATTAAGGGAACTAGGAAAGTCAGTATGCAGACTGAAAGCAGACTGCATTGGTTCGATGCTCAGGCAGACACTTTTTGGAAAACAAAAAATCAATTAATACTTGAAAAAAAAGAAGATATTGTAGTTCAATTACTATTCTAAGTCAGTTTTATTACATATTTAACATATTCTACGCAATCAATATCTGCTATAACAAAGTGTGAAACTAAGAGCAGTACTGCACGATGGACATACAGTATATATAAATATATTAGGGCTGGGCAAGTCAATGCTTTATTATCGCATTAACGCATAAATCAATTGACGCCGTCAATTATATTATTGCTCGTTAACAGTTTTTTATTTTATTTTATTCTTTTAAGTCTGTCTCTCACACTACTTTTAACATCACAATTTAATTTCACGCAGGAATTCCTGAAATCTTTAACGAACAATCTATAAAGCAAGAATAGGATATGTACATCGCATGTAATTTCATTTAATGCATTTGATATGAGTAATGGTAATGGTAATGGAGATTGTTTCTGACCTCTCTCGCTGACACTTTCAATCTCTGCGTCCTCACAGCTGCTGTACTCAGGCGTGGTCCCTCCCTCCTCCTCAGAACTGCTGACACTGGTTTGCCTCTTCCCTCCAGCCCCCATCCCTCGTTTGGACTTGTAGGGTCTCGGCGGCGGTGGACGCAGAGATTCCGATTGGTCGGAGCTCAGCGAATCATTGCGCAGCATACTCTCTGCTTTGTCCCGTTTGTTCCGCCGAACCACAGGACCAGGGGGCTCTCTGAGGTCAGGGGCAGGGGCTTGCTGAGCGAGAGCGAGAGTGTGTGCGTGCGGCACACCGACCCCGCCCACAGTCCTCTGACCGGGTCGAACGCCATCCCCGAGCTCCCCTACTGCGCCCATGCCCCGACCATGCGTGGGCGCGGGGTGTCCTCGGCCCCCAGGAGGGACCAGCCCTGCTTGGCAGGGGGTGGCATCGTTGTGGTCTACATGGCGGTAGCCTGCGTCCTCCGTCCGCCTCAACGCGCCACCTCCTCCCACAGGATCATGCTCCAGAGAGCCTCCCTTTGTCATCCGCCGGCTCTCCCTGCGCTCCCTGGACTCACCCCGAAGGTCCCGGTCCATGGAGACCTGGGTCTGCAGCCTGGCCTGGCCCGACCGCCGATCTCCCCGACCAGATCCTACAGCTCCCCGTCCATTTCTCCTGGGGGATAGTCAATGAAGGGACAGATAGGGAAATAAAGAAAAGAATTGGCAACAGTTTCAAGCAAATAAATGTGTGAATTGTATCAAATGAATTTAAATAGGTATATATGTCTATATACATGTTCACGGGCTATAGTGTATGAACAGTTTAATGGAAGTGGAATGCCTGTTTATAAAAATAACCCTATAAATGCAATAAATAAGCACCAGTGGTAACAATATGTTCTTTCTCTTCTTCAAACTTGAGACTCTTCTTTGGAACAACCTTTTGAAATAATTATTGTCCTTAAGTGAGTGGGATGCTTTCAAGCTACGTTTTTTCTCTAATGTGCAGCATAACTGGGTGCCAAGGCTCTCAACTGGATGTGCAGAGTTAAGAAACATAAGAAATCTGTCACTTAAAACTGTTTCTGCGGCCCCCCAAAATCGTGTCGGCTGCATCCCGTTTGCTTTAATAACCCTCTAAAACGTAATTAAATGCATTTATAAGAGCACCGTGATAAACATATCATTATCTTCTCTTAGGTACACTTTAATGTACTCTTTTGTTTATATATATATATTTTTTTTTGTGATGTTGGCTTTGTTTGATTGGATTAGGACAGTGTTAGATCAAAATGTTGCATGTTTTGGTGAAATGTCTATTGTTAATAGTTATTTTTTATCACTGGAGTAAAAAGATATTGTTGAAGTCTGTCAAATATGCTGCCTTTGTTTCTTCTTTTACAGTAACACAAGTTCTTCATCTTACGTGTCTCGTGGGGGTTCGCTACGTGACCGTGGGTCGGTGCCGGCGGAGGGCCCAAGGGCACCAAGTCGGTTGGGGTCTTGGATAGCTGTGGTGGAGTCCTGGGGTGCTTGGGAGTGAGAGCGGAGCTTTTTATCCCCGGACGTTTGGCACACGGACGGCTCGCTGACGGCTGACCCCAGGCCAGCAGTGTTTCCGGACGGAGTGGTGAACCACTCGCCCGGCTTGGTGAGGATCTCCTGCTGCTTCCTGCAGTTATTACACACCCAGATCACCTAGGACAGACAGACATAGTTCAGGTAGAGCGTTACACTCATAGCCATATAATACTGTATGTTTAGAATTCCATTAAACCAACTTCATCCACTGATTTGCCAACAGGCTGCCATTTCAAAATGTCTGCTCAAACAGAACGGATGATACACATTGACATAACCTTGAAGCACAAGTTAACGCACATAACACTTCATCACAAAAATGTTCCTAAGAGGAAGAAACTATTCTTTAATGCGGCCTATGAAAATATCTTTATTTCATAGTGACTGTCAATCAGGAAATGGAACAATTTCCTTCAGAAAGAACCAAGCGTCCAAGCGTCCAAAATACGGCTTTTATGGATGCTTTTTAAGATCAGCGTCATGGCCGCTCTACCAGGGAGAAGCTTGACTTCCACCGCGGGCTGCATTTGGCCTCCAAATTGTGAACACAGAGCCAACACACTAATGAAAGGATTCTCAGCTCACTGCCAAAATAATATCCCTTGTTTTCTGTCTATCCGTACGTCCCATCACACATAGGCACACAGAGTATACACTGGCTGTGTTCACATACACAACAAGCGAGTGTCCAATGCGTTCACATTTTCTCCTCCTACCACAAACATTCGGAGTTTTTCCTGTCATGGCTGTCTTTGCAAGAATGAAGAATGAGTTACACAGCCACTTCCGGGTGTAAGATGTCTTTACATTTTCGACACCGACAACAAGTTTGAGGTAAAAGACGTATGTGTCTCCTTTAAAGTTATACACAAGATTATCTTTCTCTCCACCTGGCAACCTGTAATCATTGTCAGTATTACCCTTACTCAGGGTAGGTAGATAAAAATAGTTTGCTCATTTGTATTCCTCATGTACCACAAATTAATTCACATTTTCATTTGAGTGAAGTCTGTTATAAAGATAAGAGACTAGTTTATTTCATTAGTTAGTTACCATTTTCAGACCTTTTCTTTTTTGGTGCTTCAGCCATTTCTTTGTGTGGTTGTGTGGTGATAAACTAATATAGTCATTTGGAAATATTCAATTTATAATGTATAAGTGTGACAGGATTGAAGTCGAAAACAGTATCGCCTTCACTTAAAGTTTAAAAAGGTTAAAAAGGGTTGTTTAAATTCATTTAGATATTCTGATATTAGACAATCAAATGTAATTCTGAATACAGCTTCAGTCATACAGTATCTGAAATGAGATAAACCACATCTTCAAAGACTGTTTTAGTTCACATAACTTGATATATATAACAGATGCGGATCACATCCCAGAATAGATATGAGGATTCATCCAAGGCATGAATGGTTGCAGCGTAAACACTGCCACCGTCAGTGGTTCGTTGCGATAGGAGTCAGAATAAGGAAGGGGGGATGACAGAGAAAAGGAGGCTGGGCAGGAAACAGACAGTGGGAGAGAGTGAGAGAAAGCAAAAAAAAGAGAGCGAAAAGAGGAGAAGAGCGAGGGGAGGTTAGAGTCAGTCCCTCTCTTGCAGCCACCAGGGTTCTCATTACTCCTGAACACTCCCCAATGACTCTTTAAAGAGAGCTAAAATAAAACACTCTGGCATCGGCCAGCTCTCTCTCTCGCCCCTGTCCCTCCCGCCTCCCCTCCTCACTCTCTCTCTCTCTCTCCGCCCCCCCCCCTCTCTCTCTCTCTCTCTCTCTCTCTCTCTCTCTCTCTCTTACCCCCCTTCCCTTCCATTTATCCCTCCTCCAGATTGCTTTTGATTAAAGCTACAAAAGACGAAGGGAAAACAGCTTTACACCAACGCAGCTATATTTATCCTGCCAAACACCCCAGCACCACCGGGGAGAGTGAAAATGTGTGCTCAAACAACGCACACACAAGCAAAGAAGAAAAACACGGCCTCATCAGGGACAGTATAGCTTCGGTGAGAACATCCACCAATCTGTGATTTTCTGCAGCCAGACCTATGAGATGGACGGCTGCCAGGTTAACAGTGAAGTGCTGGTCTTCCTGTACATACATGTACTGACACGCAGTGGTGACTGCAATGTGCAATGCACAGTGGTCACCTATGACTCATAATGCCTCCTATATTGTAGTTTCTTGGAATAAAATACCAGTATCACTAAAAAAAAGTGTCTTAAATGCAAATGTAACAAATTTAAGTTAAATTTTAAGAACACATATGGAAAAGTAATAATCCTCTAAATCTATATTTAATTATTATATTTATACTATACTATATTTAATTATCTCTGGGAGTAAAAACAAATGGTGACAATTTCCCATTCATAAGCTCTCAAATTCAGATCTTCAAATTACTACCTTTAGTTTGAAACTGAATAATTTTAATACACTAGAATATTAGAGTAGCAGCAACGTATCATGTCTATCAACTAATGGATTACTTGATTTAATGTTAAATGAACTGACTCAGATCTACATCCTGACACTACTTTATTAGTTCCACAATAAATCTTTGAAAAAGATCAGAAGTTTGTGACACATTGTATCTTTTATTATTATATATATATTTTATTTTTTTATTTTATATGACAGATCACAACTAGCATTTTAGATTGTATCATAATTCTATCATCTTTTTTGTCTCTTTTATGTTATGGTAAGTTTAACCAAATGTATTTATTAAACAGTTATAAGAAGTTAATAAGTTATAAGAAAAGACAATGCATAACTGTGAGACCCAAAGAGTAAATGATGAAATTCAGTAACCCTTAGTACTTGATTTCAATTTCAATATTAAGAGACATATTTTATATTTATATTTAGGAATAAATCACAAAAAATCTACACATCTACTTTTCACACCGTTGTAATCCATAGAAAACCATAACATGGATAAGGACTGTAATTTAACCATCACTTCACACTATTATGGTTCACAGGTATCAGTATTTGTAAGGGGAATACAGAATGGCACATTCATCATTCAGTGCAATAAATGTCTATGTCGTGTGTGCTCTGAAAACATCTGATTAATTTCAAGACCTGCAATATATTTTTAGTCACAGGGGGGCAGCAGAAACATGCTAGGAATGCGATACAGACTTATTACCACCTTAAAAAGTTGTATTGGGAGCGTGCCATTTTCCACATCCACTAGATTCAGAATAACATAAGCTTTCACCTAGGTCATGTTTCTGGCGTTTAATACGGTGTAATATTAAATGAGTTGAATTATAAGTCTTACATTTTTACAGTCTTTTTTAACTTGGCTTTGGTCTCCACACATTCCTGAGGGGAAAAATCCAGGATTTTAGCTGCCGAATGCCCCACTATGTTCATCAGCTGGTCTCATACTTTGTCTTACCATTTGGTGTTGGGCGTTTAGTATTGTTTACTGGGTTTATCAGAGCTTTTAGCTGTAAAACATCTCTCTGCTGAGGCAGAGACAAGGCTGTTGATGGCAGTGAGAGTCAATAAAAACATAAATGTCGCAGGCTATAAAAAGAAACAAAGAGCTTATCTGAATGTTACCTCCTTTGAGTTTGGTTTTCTTACATGGATCAAGATTACATCAAAACATTGCCAATTTATTGCATCATTTTACCATTAGGTTAGCTTTTTTGCAGACATGGCATGTCTCTTCATTTCTTCAACCATAAATCCACTGTGTGTGTTGAGAGTAGCCCCACATACCAACATCATAAGCAACACTTAAACCAATAAGATGACCCAGTTTATAGCATTTACTCCTCCAAAGAGTGTAGTGTTATTTTGGAATAAAGCAAAATTAAGTTATATCTCGATATTCCATTGACATTGAAGGGAACCAAATTTGAACAAAACAGTAAGGCCTAAAATACATTTCTTAGCTTTTAATTCATTTTGTTCAAATTAACACAAACCAATCATTAACATTAAATTGTTGCGGCTATGTTGTAGTTGTTTTTTATGAGGATGATATCAGTTCTGAAAAAGAGATGAGATTAGTTCATGTGCTGAAAAAAATCTAATTTGCTGCTTTGAACAAATCGTGCTCTCAGTTTTGTTGGTCTTTGAGTTTGTTGATAGAGCAGAACCAATGGCTGGTGTTGGGGCAATATGGAGCAACAGGCTATTATTTTAAAAGAGACTCACTTAATCCCATAGTAATCCCTGTATTAGATCGCACTGTGATGGTGAAACAAGCACTGAAGAGGAGGAAACTGTGGGCAGGCAGAGAGCACACACACACACATACACAAAGTATAAACAGACTGTACATATTGGCAGCCTCTGCGTATTTGCACAAAAGAACACATACAATCAAGTATACGCACGAGCAGTGATACACGCCTGCTCTCATGCATACACATGCGTGCACACAAACTGCAACAACAGCAGCAGCAGCAGTGTGTCATATGACCACAGTAAGACCCCCCTTGAGATGAATCTGTGAGTTAAGGAGGGAGCCAGAGAGAGAGAGAGAGACACTAGCTTCTCCACAGATGGAAACTAGGACACCAAACCCCTGTGCGTGTTTGTTTTGCATCCTACTGCATCTGTGTGTCCATCTGTGTGTGTGAGTGTGAGTGTCTGTCGAGGGGCAGGAGTTTGCATCCCTATGCTTGCATCATTCCTCATGTGTATGTTGTGCATTTGGTTGCTTGTGTTTGTGTGTGCGTGTATATGATACAGTGTGATGAGGAATAATCCAATGGTGAAATACCAGTGTTTGTGTTGCTAGGAGCTTGCTTCCTGGAGAGAGTAGGCCTTGTGTGTCGACACACTGTAGAGTAAGGGATATGTGTGAACTCTGTGTGAAGGCAAGGGGGATTCAGTTGTGAAAGCACTTCCTCATCACCGGTACATACGTTCACATCTTTTGCAGACAGGTCTGAATGTAGAAACCTGTGGACTGACCTCTGGCCAGTCTTCGCAAAGAGGCAACTAAGGCAACTTCTGGCTGTATTCATAATTACACCCGGTGCCGTTTATCCCAGACATTTTGGCTTAATTTTTGTACAGTGGGATGGTGTGTAGCTGCATCATCCATCTTCATAAAGAGTCATCGGACGAGACAAATGCCACATTTACCCGACTTTGGGGAAGGAAGTGGGGAGGGGTTGGAACCAGGAAGTAGCCACAGCCAATGACAAGTTGACGTATGGCACCGGCAGCATGCGAGGCGGGCGCCGTAACCAAGAGCGTCTATAAATCCCACGCTAAGGATGAAAGACTGCCGACATTTGTGTCCACAGCAGCTAATGGGGTACTATATCAGCACAGCACAGCACCCACAGCAAAACACACACACACACTCTCTCTCTCTTACAATAGCACGCATTTACATACTGTGCATGCCCATGCACGGAAAGCGCAATACGTCTATTTGCATTTATAAAGTATGATAATGTGAAGAACTAATTGTACAAGTACTATACATATATCAATGTATATATATATAAATAAATATCTAGCCATATCTATTGTTAAATAGTCAATTTTGTAAATAATTTACATTGGCTGGATATTGTAACACCAGGTGAGGGCCTGACCTGAGGCCAGATGTAACATACCTTACCCTGACACAAAATGTGTGTGTGTCTGTCTGTGAGTGTAATCGGGTGTGTGTGTGTTTACAATTATTAACATTAATAGTTTAAAGTATTTCACAAAGTTTCTTTTTTGTTATGTATATACAATCATCTTACGTTTTTCACTCAGTGCATAGGTAAGTTTATTTTATCTTTACACTGTAACATTAAAAGTACATCTTGTATATGAATGCATATGTATCATTTCCTTATGCAGTAGCCCTCTTTGATCATTTGGCACGTTGACACTCATGAATAACTCTTTCAAGTTTTTAACGTGTTAATACACTGAAGGTCTTTGGAGAAATATATTTGTGCTTATGTAAAGAATGTATGTCCATTCACAGGCAGGGGAATGTGCTTTCCTAGTATGTGGAATGCATTCTGTGCTTACATATGTGCAGATATACAGTCGGGATGTATTGGTGCGTGCGTGTGAGTGTTTGAGCTTTGATGAGGGAGTGTGCAGCAACAACAACCGGGAGAGCGATGGCCCCCTTAAGACTAGTCAATGAGAGACGGACGTGGAGAGGGATGCAGCTAGCAAGAGTGGCGATCAATAGTAATCATGAGGCGCTGTGGCGTTAACAGCAGATGACACATTGCTCAGGCCTTTCTACAGCGCTGCACCCTGACACAAAGCAGCACAAAGCTATAATTCCTCGTAGGCTCTGATCGATATATATATATATATATATATATTGCACAAGTATCGGGCACATAGTAAGATTCATTTTTTACAGGTATTTTTTGCTCTTATTTGATCATTCCTCTCAGGGTGCCACGTTTATGGCCAAAGCGTCTGGCAGAATTGTTTCAGCCTCCGTGATGGTTAGTTCCTCGGCCAAATCCTGCGTTTGAGGCTTTTTTAACCCAGAGAAAAGTATGAGTGTTCCACTATCCCTGATTGACACAAATCTACGCAGACACGACACACAACAGTGAACTATTCCTGAGCCCAGAGGAAAAACAACCCCACCAGGGCAAAGGGTGTGATACGCAATGGTAACAGTGAGCTAATGATGAAATGTAGGAACACATGTGATGAACGAAAATACGCAAAGGAAATTTACAAAGCTAATTCAGGAGGAGGAGATGATGGAAACAGACTAATCAACAAAGGTGTACGCTATAGTAGTGAGCACCGAAGCTGGTTATGGATCTGCATTTCGATACAGAAAGGAGTAAAGTACCAGAATTCAGATATCAAGAACACGAGCTGCCTGATTCCCAGTGGTTATGCTGAGGAGAAATGAAAGCTTAACTTTATTGTAATTGTCAATTTGCTTGTCCTGGAAATATCAAGAAAGCCTTTCCCACATGAAACATGACCACTTTCCAGCTTGTAATAACCAGGAAAAACCCAAGTGGAACTAATGAAAACGATAATAGCTCTTAACCACAAATTTGTTCTATACTCAGTTTGACCTACAGCAATGATTACACACAAACATTATTTAATGTATCATTCACTATTAGATGATATACTGTATATTCTTAATTTCTTAATACGCCGGACAACGTTTTAGTGATACAACCACCAACATCCTCCCTGGCTCATTCTCCACAGGAAGTGACTCTGATCTAAAATAGAGTGCATTTATGAAACCAGCATTATGTGTCTGGCTAACAGCACTGGTGTGGGCTGAAAACACATCCGTGTCTTCAAGCTGCAATGACCGTGATCATGAATTACAATTGATCTAAAAACAGCAATCTACCAGTGCTGGTAGACGTAGACACACACACGCGCACACACTCGCACACACGCGCGCGCACACACACACACACACACACACACACACACACTCACACACTCACACACTCACACACACACTCACACACACACTCACACACAGACAAACATAACTCAATGGATGTGTGTGTGAGGGTGAGAGATAAGGTAACAGAACATTTTTCTCTAGTCTCCCACGAGAGGAGGAATCAAGACTTCAAAAATGACTCTTTCTGTGAGAAACACTTCAGTACAAGACACACTTACACAAAGCACACAAACACTCATCACTCCACCAGAGCTCAGCCATCGCTGCAGATATTGAGCCCTGAATATCGTTCGCACAACCCGCCAGCCGCCTTGCACCATACAGTGTGTATGGTTATGCCTATTAAAACTTTTTACCATCAACCTAACTGTTCTGTGAGAAGCATGGCCGCATGCTCATCACACTTCAAGTACACAATGAACACATAGACACACATGATCATGTTAATGGAAATTGTAGTAGCCTTCCAGTATTTTTACCTTTGGTGTATGAAGTGGAAGCAAAATCCAATTGTTTAAAAGCAAAAATAATTAACCATAGCAACTGTAGCTCAGAGAGGGATATCACAAATAAGAAATAATGCATAATTGAAGAAGTGAAGTCGAAAGTGGAAGCAAGTGAAAATAAACTCCTGCTAATAATAATCATAATAATAATCATCATACTCATAATAATAATTTGTGGATGTGACTTCAATGAACAGGAAAATCCAGTTAGAAGCATTATATCAAAAGCTGTAAAAGTGATCTAGGAATATAACGCTCACTGTTACTATATATATAAATATATATAAATATATATATATATAGGTGCAAATGTGTTTTTTGTTTTTTTTTGCTCACTATACTGTATATATATATATAAATATATATATAAATACCCTTGCCAACATTTTCACTTTAACTTTGAACATTTAGTTTGAGAGGAGTGGGAAAAGCAGACAGAGTAACTTTGCACCAATGTGCCAAGCAAGATTAATCAATCCCCAAGTAATGAAATGAATCCATGTCAAACAGTAATTCAAACCGGGTAAGTTGTCCAGCTTTACAGTCAGTAGTACATAAGGGCTCCTATCTGCCAAAACTTTCTTCTTCTTTAGAGCCAGTGTTGTTTTATAAAGCTTAAGCAAGGGACTGAGGCCGCTATGTACAGCACACCAAAAGCACTCTTGGACAGCCGTGGTGTTGGAGCTCAGCCAAGTATCATCAAAGTGCCAGTTTGGCAGTGGCCCCGAGGGAAGGCAGCCAAGGCCAAGTAAGGTTCTAAACCTGACACAACTACACAAGCAGAGAAAGGGGTTAAAGGCATGTCTACCAGGAATGCTTCTTCGGCACGATCATATCACATGATAACTTTAACGGCTGCATGGTGAACAGGAAGTCTGCCTTTCAGCAATGGCACAGGCCAATACGTAAGACGCCAGACACCAGCGCAGCTAGTCAGGCTTTTCGACCACCTGGCTTCCATCTGCCAGGCTGCTGCTGTGCACACCATGGTAGACACGGCTTTATCAAAATCTCAACCTAGTGGATGGGTCCAATGACCAAGAAAAAATGATTGAATAAGAAATTTATAATTTTGTTTTTTACGTACAAACATTTATTATAGTTGATAAACTGCATTTATCAAAATGTTTCTCAGGAAATGTGAGTGGGTGGGTGAGTGAGTAAGTTAGTTAGTTGGTTAGTTAGTACTGTTATATCAGTATAAATACATGATCTCACTTGAAAACAGGAAATGGGATTTTGGGCATAGTGTCGCAAAGCTAAGTATAAAGGGTTACCTAAGACATTTTAAAAAAGGAAATAAAAAGAAAAATAAGTAATAGATAACGCAAGCTTTTTGTTTGATTATGTGAATAATTCATTACGTAAATAAGTGCCATGCACAATGGGAGACCAGATGCAACGGTGAGATGATATGATAGGAGGTACATTCGCCCATACACATACTCTCTCACCCCATGGTGATGGATTGTCTTAAAGGTTGCAGGCAACATTGTGTAGCTCTGAAAGAAAAAAAGCACAACACTCACCACTTTGTCCTGCTGCAGCCCAGTCAGCCATCCATGAAAAATGAAAAGAAAGACAGAGACAATTTGAGCAAAGATGATATCTGAAAGCATGGTGATGATCCTACAGCCCTACGACTAACAAACACTGTAATACACATACAGTATGGTATGTGTAACTATAGATGTACGTTTCACAAACTGTAAAAATAGGCAAGTAAAAGCACTTGCTTTAGGTTTTGCTTAAAATAATGAGGCATTGAGTGTTATAAATGGAGACTTTTGTCAACAATGATGCAGATGCCAGTGTTTGCGTACTGAATGGGTCTCAACAGTCAAGACAGGTCAGAAATGAATAATTTAGTTGTTTTTTACCCACAAAGCTCTTGGCTCTAGCTTCATACGTACACAAATTTGCATTGAGCATAAACAAGAAACTCTACAGTTTACTCGTCTCACTTTGAAATGAGCATCATTTATGAAAGGTTTACCTTTAATGAAGTTACTACAACTTCCCTGTCACTCTCTTAAATGACCCTGATAAAAGTAATATGATGACATGAGAAACACAGTGTACCAGTATGTTTGTTTCTATCTGTGTGTGTGTGTGTGTGCGTGCGTGTGAGCGAGTGTTTGTGTACAAAATCCACCTTTCAAAGACCTTCTCCCACTGAATGCAGGTGCCACCCACGCTAACACACCACACAGGACCTCCCAGTGTCTGCCAGTGAGTAATTAGGATGTAGCTTGTGTGCCTAAGTGTGTGTGTGTGTGTGTGTGTGTGTGTGTGTGTGTTTGTGTGGGGTGTGTGTGTGTGTGTGTGTGTGTGTGTGTATGTGTGTGTGTGTGNNGGGGGGGGGGGGGGGGGGGGGGTGTGTGTTCAATAAATGACAGTCGTGATGAAGGCCAGGGAAAGGAGTGGGAGATAGGGTGTTGCTTCTTTCAGGGGTAGATTTTCATGCCGACAAGCAAATGCACACACACTAAGACACACAAACACACACCCACACCAAACCCTGCTGTGTGTGTATAGGGCACCTCCGGACCCCTGGGAGACGAAGACAGAGTAGGAGACCACCCCCTCTGTCGTCAGCTCAGTCTAATGCCCAATTAACCTTTATTGGCTCCTGCCTGGGTCTCTCTCACTCACACACACACACACACACACACACAGGCTTAGATCGCATATGGGTGGCTGCATGACCACACAGTAGCATGCTCATATCTAATATACAGTATATATCGTCATATATCCAGAGCATACTATACAGGCCCATGAAAACACACAAACACACACACACACACACAGGTTTGGGCGATGGCTCGTCACCTACATCTGAGCTCCAACACCTGAGGCCTGCTCAGAAATAAAAGACCTAAGCGTTTGTGAACTATACAGTGTATCTGTGTATTATTATGTATGTATTAATACACCTATGTGCTAATTTATTTCATGTAACAGTACATTAATAATACCCAAAACATCAGTATACCAATAAATGTGTAAATGTGTAATCATTCATTTCAGTTCCTCTCTGTTCATATTCCAATATTATTTACGTAGCCTAGTTTTTAGTTTTTTTTTTTAAATAAGTTATTTTTGCCCCTCCCACATTAACATATCAAATGAGTGGATTTGCTTTGAGAAGAATTTCAGGAATTAACTTCTCTTCACCCTGTACTCAGCCAGATTATTAGGCACACTATTCATCCATCTGTCCATCCATTACCTATACCACTTTTAATTTAAGGGGCCATGGTGTGAGCTGGAGCCCATCCAAGCTTTAGTCTGTGAAGGTTCTCCATCACGCTGGTCATAACTGGTCATCAGGATAGACCAAAGTGGGCACTGGACCACATTTTTAAGTTGTTACACCTTTCCTCCAAGAGGCTTCCTTAGCTCAAAGAACTGTGTCAGAACTGACCTTCTAAAAATCTGAAGGATAGACATTTCAGTTCTTGATGAAACTTTTTATAGAGGTATTGATTCACCTTTGGCTCTCTGAAAAGCTGGCGACCTGTCCAGGGCGTACCCTGCCTCTAACCCAAAGTTAGCTTGGATTGGCTCCAGCCGCCCAACCCCCGCCCCCGCTGGGACCCTCAAAGGATAAGTGGTAAAGTTAGTGGGTGGCTGGATGATTCAGCTTTATAGGCTAAAGTTTGCTGTATTATTGAGAGGTGTTTCTAATATGTTATCCACCCCATTTGTATCAAGATTATGAAATATCTTAATTTTTTAAATTAAATGTGCTTGTATTAAATTATTTTATGTTGTTGTATCGTAGAAACCTAACCTAAACCAAGTGTAGGTTATGATAAGGATTTTCACAGTATATGCATAAATAAGAGTAAAGGGCAAGTAGAGAAAGTGGTCCTACCGTGTTGGATCTCAGGGACACCCGCCCCCCACATCGGGCGCAGAACTTGGTCTGGCAGTACGAGCAAAGGTTCCCACAGCCATCTGCAAACTTGGTCTTGTGGCAGATGCCGCATGTTGGTGCGTCATCCCGGTGAACAGCCGAACCTGCTGCCGCCGACGCCTGTCGGATCACTGTCTCCCTGTAGCTGGAAAGCTGCTGCTGGATGCCTCTGGGAAAAAAGATACACACCAAGTAAGACACATGACGACTCAATGATGCACAACCTTTAACCTAAGAGGTTAACATGGTCGACGTGAAGTGAACTCCTCTGCCAACTTCCAGACCTGAATCGTGTACAATAGTTTGGTTCAGTTTCGGGTAATCAGATATAATAAAAAAAATAATAAAGGGCATGGAAGGTGAACCGAAACCAGAATTTGAAGGAGACTATCACTGCATTAAGTTCAGTCAATATCACTGTTCTCTGTACCGTTTGTGTGTTTTGGTGCAATCAACTTTTGTTTTGTGCCTTCTGTTGTTTCAGGCTGATTTTCTTTCCAACACAAGAACCTCCTCAGATCAATAAGATAAATAAAGGGGAAAGAGTATTGGTTTTATCTAAGGCTGTTACAGTATGTTGATTAATTGGATTTCACACTGTGGAGATTGGGGAGAGAGCAATTCGGGGAAGGGGGGACGGGGCAGGCCAAACAGGGGAAGAGCTGATGGGCAAAATACATTTTTATCTTACGTGGTCAGGGGATTTAACCTGCAGCTTGTGTTTGAGCAATCAGATCACTTAAAGTCACAAATCCCATGCTATTCTCTGCCTGAGGGGGACAAAATCAGATATCATACATAACATAGTGGCACTATTACTGTAGAATCAGAAGAGGGGAGCAGAGGAGAGGTTCTGTTAAGTGGCAAGGGAATCAAAGTGGCACAAAAAGCCAATTCAAACTAAAACACACAATCAAAAAGAAGGACTGAACTGTCCCAAAAGCAGCTCAAACTTAATTTAGCCCTGAGATGCACCCATACACTAGCAACATATATCACCAACATAGCTGAGAAAATAATGAAGAGAAAATACATTAACCCGTGTTAGGCCTTATCATTAGTGTATCAGGCGATTATTGCTCCATTCAGCTTTCCTTTGCAATGAAATAATCCATTAATGTGTTATATAGTTGCACACATTAGTTAGCATTCATTCTAACAAAGGGTTAGAGGATAAAATCAAAAGGAAATAGACAGCAAAGACAGAATTAAATTAAAAGGCAGAAAATTGAGAGAGTAGAGGGGAGACGAGAGGGTTAAAGGAATGAGAGGAGAAAGAAGGAACAAGGACATGGAAAGGGAAAGTATAGCAGGTGGGAAAGAAGAGGTGAAAAAAAGAATTAAAATGAACAGAGGAAGAGGAGAAAGTGGCATGTGAAATTCTGATTTACAGTATGTCATAAAGGTATACTAGTGCTAGAACTAACAAGGAAACAAAATGTAAAATATAGATGACATAAAACCTGGCAAAAGTAATAAATGAATTACCCTAATAAGTATCAATTTAGAGAGAGTATGTATATATATAAATACAGTTTATACATATATATATATATAGCAATACATAGAAAAGGCATATAACAGACATACAAACTAAAGCACAAATACTGATTTTCATACTGTATATCAAATACATTGAGAGAAGATAAAGACAAATCAAAGCCCACTGTTACAAAAAAATAAACCTAATAATAATGCCAATATAAACACCTAACAAGAGCTCTTACATTCTTCAAATGAGTAAAGAGCAATTATCCTATGTGACAGTGCATATAATTTGCCTGCTGCGGCTGTAGTACGGTACTTACAGAGTGGGAGTGAGCCACGGAGCCTCCTCCCCCATCTGCTCACCCCTTCAAACTACAATTCCCAGCAGTGGAGGCCAGAGGAAAGGAAGTCCAACATCCAGTCACTTGATAAAGAATGATATACATTGTGCGTGTGGGTGCAACAGAACAAACCATTCCTCCAAATACACCCCTGAAAAAAATCCTTCACTGACTCCAAGGGACCCCGTGGGTGAAACACAACCTGCTCCGGGAAATGTTAACACCTGCCCAATACCCACAGACACACACAAATACACACACACACACACTTCCTGGGAGCAATAGCCAAAGGTCACGAAGAGGTCACCTGCTGCTGCATCACCACAGGATTTACTTCCTGATCCTCAGCTCTAACTGTGTTCGTCCCAACCACTGGCTCTGTTCACAGCCTTATGGAGTTAGTCCAATGTACAGTATGCATGTGTGATTGCTTATGGTTATTCATAGAGTTTATCAATTATACATTGGTTGTATGATCATGGTAAGCCTTTACGCTGAACTGAATCTGGTGATTTTGGTCAGATTCAGCGTGTTTTGTTCAGTTTTTAATATGATCGACGGTGTCCTATTTGTTATTTCAGAAGCATTATTGCTGATGATAGGTGGATTCGTTCCAAAAAAGCTTCTATAGAAATTAGATGTAATAAATCCATGTCAGCTGGTCGTAAAAACTCAGTATTAAATGCAAGGGGGTTTCAGTGCAGTCCCTCTGTCCTTATTGTCATTTTCTTATAGGGCTCACAGAGTTTTTGATTATTACCAAAAATCCTTTCCGAATCTGACTTCTGTATATATATATATTTTTTGTAGTTACACGCAACTTTTTCTTGCAATGAACTACAAAAAGTAAAATGTGAAGATGCATATTATATATTTCAAATTCAAAATGGCGAATTACCATATTATGGAGAGGCATGCTTGTATCTACCTTGTACCATGACACTGGAACTACTGGTCATTCACAAACATCTGTCTCCAGAGATGCTATAATATAAACATGCGTCCAGTGTCTTATTTAAAAAGGACTGAATACACCTGGGTAAAACAATGTCAACAGCTATTACGGACTATGAAATAACTCAATATTGCAACCAGGGAGGAAGCAATCTACACCTCTGAGCCCCGCAACATGTGCAACACTTCCCATTCAGGCTGTGAAATACTTTTTTTTCGTTGCCTGCAATATTGCAAGTTGACAGAAATTTTACCTGCCTTTTTGAAAAACTGCTTGCAGGTACCCATGGTAATGTTCCTGCCCTACTACAGACCTTCTTACTCTGGTGGAGCCTTTATCATATCATCATACAGACATACACAGCTTTGTAAATCATTAGAATGCACTTTCAAAGGTGCAAATGATCGATATGATATTTTCGATGCTCAGACCCATCTCATCAAACTGTATTCTCAATAAACATGAATAAACACTGTTCTTTTGATATGAATATTGGTCTGTTACTGCCTAAATGATTAACGCGTGAAACAAGTCTGAATACAGGACAGGGGTTTATTGCTCAGCCACCAATGCAAACTGCAACGGAATTCTAACATGATTGAAAAAAATCTTTGAGGGCTGTTTTCTTGCTACTACTAACTTAAGTATTCCATGTGAGTCCCACTTTACAACATACCTGCAATCTCACAGGAGGTGGAAACGTTGAAGTGTTTGGGGGCGGGCCAGATCAAACTGCACAGTGGGCCGCAAATGGGCTGCCGGCCGTAGTTTTGACACCCTCTGCGCTGAGTGACGGAGTCTTACATTGTGCTCTGTAAGCCAGGGAGGGATCAGCGGTGGCTCTGCACATGTGCAATGTATGCAGTCTGAGATACGGTCTCCTCTCTGCTCTGCCTGCAGCTGGGACTGTTGCGCGAGGCAGTGAGACTGACAGCCTGTGAGCGCTTCGGGACGGCGGAGGAGCTCACGGCAGCACCCGCTGCTCGTTCAGGACAGTCGCTGCACAACGACACGTGCTTTTACGTCAGAACACCAACAAGTCTCACATAAAACCAGAAGAAGTCAGTAGACTTGTCGCTGGTCGCTTTAGATTTTAAAAAAAGTCGGCGAGTTGGCAACACAGCATCGGGCACCCAACTCTCCTCTCTCCCTCGGAGGCAGGAAGGGGATTCAATGTCTCCCACCACGTCGCGACCAGTCCTCCCCCTGAAATTCGGTGCCATTATCTTGACTCTGATTGGCCCAAATACCAGCGACGTACCACCAAATATGTTATCTTAACAAGATTGTGACGCGACGGTTTACAGAAACGTTGTTGGTGTCCGGTTTCTCCGGTGGCCACTTAGCCGCTTACCATCGTCAATCATGATACCGAGGATTTTTTTTTACTTCCAAAATTGCAAGTTCAAAATATTTTTACCTGCAATATCAGAATTCGTCTGCAAATTGCAGGAAAAGGGGCACCCTGCCATGTATAATCACACATAAATGTATTCCCTTAAAAAAGGTGTTGGGAATCTCCAGGTCCATGAGAGAGTTTGATCCAGACCATAAGACAATTCAGAAATGTCATAACAGCAAATATTATTTTTTCGTGGTACAAGATGGCCCATCCCAGCTGTATGCCTTCATACATAGCAACAATGAGTCACAGGTGACAAGCATCATGTGACAGTCAAACAAAACAAAAGTAAAAGTGGAATGTTGCACTTTGGACAAACATTAGTTCATAGTATGAAAAGGTGGATCTGAGTATCATTCTCACATGTTGAAAAATTGGATGTCACAGGGAAAAATGTTCTGGGATGAACGTTTTTAGCAAAGTTTGGTGTCCAACAAGCAGCTTCCACCAATGCACATTCTGACAGGGGCAATGTCATTCAAGTTATGTGGTGAGAGATATTAGCTTACTAGACGGGCCAGATCAAACTGCACAGTGGGCCGCAGATTATGGCTTATAGAGGCTGAAACTTCATTCAGATGGAGAATTTGGGAAGGAGCCTTGTTGCCACTAAGGAGATTATTGATATGGCACAAGAAACTGTATTACACCCTATAAATAATAAACATTTTTGTGTGTCAGACCACTGATGAATTTTGTGATCAGGGAAAAACCTGCTGTCTTTGCAATCCATGAATGTCTCTACCAATCCTCAGTACCATCTGACATCAGACACCTCGCCAAAGAGAAACAGTTCCAGCAATCGCATTAGAGCTTAGTGTTATATATGTGTTCAATAATTTAGTGGAGCCCAGAAAGGATGACATCAAATTAAAGTGGCCCCACCCCTGTCTTTACACATGAGGAATCAGTACGTAGGTTGGAACTTAAGCCAGCGGTAAGGGAATCTTCATTGAACACTACACCAACTTCCATTTAACTCACAAAGCTGAGTGCATTCCAACGTTCAGATGTTCTCTAGTTCTAACCTGTTGAATACATGATAGCAGCTTAAAAACGTATATGAACAAATGAGAATGCCACCAAGAGTTAAAACTCATTATGTGTCAACACTGAGTATTAACATTCACTCACATACCTACATCAGTACTGAAACTAAGCTGAGTATAATATGTTGTTTGCCCTCCTAAGTGAAAAGAACACACATAAGCAACCAACAATTTGAGATAAAATAAAAATAAGTTTGCGAAAATATGTCAAGGTTGTCACCACCACCAATCAGTCAACAACAACAACAAGCCATAAAATGTCCTCATCCGAGAAGTGAGACGAGAAATATTTATAGCATCCAACAACATCAGGAAACGTCCAGCGGGAGGAGGATCATTCAGAGAATACGAGTGGCAGGAGGAAGGAGTGAAAGGAGGGGAGAGAGGAAGACAAACCAGCAAAAGATCAGAGAGAAATGGATATATACAGCAAAAATAGAAACATGAGCTCATTAGTATAATGTTGTGCAAAATACATATTCAAAATGTAGCAAGGTTAAACCAATGTTAGAATAAGGGCTTCCCATATTCCTACGCACACACACACTGCAAAAACCAACTTCCTCCGCTCTCCCATCAAAACGCGCCACGCCATTACCCTTTGTATGTGTGTCATGTGGATGCATATATGCATATTTTAAACAAATTGTCCACAACTCACAGACGGAAACAGCACTAATTTAAAGTGTCTCATAATTAAGGTGAGAACAACCAACAAGCGCTGCGCTCTGACTCCATATGCAGAGAGTAACAGGAGCTTTGTTCATGAGAATATAAATGAAATTGGATTATACACACAAGTTCCACAATGCGTCAAATACGACCACTCATTCAATCTGCTCCTGAGATAAATAATATGAAGAAATAATATGAAGTTTAAGTTGTTCATCCATCCTTGGTTGACTTCTTTTTTTTTGAGGAAACATTGTTTCTTATATACATGATAAGGTTAAAGATTAAGATTATGGAAATGAAAATTAATTAATGTTAGATAACTGCAAAATATCCCTCTTTGCATTTATTTTTTCTTACCCCCACTAAAATAAACAGTTTTGGAAAACAGAACAAATTTGTCGATGGAACGTTACATTAAATACAACACAGGAGTGTGTGTGTGTGTGTGTGGTGTATATACTACATTATATACATTATAACATTGCTGTTTTAATCATTTCTGTGTGCAACAAGTGCAGTGTACATTAAAGGACTGATTCCTTGGCCTGAGTATATCAGCTTACAGGTTTTTTTGAGACCATCATCTGCACATCTTTGCCCTGCTCGAAGACTGTCTGGAGTGAAAGTGCAGAAAATGTGTGTGAAAAAGTGTGCCAGATGCTGCTCTGGCCACCATGAGTCACAGATGAGCGCCAACAATGTGATGGAAACTTTAAATCTTTCCTTATCAAGTGCTGAGAGTTGGTATTCAAATACCAGATGTTTTCTATAAATAATAAAGAGGCAGTGTCTCTTACAGTATAATGATAAAGCACACACCAACTGGAATTAAATGACCTTGTCTTGTTTGGAAATGAGTTAAGACTTATTGCTCTTCATTTATCTTTCCCATGCCTGTCAAATGCGCCCTCCATAGAGGCCTCAACCTGCTTTGCATTGTATTCGATTACACAACTAGAACACTTTCAAGTGAACTGTGTCACATGGATTACTTTGATCTAACATTTCTCTACATTATAGGACACATACCCTTTCATGTCATTTATAAGGTCTTCTACTACATGATTCGAGATGGGTAATGTATATTAAAGTATTGCCCAGCATTACTGTAGCATGTTAAGAGTGTCACTGTTGGGGTCACTCTGATCAATAGGGGTCACTATCTTGTTTAGTCTGCATAAATAACAGAGACCCAATTAATGTTTGACATTGTATTTATCACAGCGGGATATTACAATATTTGTTGTCTTGGAACTAATACATAACTTACTTTAACTTACTTTGCACCGGCAAACCGGTAGAAAAGATAATTAAGAATAATGTAAATATGCATTATCCCACATGCTCACATACCAAGAGTTAGGGAGGTAGTGTTGGGTTATAAAATATTGGAAAAGGAGACGTAATAAGGATGACCCGAAAACGTCTCTCTGTTAAAGGTTATTTATGAAAAGCTATGATATGATCCGTAACACAAACACACACACACACTCAGATGAGGGGTACCCTGAGCTACTGGTAAGCTACTCCCTAACAGATCCCTCAGAATAGCCCAGTTTAAGTTTTGCAGTTGGGTGTTGTCTCTTTCCTTATTGGCGGTCTTAGTCCATGTCAATGGCCCATGCGGTATTTATGTCCTCATTGTTCAGTATCCTATGCAGAGATTTTCATCCATTTTATGCCTTATCAGGGTATACATCTTGGCAACATTCCAGAGCTCCATCCCATGGGATGTGTTTATCTTTAACTTACAAAACATTGGGGCCCTGGGTATCTTCCTTTGTTTGTAAGACACCAGTTGAATCTTACTTGTTGCATGTGGCCCTTTCCATTAATACTTAATTTATACATTTAGCAGGAATGCCATAGAGGGATCAATATAGCATTTCATAGTATAAAAGCATAAAACGTATTCACTCATAAAAGGGCTATGCTAGTTTGATTATATTCCTTCCACAGTAGTTAGACAGATTAAGAGAAACATTTGATTTGAAAAAGCATGTTATAAAGCAGTGGGTCTGCAGGTAACCCGCCAGGCGGGTATGTATGTTTTTACCGGTATACTGAATATGTACACTTACATGTAGTATTATTTTATTGGAAAACCTATGTTATTCGCAAAATTTCCTTTACAACACAAGGACAGACAGTATTTAGTTAGATGGAGCTCTAATGTCCATAAAAATGAGATGAGAATAGGACAGTAGGATTTGAGTAGCGAGGGCGGTGGGTTTGGCTAGGTTAAGAAGGACTGAGGTATACTGTAGAAGGGGGAAGCTTTAGAACTAAGTTTATAGTGGTGAGACAGATGCTACGATGAACAGTAACTCTGAGCTGGACAGAACATGGACCTTTGCTGGGCAAGGAAAAACAGAAAAAAGTTTATGTTGTAGGGGTAGCCCTTGTTGTTATTTTCATCCTAAAGATTTAAACTTGGAATTGAATGTGCCACGGTCAAATGCACAGTTTACATTTTTCTCAGTAAATTACATCCTTAAATATTCTTTATTTGTACACGTAAATTCTTCTTTCTGTGTCATTTATGGTCCCAATTTAATGAAGATTTGGAAATGGTTTATATGCAGGTCATTGAACTCTTCACCTGCTCATTAAAAGATAGATAGAGATAGAGAGAGAGAGCAAGAGAGAGAGAGATAGAGAAAGAGTGAGACTTAGAGTGAAACTGACTTTTGAAGCTTTTCAATTAAACATTTCTAGGTAGAAGTGAGTAACTTCTTAATAAAGTGTGGGAGAGCAAGAGCAAACGAGAATGAGGTGGAGTGAGTTCGAATGCTTAATTTGTAAATGGCTGCGGGGTGATTTTCTCTGACACTGACTCATTGTTATTTGATTCATGTCTGCCGGCCTTTTGACTATTGATCCAGGAACTGGATGAGTGACTCATATTCAGCCAAAGAGGCCTGAGTCACTACAGGAAGAGTTGAAACTGGCTCCCAACACCCAAACTGATGCCACACTGCTGTATGAACGCCCAGGCGTGGAGAGGGCCCTGCCAGCATTTGGCTGAGCAGACGTAATGGCGCTCAAGGGCTGAAGGACTATTTAGCCCAACTTATTTTTAGACCCATCCACAGTACATCGAGCAGGGGGTGTTTAACTTTGTTTTTGGAGCCATTTACCTGAAACTTTTAGCTTTGATCGATTACCCGAACTCATGATGTTGGTTCATTCATTGCAATTACCATGAAAAGACCTAAACCAACAAAGCATTACTGCATCCTAACACTTTCCAACTCAAATACTCAGTGTCATTGAGTGTAATCTTTGAAAATAAAAATACTTTTAGTTTACAATGGAGCCCTGGTTTAAAGGAATAAGATGCACAGTAGCATGCTTTGGCATCACAGAAACAAATATCTGTCTCTTTCTCTAAAAAATATATCAAATTGATTAAAGGGCCAACTTTAGTTTCTAAAATTCCAAAGACAAGCACAAGCACACACACACACACACACACACACACACACTCTTAATGCGGCGGAGTCATCTACAGGATTGATTGGAACTCATTTTGTTTCCGATAATAGACAAGTATAAAAAAGTTTCCTCCTCCCCTTGCTATTTGTGAAATTGAATGGAAGGTAAAATGCATGCCAGAATTAGAAATGGGTTTCCTGTTTGCAGCAATTGACTGTGAATTAACTGAGTGTGTATTCTCGTGTGTGTTTGCTTGTGATATAATATTGCAAGGACCTAAATCTGTCTACATAGTCACATAATGGACAAGAAAAGCCAGTATCCATAATGTAAAACACTGAATTTTGAATATGTTTTAAGGTTTAAAGTAATGTTTGGTCTGTCTGCAATGATGCATCACACATTTTAGCTGAAGATAAAAATGTGGTTCCAGGAAAAGAGGTTGTCACTGATTCACGGAACCAATCACGTGTACCTGAGGCAGGTTTTACACACATTAAACTAATTTAGCAAGCAAGGAAATACAAACAAGTTTTTGTATCACATTTATCTACCTCAAGTAAACTTGGAAAAAAGCCATACAAATAGGAAAAGAGAGAGAGGAGTACCGGTAATCAGTGTAGTAAAATCATCATTATTTTCCATACAACTCTTTGTGTATACTTTTTTGTTTGTTTGCTTTTAAACATAGTTTTTTTCTGTCAAGCCGAGGTATAACATTTACTACTCAGGGAAAGTCTAACCCAGTGGAAGGCCCAAGCTCAACTGAGCTGTGCCTTTGTCAATTGAATTTTAAAATGTATAATCATTTCTCAGATAATAATATTCTCTTCTTTACATGAGGTAAATGAACAATTAATCTTTTTTATCTGGTAAAATGCCCCATGAAAACACAGCAAAGGCCTTAAAGACACATTTCAACTTCAAACCTGCTGCAAGATTGGGCCTTGATCTGAGAAATAATATAGGTCACATATATATTCATATATTATATATTATATTGCGATATCAGTTTAATACATCTCAAGCAGTAATAAAGTTGATCGAAACATAGCAAATCTGAGTAATTAAGCTTAAATATTTCTTCTGCTTGAACTAAATTGCCATATTTCGGTAACAACATGATCTATGGAGCCTCCTGCTGGGCTTACCTCTCTATGAATGCATGTGCTGGGGACTGGCTGCTCAACATATGGCAGCAGGGACACATTTTTCCTCTGTCCGTGCCAAGCTCCGTTGTTCCTCCTCCAGCCCTTCCCTTCACTTCACTTCACTTCACTTCTGTGGTCTTGGCCATGCTAAGCTCTCACTCCCTCCATCCCTCACTCCATCCTCTCCTTATAACACACTCTCTCTTATTGCCCTCCGCTTTTGCAGATATGCACAACGATTGGACAGGAGAGACGACAGTCTGACTTCAGACTGCTCTAATGTGTACCCAGCAATGTGGCCATTCTTTAAAGCACTGGGTTTAGTTTTTAGAAGTTTTAGAATATTAAATGAATTAAAAAGGAAGAAATAATATTTTGGGAGAAATGCCACGACAGGAAGAATAGATTTTTTTGATTGAACACAGCAGCACTAGTGTTCAATATGTGATGCTCCTTAGCTCATCAAACTAATCCTTTCCTCCACTTTTCTCATTCTCCTCATTTTCTCCCCCACTCTTCTCATATCCCCCTTCTTCCTTTTTACTCTTTTTACACTTCCCTGATGGTATTTACTTCTCCACTTCTTACTTCTTTCTTCCTTGATACCATCCTCTTCAGTTTTCTTATATTCTTAGATTGTGCTTTTTTTTCCATGAAGGAAATTGTCCCCTAAATATAATTTATTGTAATTCTCATAACTCTTCTGCCTGCCCGTCGAGGGAGTTTAAATGAAGACTGCATGTTGTGGCCAAAACCATAAAGCATAAACAAAAAGAACATTTTAAATCAATCAACATAGACCTACAGCAGATTCAAGACTGAAGAATACATGTGACCGGTTGTTTGCTCCACAGTTATAATCAGCTGCGGACGAATCAATAATCCTGTTTATCAACTTCATTCAGCCAAAGGGCAAACGAAGCTACACTGAATTTTCAGTTGCCCAAATCTGACCTCGTCAGAATCTGTGGTACTTAACATTGTATATGTTCCTATTAGTTATGGATCACAGCTACATAGTTCATAATCCAGTTTTATCCTCCTAATGCAGTATTAGTCTTTTTTTTCTCCAAAAAATCTAGTTTGAGCAAATTGTTATTTTAATGTCATTTTTTGGAGCTGAATAAATATCAACCCACATAGCTTTAGGTAGAACTGAGCTTGCTCTGTACTGTTGCTCTGAAGAGCCTCTGCTGCTACATTTAAGCTGTTGTTTTGTTGAACCTATAGCCCAAATGTTAAATACATTTTTTTTATTTTAAAATGGTTTTGAATATGTTTTAGCTTGAGCAAAAAAAAGTATTTATTTTTCCACCCAGACACAAAAGAAACAAAACCACACATTGAGTGCATACTTTGATGGGTAACTATGTGTATCCATATTATGTTCAGACTTTTTTGCAAAACACTTTAAAGGCTAAAATGTTTGAGATTTTGACTGAAAATAATATATACTATACTATATATGTGCATTGTAAAATATATTAAAGTGCATGTGTATAATTTAAAATTTGACAAAATGTAACCACATTTTTTTTTTTAACAATGATTTTGTCACTCTAAACCACCGTTAACATCATGTCAGTTTAAAAGACCAAAACGGCATCAAGAATTTGAGAAGCTGCCTTGGAGTGTCCACAACTGAAGACTAAAAGCAGATAAGCTTGGAGGGGCCTTCAGTGGAGCATTTGATCCTAGTCATGCTGTGCACCACTGGCAGAGCTCAAAGTGAGCCAAGAGACCAGTGACATCCTTTGTAGAGGCCGACAGACACTGGAATTCTGGGGCCAATGCTGATATCACATTTCAGGAAAAAGAAATCGCTATTTCCATATGTGTTGGCCACTTCATACAGTGGGTTCCAAAAGATTGCGTAGAAAATATTCACATTTTTAATAATATAATATAAATCTGGAAATAATCGCAAAGTTTGAAGCCTCAGAGACATTTAAAAACCTTTTAAAAATTAAAAAGTATTTTATTTCAATAAAAAAGTTAGCATATTCTCTGTTTATAGATATATATACTGGCTATGCATATGTTTGTGTCTAAAGGCACTGAGCAGGCCATATTTTGTCAAATGCCGGTAACAAATTGATTAGCAATGATACGGATATGTTTCGTGAGTCTGATTTGACACTTGAAAGTTAAAACCTAATATTCATTATCTTCAATATTAAGTAATACGCAAGTCATATAAAACCGGTTTTATGATCACATTTAATGTTTTTTTTTCAAATAATTGTTATCATGTGATTGTGGGACATACCAGTGCTCTTGAGTGTTGGCACCATTGTACTTGAATCTTCATAAGGATGCAGAAGCTTTGTTTTCCTAAACTTTTTGGTGGGCTTATGAGGTGGTCGCAGTAGTTATCATGCGAGTAAGGTCTCTTCAAACCACACATTGTAATGTATTTCTGTACTGCATCTGTCTGTTTATTCTGTCTTATTCCAAACATGTCAGGGAAGAAAAGAACTGAGCTCCCAATCCCCTTATAATTGATCCCAGTGCACTTTAGGTTAATGTTATTGAGAACACAATGTGCTACGGCATGTGTAGTACCTTACCAACCCCAGCTTAAGATAAAGTCATGACTTACCAAGCTCTGTTCTATTGGACAGAATAGATCAGCTGAGTGGAGGTTTAACAATTTAAAAATGTTTTGTAGATGACTGAGGCAAACTGATGTGGATGGACTATCAGGCAGAAGAAAAAAATAGGAGAGCAACCGCAAGCAAAAATAATAAAAAGATAGATGGATAGACAGAGAGATAGAAGAAGAAAAAGAGAGAGAGAGGGACAGATGGAGTGAGCACCAGAGCCAACAGCAGAGCTAAGTGGGTAGTGTGCTCCCCAGACAGCGCTCCATATGGCCTGGCAACGCCATACACAGACAGGCCGCACAAGCACACATATACACAGCACGTATACACACAGGCACGCAGCATGTGTACACACAAAAGTACACAAACACTCCTCCACAGGAACAATCAAATCCACGCACATAACGCATGTTCACACACTGCCATGCACCCACACATTCTGCATATACAGTCTGAGGGTGGATGACAATTTTGATGACTAAAATCCAGGCGTTTGATTTGAAAAACTATTAAAATGTTGTTGAAAATGTGCAATTGGTGGGAAACACACTGCCATAGAATAGTCCTCCATTCTTTTGTCATGCACATCAATTATTAGTGTGATTTGGATGTGTTGTTTGTCCAACACTACAGACAGTCAATGGGGCAGAAAAGAAGGTCAGACTTGTTTGGCATATCTCTGTAAAAACAAAAAAAAAATCATCATCAAATCATCAAATGATCAAAAGCATTAAAGGTTGATTTTTACCTGGTCAGAAAATCTTAAGAGAGGCAGTGAGATACTAGATCATTCTTAGTTTGTGTCAACATATTGTTGTCTTCTTTTTCTCTGGTGGGGGTGCATCACAAAGTTAACACAGGTTTACAAATAGACTGAAAATAGAAACGTGTACTGTTTGCTGGAGCTGTTGTGTCACATCCATCACACCATGTGTCCCTGATCACTGTCACTGCCACACAAAGCTCTTAAATGGGCATTTGAATCTGTCAACTTTGTTCATACAGGTCACACAAGACACACGCTTGAGACAATTGAAAAAACATGAGACAATGGCAATAATCTATCCAAAATGAAACCACCTCTCTGATGGTGGAATCTCAGACAGAAAAGGACTTTGGGGTCTTGAGCTGTCCCTTTTTATTCTTCACATAATTTCACTGATTGCATCACAACATTATTAATGCTGTTTGTATAGAGACAATAGGATGAATCCATGAGGAGAGAACAGCAGGATTTTAGCACTGAAGTTGAGTGTGTAGCCAATTAGTACAGACACCTTTGCCTTTAGAAAATAATCAGTGCAACCAAAATTTTGTTTCAAGGATGCAGTAACATCTAAAACGGAGGGATATTTACAATGGACAGTAATGCTATGGACCATGTAGACACAATTTGACTTAGGCTATAAACCTAAACTGCATGTGTCCAGCGGTTAAATAGAAATGGTGGAGAATGAAGTTAAATGTGTAGAACTAAGGAATCCTCAAAGCTATTCCGCATCTAGGTCACACACTCACATCCTCAATTATCTTTATTTCAAATACTGTATGGTTAAATATGGTTATTAACCATCCAAAATATTCTATATGAGGATACAACGATCCCACACATGCAGAAAGGTAACCGAGTGTGTCAGGTCCCTCCCCCAGCCCCCCGCTGGAGCAGAGACTCCTGGGACGACCAGGACATCAGCCAATCCCTGAAGGAAGTGAGGAAGTGTCCCCTCGCCAAGCTCAGGGCTCGCCGAGGTTCCTACGGGGCTGCTGGGAGCATCGCCATGGTACCCTGTTATCAGGGGACACCTGGCCATTCAGTGATGTGAAGTGTAAACACCTCACACTACAGGTGGTTGGAGGGATGGCCAGAATTTTCTAAAATTTGACCAGACATGACCAGCTGCAGGTTTTAGGGGGAAGTGGCAGAAACTGAATATATGCATTGCCATGTTCTACGGTAGCCCAGAGGGCACAAACCAAACACTTTAATGTATATAGTTCAATATCCTGCATGGTCCGGTGGGGTTTGCAATAGATATATTATTATCTCGGTTCCGGTTCAATAGCCTCTGCAGGAGCATTGCTGACTGTAATGTCTGGTGAATAATGTGAGGAATACTGACCGGAAAGGCACAGATTGTATAATGTCATAAATGGGGGCAATACTGTGGGATTCCTCAGAGTGTCAGATGTGCTCCAGCTGACTTACTCTGTAATCCCACCTCACTCTCTGATCCTACTCTCACATACACACTCCAGCTCACCCATTCGGTGCACACAGATAGCGCATAAACAAGCTTTATCCTTTGATCATTGTGTGACAGGAAAGAAAAAAAGAAAAAAGACGTTACAGACTAAAGAAATCACAGGGAACAGAAGTGGACTGAAACGCACATTTCAACGCACAAATAGGCCGGCGGGATGGAGATGCTCACATAACATCAAAGAGCGGAAACGACAGTCCGCTTCAAATAATGTTGGCCATTCAAGTCTCTAACAACCGCTGATCAAATAACTTCATACATACACACACGCGCACACACGCACGCACACAGCAGTGGAGGAAAGATGATCACTGAGCCACTATAAGGAAACACTCCTGACCAACCCATCAAGCATCCAATGTCCACTAATTGGAGCTGAGATGGGAAGCCAGAGCTAAACTCTAACCACCTGCACTCTCAGCATGATGGTATTTCGCAATCTTAACGATGACTGGCACGTTACGTGTGTGTGTGTGTATATATATACAGTATATATATATAGATATATATATCTATATATATATATATGGATATATATACTGTACATATATAGGAGAAGAGTTGTTGGCATTCCTGGAAGTAAGAGTAATTTTCATAATGCGAATTTGCATTTATACAATAACCTCAATGGCGATGAATCATTAATGCAATGGCATCTTGTGGTCATAAGAAGCAGTTTTCATATTTGGTTTGTGGTAAGATGGAAAGATTCAGTTCTTACACGAGTAACCCTGCTCATGCAGGGGGGAAGTTGGCCATGTGCCATAACATTGATCAATCTGGCAATGACAATATGATCGATCAACATTAATGAATTATTATTGAAATGTGAAACCTCTCATTGACCACCATTTTTACCCAGGTGTTGTTCATATCGCTGTGAAGATGACGACGATGACTTGACTCAAAACAAAGTCACGACAGCGCTGGTGCATTTTTTCTACCATTGAGTCATCTGAGGGGTGATTTCACAATAAAGTATGAATGTGAGGCCAAACAAGTGTGCTTGCTCTCAGAAGGTGGTTGAGGGCTACCAGGCTGAAGTGACATACTAGTGACACTGAAGCATATACAGTATATTTTGCACACATTGTAAACTCTTTTTGAGCCCAGTTTGCTCTGGTAACTCACCTGACGTCGTTTTGCTGCGGAGGTTTCTTCTGCCCGACCAGGTTCACCGTTCTCGCTTGGATCGGCTTGTCTTCTCTGAAACACACAAAGTTGTAAAGCTGATGTAAAAAAAACACTTCCTACATCTGCTTGGTTTCAGTTATTCAATTATTAACTTGGTTCACTGATACACTTTGATACTCCCCCATTTGTGATACAAAGCCAAAAAATCGATCTTTTTAAAACTTACGGGTTACATGTTCATAGAAATTTGAGCCCTCAAGTGGTTATTTAGCAAATAAATACCCCTTACCTTAGCTTTCACAGCTAAATATGTAAGACAACTAACAGGGGCATTCAGGTTACTCAAATATATCAAAGTCCCACTTTAAAGCCATTGTTTGATTGGTCCATTTGGATGAAACAATAACGACACATTACTAATGTCAAGATAAAAGATTAATTCTACCAATTCTAATGACACATTATTTCATAGTTTCACGTGATTTTTGACCAATAAAAACATATTCATGAATATTACATTTCCTTCCTGCTGACAGATCCCCCTAAGTCCTACTCACAAGACCATTAATGTGCATACAACTTTTAAAATGTGTGAAGATAAGTGAACATACTTGTTTGAGTGAAAATGTAAATATTAGGACCATCATTCCAGATGGCTTTCAAACGACTGCATTTCTCTCCCTATTGTCACAAAACTTTTTGAGTTAAGATTTCCATGGGAATACAAAACTAAACATACAATAATGATGATGTAGACTTTCATGGCAACATTAATGTTACATTCGGCCTCAGACAGCAATTGCATGCTCTCAATGTGTCCACAGTGCGATTCCTCCATATAAATGAACAGAGGGCTCTGATTAGCCCGATGCAGAGAGAGAAATCCTCCCCAACACCCACGCTGTATAAAGCAGAAGACGTCGACACTGTGGGTATCCCTGTCATTATGAGACACTTTTGGCACATTATGAGTGGTGATAACTCTTGGTTCCACCAGCATGCTTATCGTTTTATGACCGCACATGTGATCGCACAGTGGATTATTAGAACTAACTAAAAATCACGCCTACTTTAAAGATTTTGCACACCAGCATGTGTACAAATGTGTGAAAATGGTGAGCAAATGTGTAAAGTGTGATTTGGCTTCATTCACTTCAATAAGTTATGGGAATTTAAAGGCAGACTTTTAAAATAAGCTATAGTTGTGTAGTAAATATCCTGTGTTGACATTATTTTTTCCCAGTGTTACACTCACTTTACGTAAAGTCAATCAAACACGGATCAAACATGTCACGCAACTTTCCTAGGGATAATTGAACAGGTTTTACATACTGAATGAAAATGAAAAGAAGCCAACGGTGATCTGACACTGGGTGGGAAAAGTATTCAAATACATACACAACATTTGAGAATGGTTAGCTGGGATCTACAGCCTACGTGATTAATGGTTGATCTGGATGACACAACAGAGTGATGCCAACGTCAATACAGACTTCCAACTAACCCACATTCAGTTTTAAAAAATAGTGATGTAATTATAATATTTACCAGTGACACTCATTCATTCATGAAAGGCTTGCCATTCAGTTTTTAGTGTTCCCTGGCCTCATATTACCTCACATAAAAAATGATCTGGTTCCACACACACAAACAGAAGGAGGGCTTCACAGGGACAGACAACACTGGTATTGGTACCCTATGTAGGAGAGTACCATGTTGATGATACTGCTATTAGGAGCAACATCTCGGATCGCTACATCCCTTGTGAGGCAAAAACATGCAAAATATTACTTTGGTCCCTAAGAAGCCATATACAAGTCATATTTCCTCTCCCTAACTGAACGATCCGACTGTTAAATGCAAGCTTAAAAAAACAATATTAGTTGTTCGGCTGAAATTTAGGGATACATTTCACATTTTTTGAAAACTGTAAAACAGTTGAGTTTTTCATATTGACGACTGATATTTAGCTTTTAGTTAATAGTAGAAAACAATATTAACGTTACTAAATCTATGCAACACATCATCAACATCCCCACTGAACGTTTACTTCTCACAAGAGGTTGCAACAAATCTACAATATTTACATAATTGTCAAATAACTTATGTATTTTGCCCACATGTAGTAGCTCATAGTGAAATTACAAGTAGTGATAAATGTGTAATCACACATCATCCAACTACCAGAGTTTTGAAGATGGTGCACAGGATTGCATTGGAGCTGAACTATCATCTAAAGTTTGTCCATTTCATTTTTTGTCAATGAAACGCAAAGTTATCATGTGACAGCTTAACTGATGATAATAACTGGACAGGACGCCATCGTGTGTCCAGACATACATCATTGTTGCCATGGCTATACACCCTCAGGGATGTTTATTGTATACACATACACTGTGATCCTATATAGTTTTAGAGAAAGAAAACAGATGTTGAGAATATACCTTAATTTGCTCATGAGGGGAGCATACACTGCACCTCTCTGCATTACAACCCACACTACCATACTGAAAGTACAATAACCATGCATGTATTAGTCAACCGGTGCAGCTTTTCAGTGCAGACCCAATTGTAAAGACACACACATACACAGATTTGCTACAGCAGTCACCATCCAAACAGTGATGTGGGGAAACAGTGCTGACGCCAGCACAGGTTAGGACATATATGTGCTGACAGCCTGCCTCAGTATGACATGACTGCTTCCAATACATTACTGAAAATGATGCATAGCTACTTAGAGCCGGTGTTTTATATATATACTGTATATATATATTTATATATCTTTATTGGACATTTCCTTCTTTAGATGCAATGAATCGATATTCCGTTCCAGTCCGTGCACAGGGCTTAAAATAGAACAGGGACGTAAAGCTAGAGGAGTGCCTTGCCGAGGTGGGTCGTGCTATCTTTCTGGCTGCCGATCTGTGCACACAGCTCCATGCAGAAAACGTGAGAAAGGCATTCGTTTTTAACTTCAATAAATGTGGCGGAGACCATGCATGTAGAGTATGTTGGTAAAGGGATGCAAAGGGGGGGGGGGTGGACACAGTGGATTTAAGTCACCCCAGATTGTAAATGACATAACTCAGGCACCTATTCCATCCCCTGTTACAGGCCTGCTCATTATACAGCCTGTGTGATGTTGGATGCAGAAGCAGTGGCCTACATACAGTGCATAAGGCTGGGGAAGGATCAACCGCACCCCTGAGCTGCAAACAGCAGCTGTTGAGATGGATGCTGCACAGATAAAAGCCAATGGCGAGGGTTTTTTACTTTTACTATTCTGAGCGCCAGCGAGCCTCCTGCGGCGTCCTGCTGCATCTATCCATGAAATATTTCAGGCCAAGTCCAAACGCTCTTGGCTTCGCTCAGGCTTCGGCATGGACGGTGGTGGTGACATTAGGGAGACGGGCGTAGATTAGGATTTGGTTTTTATTTTCCGATTGGAGTTGTGGTTTCTCCTGATAACGGTGGGGGCACGATGACACACCTTCATCCTCCCACGTTCCTCTCCTTCTAGGCTCCTGAGCAAGTTAACCCCGGCCCACCGTGCTCTCACCTAGGAGCACTGAGAACCATCAAATGGGATCTGAACAAGCCCCTGCGTGTGTCAGAGCTGAAGCCTTTTCTGGCTCTTGAGCGAGTTGAGTTCTGAGTGGAGGGACCTGCAGGATGCAGATGCACACACACACACACACACACAAACACACACACAGATACAGAGAGACACACATGCACAGCAGAGTGGAGTGAAGAAGAAACCCTGATGGTGAAACATTTGATCCACAGGAGAGTGGATGGAGTGGATGGACTTCAGAACTGAAAGAGCCCATGCAGGCCCATGCTCCCTTTCACACACTCATACACACTATATTCTCCTCTTGCTCTCTCTATCTCTTCCTCTCTCTCTCCTCTCTTACTTTAACATGGCCTCCTCCTTCGCCTCCTCCTCCCGTTGCCGAGCCAGCACAGCCAGGATGATCTTCCTCTCATCCTCCGTCAGATGGCTCAGGTCCGGCTCCGGGATGGCCGGGCCGACGGGTGGGCGCGGGCCGCCCCGAGGGCCCACCGAGGCGAACATCTTCCCCACCACCACCTTCCTTTCCTTTCCTTCCTCCCTCCTCCTCCTCCTCTTCCTCGTCCTCCTCCCCTCCTTCGCCTCGGTCGGGATCACGGATAGAAAACCCGCTGGCGGAGCCCACAGATCACGACATGGCCCAGGGATGAAGCGGCGGCCGGAGCGCCTGATGCGGAGTTCCCATGGCGGCGGCGGGGGGCACCCAGGGCGGCGGCAGTGCCGGTGCAGGCGGTGACGGTGGTCCCAGTGGCCGTGTTTTCAGCCTCTGCTTCTCCCTCTCGCTGCTCGGCTGCTGTCTTCTCCCCCCACCCCCCCTCCCACCGCCCGTTTCTCCCCTCCACCACCTCCGCTTCACGGGCAGCCCATATCGCCGGCTGTCGGTAGGGATGCTGGCACACGGGAGGGGGGGCGGGTCGCTCTCGCTTCCTTCGGCCGGGCAGAGAGTGGCGGGGGCGGGTCAGGTCTCCCCTTGGCTCGATGGGCTCCTCCGTGAGGCTGCGGTGCGAGGCGTCCGCTTCTTGTTTTCCAGCACCGCCGCTGCTGATGCTGATGCTGCTGCCAGGGAGACGGAACCGTCAATGGGACCGCAGCCCCTCAAGCGCGCTCACTTCTCATGCGGCGGGAGCGCGCAGCCCTCATTTGAGAATGGGGGGCACCGCTCGCCGTCGAGATGCGCGCTCACGCCAGCGTGTAAGCACAAGCAGGGAAATAATGGGCTCCTCGAAGGTGCATTGTGGTTCTTGTAGGACCACATAGCCCTTTGAAATTAGCATTTTTAATTAACATTGCGTTTAGGTGGAATTGCACGTTTTGAAATATGATATTAGGAATAGATATTAGTGTAATGGACCTTTTCAGCATATTTAGAGGTATAGGGTGAAACATAATCAATTACATTTTATTTTAAGGTGGTAAAATCTAGTTGACCATAGACGTCATGTAGCCTATAATTAGCAAATGTGTTTTTTCGGTTAAGGGTTCACATGAAAATTATGCTTTGAAATGTAACATTGGCCGAATATCCCTGCATTTTTGGCCAACTTAAAAGAGAAAGTTGCATTTACAAATTAGGGGTGAAATTGTTATTTTGCCTTTAAAATTCCCTTCAAGCATGCAGACAACAATTACATAAAAAAAAATGCTGCTCTCTTTCTCACTAAAATGTACTTTCAAATACCAAAGTTTGCAAAATCAGATTCTTGATCTTGCCAGAATTAGCTTCTAAATGACACTGGCATTTCAACTGATAGTCAGTTCTCAGCAGCTTTCCTCTCAATATCTAATATGTAATGGGAAAATAGAGGAGTAATGATAATAATCTCATACTGATAATTAATATGGTAATTATCCTGGTGAATGCCTGGTGAAATGTATGTTGAGCAATTAAAAATAAACAAACGCTTTTATTTTGAAAGCAACGAACCCCGGAAGCATTAGACTTAGGACTCGTCGGTGGGGAATATTGCTGGATAGAAACACGTCCGTTGCTTCTCCTTCGTATTATTGAAATGTTATCATAAGTTGTTGTTTTTTAACCTTGTGATCTGCTCACGTCCAGAACAAAGGGCTCCGCTTGGTAAGCAATGCGAATTCAGGATAGTTGAGTAAATAGTTGATTTTTTTCCGTAATCATGGGTCGATTTTGTTCTATGTTGCAGAGTCGGCACGATGGCCTGTAGAAACCCTATTTCACGTTTAAAGCCCCTTGCATTATGTGCGCTTGTTGCGTCTCTCCTGGGGCTTTAACACGAGTTAGCACGCACACACATCACCAAGCATGTGCCGCTCGTTCTTACATAACTAGAAAACAGAACCATAGGAATGTTATTATTCATAGGAATATTATGTTGTTATGTTATGTTTATATATATATATATATTGTTTTCATATGGAAAAAGAAAAATACGCAATAGTTAAATGTGTGCATGGAAGATTAATAAAGATTAAGATCAGTCAGAGACAGTTTGAGAACTTTTTCAATAAATAATTATTTAAATGTTACCAAATCTTACTTTCTAGAAGTTTGTTCCAGTAACTGATTGCTGTATCTTCACGATTCTTCTGAACTAAACACCTAGAAGCGTAATGGCATATAACCTGAAAGGCTAAGAGGTTTCAGATATGATTATTATTAGTTTTTATGATAAGCAGTTGACCCTGATAAACTGCTATTTCGTTCCATTCAAGCCATCAGACCATCAAAAGCAATATGCTTCAAACACCAAATAATTTAACCTGAAAATGAAAGCTTGCTTTGTATCAATTGACCATTTTTGCACTAAAAAAAATTCCTGCAGGCTCAAGTAGTACATCAATCTTGTGGTGCATGCTGCATCCTGCTCATCCTGCTCAGTCCTGTCTCAGGTGATGTTGCCAGTGGTGGTGGTCCATGGAGGGGCAGGCGAAATCCCAAAGGAGCGGTCAGAACAGTCCACTTCAGGGGTGTGCTCAGCAGCCCTTGCAGGGTACACCATCCTCCAGGGAGGGGGCAGCAGCATGGATGCGGTGGTAGAGGTTGTGACCCAGCTGGAGAATAATCCCTCGTTCAATGCCGGTAATGTAAAAAAACAGAAGAATAACAACGTTATTAGCAATATTTGAATTGCAATGATTGCTGGTTCCTGCTGTGGAAAACAAGTTTGGCAGTCCATTTTGGATCAGTTCCACCATAAAGCTGTGGTTGCACCTGTATTGATTCATGACTTAATTAGCTGACTGTTGATAATGTGCTGTTTGCTACAATTAAGTGGATACCTTATTCTGCAGGGGCCCCATTAAACAGCTAGAAAAAAACAAGCCCGCCAATCTACATTTACCCACTTAAACATGCTATTTGACATGTACTTTCCATGCAATCTCTGATTTATAGTTATCTGTAATAATTAAGCTGTGGCCCAAGCTGGGCACAAAAGCGAAGGCCTACATCGAACGCAGAGACCTGGTCCTCCGATGGAGTAGACCCCTGAATCCAAGTGTTTCTTAAATCCTGTTGTAGGCTGTGGCTCAGTGTTGAATATCAAAGGGGAGGTGGAGATGGACGCCATTGTGATGGATGGGAAAACACTGGGAAGCGGTGCAGTTTCTGCTGTACGCAACATAGCCAACCCAGTTCAGCTAGCAAGACTGATTATGGACAAGGTGTGTACACATACTGTTATTATCTGATTGGATAAGACCCAAAATCTGCACACACATCAAAAGGTTATACCTACTTGGATTATTGGATACTCTGTATCTCAACTTTGCTAATGGAACCATAGTTATGCCTGCAGTCTGGTTAGTACAGCAACCACAAAACCCCCTTTGGCTCTCAAATGTAAAGAAGCTTTTGCAGTTGCTTATTGTTCTTTTGTAGAAGCTAACTTTAGTTTTTTCTATTTCAGACCAGTCATGCGTGTCTGACAGCAGAGGGTGCCAACAAGTTCGCCCGGGCCATGGGTGTCCCCGAGGTCCCCCACAAGTCCCTCATCACGGAGTACTCCCAAATGCGCTGGAAAAAGAACCTGGCCCCCTGTGCCAACCCTGTTGAGTACCAAATGTGAGACACAACTATTTGCACATTTTCAATACATTTCAGTAATGATGCAATTCCCTCAGAAAGGAAATACACCAAAATGAGAATCCCTATCGGTAAAACCTGAAAAAACTATAATTTCAAAGCATATTAAAGACATCCTCAGGCCTTTTCTCACACTCCTCCTGCTGGATGATCCACTCCTGCTGCATGATTCCAATATGGTGCTCTCAATTCTTTGGACGGCACAGTGGCTTTCCTGTGGGTGCTCCCCCTGCCTCCCACAATCTAATGATATGCAGGTTAGGATGCGGTGCCAGCTCGGAATTGGCTCCATCTCTCCAGCGACTCCCATCAAAAGGATAAGTGGATGGATGGATGGATGCTGTCCATTTGGCTAAGGTGACTCTTATTGTCCCCCACAGTTATGCTCATTCGCTTCACCCAGCATACGAAAGAGAGAGAGAGAGAGACAGAGAGAGGTGATGAGGACATCTGATGTTGGCAGAGCTGTATTTACCAAAGTGCTCTTTAATCTGTCTTGTATCATACAAGACAACAATCACTCATGGCCCAGGAATCCTTTCTCTTACTGTCTCTTTTTGCATAAATGAACAAGAACAAAGTCAAATGGGATCGTGCAGCAGGGGTACTTTTGGATGCCTGAATGGATGTTTTGATGCAAGTCTCCGCTGTCCACAGCTGTGCAGGATGACACTTTTCAGAGTTTCACTACTTTTTTGCTGTTCCTCTGCTGTGTAGGGGGAAGATGGGCACGGTGGGTGCTGTGGCGGTCGACAGCGAGGGTAATATAGCCTGCGCAACCTCCACTGGTGGCATACTGAACAAGATGGAGGGACGGGTGGGCGACACGCCCTGCATAGGTCAGACTTCACACTGTGTTTGGACAGAGAAAGTTTTATAGTGTAATAATACTGGTTGAGGTGTGTGGTTAGTCGGTTAACAGATAACAAATGGTTAATACATTTCAGAGTTTTATTTTTACAGACTGTAAACTGTACTGACACACTTTGACCTTTCAACCTGAGATTTTCTTTGTTGAAAGAGAAAATTAGATGCACCTCTTTTCAATGAAGTCACAAGGAACAACCACTTAACCAGTGTAATACTGTTTTTTTTATTATATGAATTAATGTAAACTAATGTTGAGGGATATGCCAGATATAGAATTTGAGGGGACGAGTAGGTGTGGGTATGACAAGTTGTGAAATGATCTCTGTGTTGTTGATACTCAACTATAGGAAACAGCAGAAGGTGGATTTTGGCCATGTCAGCCCAATCTAATCTTTTACTGAGTCAATGAGTGATAAGGCTGTCATGAGTCAGTGGAGGGATTACAGCCTCTCTGGAACACAATTACCAACGCCTCTTGGTGAAAGGTTAACAGCAACAGGTTGAAACGTCCTGTATGTCTCTTCAGACTGGAATCTATGTATATGAATGTATAAATGCTTAATCTTTTTATGATTCTTCCATTAAATAATTCTACTTATCCATTTGAGGTTGTAGGGGGTGGAGCTGACTGCATGTCACCAGTCCATCACATTACAAGACATGATTTATCAATGTTCTCAAACCACAGCATACAGCAGAAGTAATACAAATTAGAAGATGCCTGTTGCTGTTAGAGTTTTTTTTAGAAAGATGAGACAGTTATTTATATGGATTCTGTGGCAACCTTTCACATCTACAAAAGCTACTGACAGTAACTAATAAATCATGTTCTATTGTCAGTGAATTGAATGAGCTGAAGGAGTAAATCCACCCACAAGTAACATTTCTACCACTTTGTTTCAAACTGACTTTGACTTTGTGTCAAACAAACTTGCTTAACACAGGTAGGTTCCACAGGTGAACCTGAGTGAACGTGATGTGTGTTTCAGGGTCTGGGGGTTACGCTGACAACGGGATTGGAGCAGTATCAACCACAGGACATGGAGAAGCGATAATGAAAGTTACTCTGGCTAGACTCATCCTGTTCCATATGGAGCAAGGTGATGTACAGACACACATGCATGTTCTACTGTGGCTTATTTCGGACGATTAGGAATTGTTTTATCCTAATTTGCAACCCGTCTTCTCTGCCCTCTGCTCTCAGGTCAGTCAGCAGAGGCAGCCAGTGATTTGGGCCTGGCCTATATGAAGTCTAGGGTGAATGCGCTGGGTGGGGTGGTGACAGTGGACCACCAGGGCCAGTGGGCCGCTCGCTTCTCCAGCAGGCAAATGGCCTGGGCCGCAGCCCAGAAAGACACCTTGCACTATGGACTGTATACCGGAGAACACTTCACGCAGAGCATCGATGGTCCACACTGACAGAAAATGCAACCTATACGCGATTGACATTTTTGGTTCAATCATACTAATGGCAAAAAAAAGTAATTGAAATTAGCACACAAGCAAATTATCCTAAATGTCAGTGAATTAATTCAGTTGAATGTGTCTACACCTACTGTAGTAATGATTAAAACTACAGTCTAACTCAGGAGTGGATACATGATAGAAGAGAGATCAACCTGATATGGAAGCAAGATAATTATTTGTGTTATGATGAAATCACCTCAGCCGTTCATATTTCACAAATGGCCGGGCTTACGCCTTTAAAATACTTGTTTTGTGTAACAATGTAACTGTACATTTTTAAATCTCCAGGGCACTGTGTAGTCTACTGTCATTGTGTTGTAGTGCGAAGTAAAACGCGGCCATCAGCTCCACACGGATTGAAGTCAAGCCAGTTGTTTGTGAAGTGATGATGATGGGATGGAGATTGTTATGCTGAAGCTTTGCTCTACGAAAACACTGATTGGGAAAATAAATTCATTTAATCCGTGGACAGTGTGTGTCCCATGCTTCATTGACTCATAAAGGCTGTGCATAGAGAGGGACACTGATAGGAGGCTCTGAGTGTATGCCATTCCCCTGTACAACCACTAGATGATGCTGTTAGAGAGCAGATTTCACTGTGTGTGCTATCAAGTGCTATTCAAGTAGGCAACTGGACTGGTTGAACATTTCTTGAAGACGTTTCACCTCTCATCCGAGAGGCTTCTTCAGTTCTAACTAGCTGCTGGAAAAGTTCAGGTATTTATCCTCTGCGAGATGAATAGCTAATCAGAGGATGAGTACCTAATTAATTATTTCAAACCCACCAACACCCTGAGGCAGAAGCTGGTCCACCCTAAGGACAAGCTTCCTAGACACAAACAGAGCAATGTGGTTTATGTAGTCCAATGTACCGAGGACTGTTCCGATTTATACATAGGAGAAACAAAACAACCGTTGCACAAACGCATGTCACAACACCGAAGAGCAACCTCCTCTGGCCAGGACTCAGCTGTTCATCTACAGCTGAAGGACAGTAGACACTCATTTGAGGATGAAAACGTTGACATTCTGGCCAGGGAAGACAGACGGTTTGAAAGAGGAGTAAAAGAAGCCATCTTTGCTAGAACAGAGAAACCATCACTGAACAGAGGTGGAGGTTTAAGACACCATCTCTCAGCCACTTACAATGCTGTCCTTCACTCTCTCCCTAGGAAGGTAAACAAGAACAATAACTCAAAGGATAGCTCAGGTGAAACCAACGACCCTCATTCACACCTAGACTCAGGCGAAACCCACAACCCGAATCTGGGCCAGATGGCCAACGACCTGCAAGTTTGACACAATGGTCCTCTAATTAGGTACTCATCCTCTGATTAGCTATTAATCTCTTCTAAATAAATACCTGAAATTTTCCAGCAGCTAGTTAGAACTGAAGAGGCCTCTCGGATGAGAGGTGAAACGTCTTCAAGACATTTTCAACCAGTCCAGTTGCCTACATGAATAGCACTTGATATTACCATGACCTGGATGACTGAGAACCTCCACAGACACTGTGTGTGCTTCATCTCAGAAAAATTAAATGACTGCAGCATGATTTAGTTTGAGCATCTGTCAAATGAAGGAATTGTTGTACTGCCTCAGCATTAAGCACATTAAGATGTGTTTCCTCCCTTATGAGTTAGGCACACAGCCTAACACTCAGTGATGCCTGATGTGATGCATTGGATAGATAGCAGTTTTAGAATCAAGCTTTTAAAATAAATACGTTTCACTTTGTACTTGATTGACTATGTGCGTGGGTTGTATAAAGATATGAAGCATAGAGGGCTGGTTGGTTGTGTCAGGTGTTAGGTTGGTTTTGGTTTGAACACTTGAACATGTACAGTATTTATTTAGCTGATCCTTAAGGGGGGCAGGGGACATGTAATATACATAGATAAGACTAACCCCAGACACCTATGGATAACTATTTAAATAACTCTCACACTGTGTCACCGTGTATGTATTTTTTGTGTGCTACTTTTGATTATTGTGACATCAGGAATCACACTGCTTTTTATCAAAAATTCCAAAATGTAACCTGCGGAATATGACACCATGAAAATAGCCATGTGAACTGTTATTTTAAATGTTCCATCCTACATGGATGTATCCCTCAACTTTTTATTCAATAAATAATTACATTTTAAAGCAAAGCTTTGTTAGCCTATTGTTCACAGAGAGATACAGTATATGATATGACAACATTCATTGAGTCACAATACACCCATTTGCCAGCTTATGAGGTACAATTTTCTAAAAAGTAATGTAGTTTTATGCCAAGCGCCTGCAACCTGTGTGAGTGTTTTAAAAAGATGTTCATTCAACTGTATGATCAAAAATAGTAATAGCACTGTTTTGTTAGGGTTTGCCAGTGAAGCAACGTACACCTCACCATGCTCGGACCGGACACACCAGACATGCAGACATGCCCAATCCCAACTTCTCACCTTTACAAACACAGAGTAAAAATGAAACTGATGGGAATGTCAACAATTTAGCTGGTGTTTGGTCATTAACAATGTGGACATTTATTTATGACCTGAGGATGCTCAGCAAGTTGAACGTCTGCCAGGAGGACACCCAACTCTCTACAGCCACCGTCAAGAGCGTCCTCACCTCCTCCAGCACCTTTTCTATTTATATTTATTCAGTTGTTTTCAAGACCATCACAGCGATCAAACAGCATTTTCCTGTATTTATTTTGGGTGATTTAAATGCACCATATTTTGTGTATCAATGCAACATAATCATTATTATTATTAGAAACAACAAACTAAATGTCCGGTAAGTGAGGTGTGGTATTAATCACATTGATGCCATCTGTAGGTCCACGCTGCTATAATGGTTGAAAACAGCAATAACATGCCAGTCAAAACAACACGAAGAGACCAGCACAAACATGTGCCTCATTAAGTGCTGAGCAATGCTCTCTCTTCATCCTATGTGCGGTAAAACACAGTATAAAGTTGGATCAAAGATGACATCTCCCCTGAAGGCCGCACATCGCACCATTGCTTTGAGTATTAACTCCCTAACCTTATCCCCACATCCATACTGTGCTTTGAGTATAAACACTTATACTTCAACATAGAGGTATTTTATCTGCCATCAGAGATCCTGATACCAGTAGATTTCTGCCCAGGTCTGTACCCTAAACAATGCAATAATAAGGGTGTTGGAAAAAGCAAATGACAAAAATGTGTACTGCCATTTCATGTTGAAACCGTTAGATATAACACTGTTCTTAAAGTATACAATATCCCCCAGAGAAGGTCTTTTGTTGTCGTACAGGACATATTGAGTTGGCTCCAGCTTATTTAAGGGGCCTGTTCAAGGTTAGGATTAAGGCTTGCCCAGGGTTACCCAGTGCTCCATCAAAGGCATCCTTGCTATTTGGTCAGAACCTCTACAGTACAGTTCAGTAATAATAGCATGGCAGATATATGTTTAAGCTACAATAAAGTAGTATAAACCTTTTATGTCACTGTAGATCAACTTTTCAAGCTAAATGCATGTACTCCATTTACCATCTCTGTGGAAGAAATTACAGTCCCGGGCAGAGTGAAGGAAGAACCTGACATATGAATAAACAGGTATTCTTATACCTTATATGTTCTTTTTTATATCAACACCTTTCGACTATCCTTCAAACCTGCACCATATATAATGTGCTTTAAGTTTAGAATGCTATATACTCTTTAGTTTGCCAAACCCAGGCCTATATTAAAAAACATGTCTTCAAAGCTGTGTGAGAGGTCACAACACTAAACAAGTCTTCTAATTATGTCATCTTAAGGAACTTGAACGATGGCTTTAATTTAAGATAAAATAGAGGGTATAAATTCATGGTTATAATTTATATACACTATCAAAAATATTTATTTTTTGTGAGTACAACAAAACATGTGACCCTTTACATAACCAACTCTGCAAGCAGCAGAAACTTGGCACATAAAAGGAGATGTGCGATTAAAACAATCTCAGCTGATCCATGTCGAATGAAAAGGTCATCAGCATACAGTTGACCTCCCAATTGTCAGCAGTGTGGATGTCAATGCCTCGCAGATGGAAATCCATCTCTTTTTTTATATTTCTATTATAGTAGAACATTAAACCTGAATGCAACCTATAGGGACTCTGGCAACACTGCTGCAACAAAGTTAACATGGAGGTATTTAGTTGTCTAGGTTATGGTTAGGTAATGCATGCATTGTGTGTTTGTATGTGTGTGTGTGTGTGTTTGTATGCTGCAAAGTGAGTTTTGATCATACTGGTTACTATGTCAAACCAAACATAGGCAGGCAATGTAATACCGGAAGTAATTGCTTTCCTTACAAACCCATTACTAATATGGGGAAAATGAACGGCATATGTCACATTTAAACAGCCGTTAAAAGTGTATGTGCAAACCGACGTGTGTATAGTGTGTATGCGGAGAGTATTTGATTAATTTATAAAATATATATTTTATTCTGAAACAATTTACCGGAAACGCGTCTCTTTCGCTACCGACGCATGCTTCTAAGGTGAAAGCGGTCAGCAGTGAGCAAAGGGGGCTGGACTCGGTCCAGTTTTCTTCCTACAAAAACCCCAGAGTTGACAGAGGACATTGTCGTCTGGGACAGGGGAAACCGCGTTCCGTGTAGTAACATTTGTGAAGAAAAAAAAATCAAATCAAATAAAAAAAAAAAGTTAGGAAAAAAGCCTCCGACTTCCAGAATTTCGGAAAGACAAATAAACGTCCATCCCCGCTCCGGCAGAGTGGCTGAGGACAAGTGGCTGAGCCGCACCTCTTCACATTTATCTCGATGTGTGTGAAAGTTCGCACGGGACGCTTGCCGCCAGCCAATATGAACCTAAGCAGTAAAGATTGTCCGCCTGTCTACAAGTGCTGATGTCGGTGAGTTCATTTATCTTCGGACTGTTTCCGTTGTCTCGTGCACGACACAATGCGATGCCAAACCCGCGACAGAAATGAACACATTTTTAATTGGCATAGCTTTTATATTACACTCGCGGGCGCTAAAGCTCGCTCAAGCAATCCTTTCTATATTTGGCATACACACAATATCCATAGTATCACTAATGCAGGCGAAAAACAACGTTCGTTATAGCTTCGTTCATCTGTTTGCCCCTTCGTTTACACGCCAGTGAGCCTCTTTGCACAGCTGTGGCAATCAGGGAAAGATTACACGGACCGTGACATGATTTATCAATAAGCCGAACTTGCCAAAAGCCACGTTAGGATACTTAACGCTGTAGACCGGGCGCAGTCTGACTCTTGACTAAAAGTAGTGGTTTAAAAAAAAAGAAGAAGAAAGTGTAGTGGACCCGAAGCACAAAGAACCATCAGGTGACATTACGGTAATTCAGAGTATGCATCAGGTCCTATTTTGAGTGAATGTATGCCGTATAATCATATAATCAGCGTCCATTTTATTTCAAATATATACAGTATAGATTATACATTGATTTTAAATCCACGTTCATAGTTAATGTAAATGTATAATTGTTAATACATGTGCAGTCACCTCTTTTTAGAAGTTTAGATAAACTACTCAATATATACTGTTAAGCAGTTAGGTCATACGCAAATTAAAGGAATCAGTGGATTAATGGAATAAATGCACAGGCATTTAAACTTGGTGCATCAAAGGTTACATTCCAGTATAGGTTAATACATTCATGAGAAGTGAACCAGTGGATAAAAGCTTCAAAGGGTTACCAAAAACCTTCAAAGGATGCTTTATAGTTAATGTTACTTTATATTAGTGGAGGTTTGACTAATACTAATAGCCAACTGAACGTCAAAGTTCAGTCATGTCCGATTTTACTACTCGATCACCAGGTAGTCCACTTCTAAAAGTACATTTCTAGGAAGGTAATCAGTAATCTCCATTGGGCTCCAGTTAATCGTGACCCTCTCAACTGTGCCTCTTCATCCGTCTCTTTCCTCCCCTGGGATGATGGTCGGTTTGGTTCCCAGGCAGAGTGAAGAAAAGCGTACATAGTGAGAACGTGTGTAAACATTATTCTGACAGAACAGAGGTCTTAATCTGAGATTTTAAAAAATCCCAAACAAAATGACATGTCATTTGACATTCTTTTGCTGGAGATAAACAGTACATCATCCAAGAAAGGTCCGTATGTGGATCTAATTAGTTTGAGATTCCATTTGAATTCAGGAATGTTCACCTAAATGACATATGTACCCATCATAATCTATACAAATAATATATACAAGTATTGTTTAGCTGATATCGCTTTTGTACAGAAACCTCCCTCAAACATATACTGCATTATGTAAGATTTTTTTTATCTTTTCATGAAATGCAAATGTTGTACTCCTATACAACTTGTATACTTCTGAGTCTTAAGTAGCAGAACCACTGATCTAGTCGGTGTCTTTGGATAACTGTGGAACCACTTTGTTATCCATTAAGCTGAAAAAGCACTTTGCCAGACCATGGTGTTTTCCTGTAGCTGGAATAAATCACTGTCCTGCAATCTTCATCAGTGATTTACAGTAGTTGAACGTATGTTGTCGTCACAGAGATTACACAGGAAGTGCTTTAGCTTGTTGACTGCAGTTTGTCCTTGTGTCCATGTCCTTGTGGGCTTGCGTGAATTTGTGTATGTGTGTTGCCTATGTGCGCTGGGTTGTTTGTGTTGGTACAGGCCTCTGGTCTCTTTGTGTTTGAGGAGGGGTCTCCGGCCTAGCGGGGGTGACCTCAGGGTTGCTATGGGGACAACAGGAGCAACTTCCTGGATTCTATGGCCCATCCCACAATACATTATAGGGCAGTGGGTTCTGGAGTCAAAGCCGTGACAGGAGTTTGTGGGAGAAACAAAAGAATGGTGGCAAATACTACTCTATTTGAAATGAATTATTCGTTCTATAAAAACAAACAATGTATGAATAAACAATGCAAAACATGGCAGTAAGTAAATAAAAAAAATAATGCACTGCAGTAAAGCTAATATAGAGCCAAGCTTAAACAGAAAGACCTCATACCATAGCTCAGTCAGGACACCTAAACAATGCAAGGTCATTTAATTTAAAGAAGGAAAGGCAGTTGGCTGTTTCACAGTATCCGCTTCACTTCACATTTAAAGACACATCTTGATGTTTTAATCCATTTATATACTGTATGTTTTCCACTTCTGACTTAACTTCCGGTTTTACTTTCCAGCCAAAACGAGTTTGTTTGTCTCCCCATAATCTATACAATCAAGCTATAAAAGCCCCAAAATAGATTAATATTATATCAAATATTATTGTTTAGTTAGATTTGTTTTTTCTGTTTTGTGTCGCTGAGGAACAACATTATGGAGAAAATGTTCAATCACTTTAAGTCACTTTAACCCTTAAGTTTGAATTTGCCCCCCTCATGTGATATTGACAACCTTTGAATAATTACCTTTTGAGTTAAGAATTGTGACGTATTTGCAGACACAATCAGGAAGGGTCTTGGCCTCAGGAGTTCATTTTTCTATGGTGTGGTCTGAAGCCCTGTTCTTAACGCAAAGACGCGAGAGCGGTACAAAGCTCCTTATCACACTCAGATATTTATCACAGTTGTAAAAGCAAGTCTAAATACCTCATCTTGCATGACAGATGAGTAAAATACTTTAAATCACACACAAAAAATAAATCTCAGAAGGTGTTAGGCATTCATGGAGAAAGACCAGGGGGTTTATTATCAACCTTTCCAACATGATTGCACAACATGGTTTCCTCCAGGACCCTTGTGCTCTGCGCCCGAGGGTGTCTGGGAACATTAACCTGATGTTTTTGTCCTTTAAAGAGTCAACAGTGTTAATAATCGGAGTTCTGGTTTCATGGGCCACTGGCTCCCTTAGTATTCAGTACCCTGATCAGAATAGCCACTGTTCTGTTAAACTGCTGACAAAGACTGATGTACAAGGTCAGAGACTGGGGCCCGGGCTAAGGAGGAGAGGAGGGCATTAAAGAAAGGGCAGGATTCATGATATCAGATAAAGAATGGAAACTCCAGTTACACACACACACACACACACACACACACACACACTAATGTAAAGAGTGTAGCCTCTGGCAAGGGTTGTCAGTGGAGATTAGATGCTGAGTTGTAATCAAATAATAAAGCCAAGGGCACATTTAATTTGTGTAACCTGTATTCAAATGTTACTGATGGTTATATTAATTTTGGCCTGCAGTTTTACCGACAGGTCACTTCCACAGAGTCATTTGACATTGGAGCTGCTGCTGGAAACCTGTAAATGTAAAATCTACTAAGCTTTGCAGTAATTAGTTGAGTGGGTGTCCAGCTTGCCACCTAAATACCTTGTGTCGCTAATTATATTTGAGTGATTAGGCATCTCCTCGTGGTGTGTAAACATTGTATGGTTTGTGTGAATGTGTAAATTTGCCAGTGGAAGTTAGTTATTTGGGCTTTAAAGGAGTAGAATTTGAGTATGAGATGGTGTTTATCAAATAAAAATTCTATCTTTCTTACTTCACTACGTTTTAGTGTTTCATATGTGACTTTATAATGAACAGGGTACTACTTAACTGTTGTCACCCTTTTCTAGGAAGCCAGGAGTTTTTTGGGGGACTCTCTTTGGAAGTTCTCAGTGTTTAAATAAGATTAAGCTCCTGCTAATGGCCATAGTGTCTGTCCCTCTAAAGTCCTGAGTCCCAGAACAGCACCAGAAACAGGAGTGATGTTGGCAACACCAAATTTATCAATTTTCAAATAAAACTCTCTAGCAAACTCAATGTTTTTGTGGCATTACAGTCAAAACTGTTTATTTTTAGCATTGGCTTTATTTAATTGTTTGTGTTCACTGGCTTGTATCGCATGAGCTCAACTGGTGATGGCTGGGATGGCAGATTGTTATTATATTGAAATTAAGCTTTATCAATGAAACGTCTGGAGAGTCAAAATCATATGACTGTGAGTGGTCCTTATATCTCTCAATCAATGAGACATAGAAAAGCTGCTACACTTGGAGAGGTTACTTTGGCACCCAACACAGTTTAGAGGTCATCTGAAGTGTTTGGCCTTGATGTGGTGTGCCTATTTGTGTTAAACCTGGCACACTGTGGCGCTGTCATTGTGTTTGTGTATTAGTGAAGTGAAAAGTGCCTCTTGAGTGGATAAAGGAGCACGCAGACAATTAAAAGGTTTTCTCTGTTGTAATTTTAAACATCCATAAATCACTATAGAATTTTCTGTCACCTTGGCATGTTTACTGTACACAGATGAGGGCCCCGATACCTCTACCATGCACCAGGAACATTAATAGTGCTAGTGTTTATTTTAATTTTAATTTTCTTGAGATTTCACTTACAAAATATTAAATCAGCTGTATTAGCTTGTGGTCATGCACTACCAGATATGTCAATTCACTGATGCACAAGGCAATGGCTTGATTAGGCTTTGGCCTTCTCAGCATACAGTATAGGATAAAATGCACTGGTCTTTTTCCCCAATTCAAACTCCAAAAAGTGCCTATAGAACACATGCAAGTAACACAATCATAAACTTAGATTACCATACAGATAAAACACTAAACTTATTTACGTGCTCCTAAATTCAGTCTATTTACCAATAGTGTAGATTATATTCAAACTTTAGCAGACTGAGGCTAGACTACAAGTCAGTGTGTACACCTGCTTCTATTTCTCCCGTCTTCCACCTCCTTCTCTCTCTCTCGCTCTCTCTCGCTCTCTCTCGCTCTCTGACTCCCTCTCCCTCTCCCTCTCCTTCTCCCTCTTCGCTCTGTGTGTCAGCCGGTTGCCAAGTGCTAAGAATCTAGGGAATGCAGGATTGCAATGTTCTGATAAAGTTTGCTTTGTTCCCCAAGTGACCTGAGTGAGAGAGAGAAACAGACTGAGAGAGTAGTACCCATAAGCACACACTCGCACACACGCGCACATGTCCACAGGCATTCATACTTGCACATTAGAATCTGTTCTCCATGAAATGTGTAGAAATGCAGTAATGGAGACAAACTCTAAAGCAGACCTACTGAGAATAAATAAACAGTTGTGTGATTAAAGCGAAATAAGATGTGCTGTTGGGTAATTGACATTCCTGGGTCATTATCTTTGCTCTGCATTGTCAAATCATCTATTAGGCTTATTTACCATAGACCGGCTAGAGTTAAGAGTGTTCTAACAATATGGGACCAAGAGTCAAAGGCTGTCAGTGTTCCCAAGAGTTTTGCGGATTTTGTTTCACCGTTTGTTGAACTTTAGAGTCAGAAAGGGGATCTGTTTTACCTCTTTCTTACAATTACAGAAAAGTTACAAAAAGACTGATCACGTATTTGAACACGTGAAATCTTTACATCTACTTCTGAGTTTTACAGCAGTTGGCATCTTTTAAGTTGCATGGCCTCCATCTACTGGTTTTACCCCTACACTATTTTCTCTTATGTCCCCTTTTCATCCATTCAATCATTACATCTTCTCTCCACGTGCCCCAACTCAAATACCTATTCCCTTCACTTGAAACCCAATCTCAATCATTCATCTTAAGCTGTTAGGGAATCAACTGTGAAATTGGATGTGTGAGGTTTGGCCCAACCAGCATTTTGGAGTAAGACCATACTTTAGATTTGAGAGGGACAGCAGATGTATTTGCAGGTGTCAGCAGCTCCAAGTGGCTTTGTGTCTCACATCAAACATGGTTGACATGATTTACAGTAGCTTGTCACTTCTGTCGTTTGTCAGTAATGGGGGCGAGGGAACGGGGCGACATGGCATTCCTGTCTTTATCAGGACACACATGTGATTACATGCTCGCTCGCCCTTTCTCTCCCCCAGTTCCACCGCACACACACACAAAGGCACATTCATGCCCATGCTTACAAAGACCTGCCAACTCTTAGCACATACACTATACTGTTTTAAGTCTCCCTCTCAGACACACGTGAACACACACTTGTCTCTGTCTAAATAGACATAATACATTCCTAGCCCCTTATCCTAACCCTTGACTAAACTAGATTCTAAGCCTAACTCTAAAACCAAGTCTTAACCCCTCAAAGGGCCCTCATTTCCTGTCCAAAATGTATTTTCAACGTCAAAAAAATCTTCACAGATACTTACACACACATACAAAATAAGATATTAAGGACAATTTCAGGGGCACCTGCCATCGCTCAGGTTGCACCTAATCATACAGCATTGCGGTTAATCTGTGAGAAACCCTGCAGTCCCTCTTTGTGTGCGTGTGTGTGTAAGTACATTTTTGCTTGTATTTTGATGTGAGAAAAACAAATTTAATGAGAAATACAGAAACCACGGGAGAAACAGGAAGTACGCGTTATGCTTCGGGGGTAGGGTCAGAGAGGGCATTATGGGAGTCCTCCACATGCATTTGTGTGTGAAGAAGTAATTAGTGTGTGCGTGCGTGTGTGCATGAGTGCGTTGAACTGTGAGACTGTGTATGGTGGCTCAACTGAGATGCTGAGTTGTGTTTACATGGTAAATATGTAGGAGTGTGTGGGAGTTAAGGTGGTGGAATGTCACATGTTGATAGAATGCTTACAGGACAACAAAGCCATGGAAAGAAAACAGAGTGGAAACCATTAACTATGCTGGTCACTGCCCAGCATTAAGTATGTACTGTAACACAATGGATGCTGCTCTCACGTTAAGAAAGATTTCACCAAAAGAAACTGTATTTTTCCTAAGAACCTTCACAGTTCAATGTAAGTTTCTATTACATTCCTAACTAAGAAAAAAAGAAGGTGGACCAAACAAACCAATGAGAAAATAAATATACTGATACTCAATGTCCTGATACGCTGTAAGAATAAGTGTAAAATCCTAACACCGAACCCCTCACCCTGACTAATGAGAAAAAAACTAAACAAAGCAAAACAGTCATCTTGGATGTCAGCTAAGAAGGGATCGAAATGAAATGTGAAAATAATTAGACAATTAGAAGGAAAACAACTGTTATTTCTAAAAATATGATTATGGAGAGACAGATATACAATGTTAATTTAATGATATGGTACAATACATGAGATCATTTGTGTGTGTGTGTGTGTGTTAGTGAGCAGCTTCACAGATATTGTCTCCTCTCCGGGCCAGTTGGCAGTCAGGGCTACTGTAAACATCCTTGACTGGAAGCTGGTGTTAGGTTCTAGGGCTTTCAGTCGGATGTTTGCAGCAGCCAACTGCTAGTACCATCGCTACATTTCACCTGATGTGTGTCGTTTGCGGAGTATTCAGAGGCCCCCTAACACCACTGACTCACAAGTGTAAGTGTATAGCCCATTGACATAACTGATATCAGGAAGGATAGCTTTGTGTTCAGGTCAACGTCTTGGCCAGTAACGGATAAGTGACGTCACAGTTATTGGATTCGAAAATAAGACTACTGCAAACATATACTAGCTGATTTACCCAGAGAACACTAGTTACACAGTGGAAGTCAGCAGGTCACAACCTGAATAACAAAGGGCTGTTTGTCATAGTTGTGTCAGAAGCAAGTGAACCGTTGGGGGCAATATCAGTTGTTCTTGCCCTTTTTGCCTTCAGCGAAGTTCAAGTGGCTTGTACTCATCCATTTACAGCCCCCTAGCCGGAACAGACTTGACTTTCAAAACACTTGTTACATGGCTGTTGGTGGGTAAAACTTCATCTAGGCAGTGAGGATGTCTTAATTTACAGGAAGAGAACATATGTGCCAATAGGGCAAAACACTGTGAAAAACAGGAGGGAGGGAAAGGAGTGTGAGCCAGGGAGAAATGGTTCCCACTGATAGCTGTCTCCATTTAGTTCCCATTGGCTGGGAGGGGCCTTGTCCTCTCCTAAGAGACGAGGACAAGGGAGGGGAGAGGAACGGAGGGGAATGAGACAAAGAGATGGAAAGGGAGCCCCCCCCCCCCCCCCCCCCCCCCCCCCCCCCCCCCCCCCCCCCCCCCCACACACACACACACACATACCATAAGCCAGAGTAGAGGGGAAGTAGGTGTAACATGCACTATAGGGCCAGAGACAGGGAAGGAAGGAAGGGAGGAAGGAAGCATTCTAAACCGGCCCCAGTCAGCACCACAACCCCATATTCATCCTGCTATGAATGAAAACATGCTGTGCTTCGTGCAGTTTCTGTCCAAGCACTGTCAGCGTTCTTTCCTTGGTGCTGCAAAACCCAGGAAATAGCTCAGTTCACAAAAGCTCCTCTGCATGGAAAGATAACATCCAACCAATCAACCAAGTGTGTTGCTGCTCCACTATTTAGATGAAACTAAATTCACCGTCAGTTTATGTGGTTTGGACGTATTCAGTGGTAATGGATTATATTTCCGGACAAACCTGTGCCAGTAGAAGAGTTAAAATATAAATGTAGGTAATGTAAAAGTGTGTTGACGTGTGGGCTCCACACAGCCATGATTCTGAATAAATGTACTGCATGTATTTAATGTTATTTTTACATGTTTTTTGTAACAGTTGTTCCCATTTAAAAAATGCTGTTTTACACAAAATGATATTCACTCACATTATTATAGAATAACGTAACTTCTTTATTTCTAAATGCTTTGAGGCCTATCCAAAAGTCACCTTTAGGACAAAAATCAGGCCAACTCAGTTAAAGTAATAAACAGATACAGGTTTGGGGACAAGGGCTATAGGGTTATATGTCAAAGTGTAACATGTTTTCTTTTTTGGAAGTTTTTAGGAAATGGAGATATCAAATGCCGGTGTAAAAGTGCCTTTGTCTAAACAACCTGTCCATATACAGTGTGTTTGGAAGACAGCCCCAGGCCTCAAAAGTTTCTCACATTTTAAAATGTATCATCCACTAACTTCACATTATCATGTTGTTATCATCTGAGTTGTAGGTAGTGTAAACATCCTACACTCTCGGCGTCTGCTCCCTGGTGGCCGGGAGTGGGACTGTTTGCACTGTCTGGCTCAGGAGCTCAACTCTCCTTAAATCAGTTCACAAAGCGTATTTAATTCACTCAATACATAGTTTACCTTCCTTCGATCATAACACAAGGATAATGTACATTACATTTTTACTAACCAAGAGAAATTTTGCATTCCACCTGTTTAAGTGTGAGAAGGAATTTTGTATTAATCCATATGTTGGTCTTCTAATGTAATAATGTAAACATCACTGTTTAAGCAAAAAATCAATTGACAGCCAAAGTGAACAGTGCCTTATTTTTGTTGGTATTAAAAGGGAACTCAGCGGTGTTAAAAGGAACCCAATGTAATTGGCTGTGCAGCCTGTGTAAATTAAGTTTAATTACAGTTTCAACTAAAGGATTTGTGAAAGTCCTCAGTCATCCTCTATTGGGTTGCTGGGGAATGCTTGGCGTTCGTGACAGGAAGCTGGGAGCGGCACGTCTCTGATTGGCCGGATTCCCTGACCCAGCGACCTGGGCCATGGCCGTCCCACAGGGGCAGGGATACACATACACACTCGCGCACTTCAGAGTGGTGGTCAGGCAAAAGGATAGAATGGCGGAAACTGGACTTAAGTGAAGATAAAAGTGTTTTCTGCAGAAAGCTCAAAATGAATAAAGTGAAAACATTAGTGAGATAATAAGTATAAAAATATGTGTATAAAACATTCTGCTGTTTAGTGTGCACACGCTTCTGTGGTTAAGTGGCCGTAGGAGGAAAGACGTACAGAGGAAGTAGAAACAGTGGGTGTTGTCTGTGTTTGTTCTTACAAGTCTTCTATTCTAGGACTACAAATATACAATTTATAACAAATACATAAGCAGGGCGGATGTGACGGGAATGAAGTCTGCTGTACAGTGTAACATTACTTAGTTTACCTGAAAATCGAAGTTATAAAACAAAGGCAAAACAGTATTGAGAGCCTGTAAGAATTAAAATTAACACACATTCTTCATCTGTAATGGGTCGTGTTCAGTCTGTCTGCAATAATGATTTTCTCTGTGTGTTTTATACAAATAATATTCAGAGTTTTCTGACATTCATTTCCTATACTAAATCCACCTTATAATTATCAGGTCACGTATTTAGCAGCCAATCAAACTCCATCTGCTGAGAAAGTGAGATGGTCAAACTGTACTCTCTGTAATACCTCAGGACATATGTGAAATGTGCATATTGTTTCATTTATGAAAACAACTCAACAGGTTTGATACATTACTTTTTTGGGCCACTTGTAGTCAGAAATAATGAAAGGCACATACATAAACGCAATGTTGTAATCTTGTACTTTTACTTATAGGTTGCATGAACGACTCATTTCAGTGAAGTTACCACAAGATGGAGCACAAGTGTCATAAGAAGACCTTTTAATCCCATAGTCCCACACAAACATACACATGCACAAACACAACACATCACACAGGGGGAACATTCGGGGCGAGCTTTTATCTCTGCATTTATCCCATCTGTGGCACATGCAAAGCCACAGAGCAGTGGACAGCTGAGAGGCGCCCGGGGAGCAGATGTTAGATACATCACAGCATCTAAAAAATATGCCTAGTTAGTTGGAATTGCAGCGTGGAAGGTGTAAAAAAGCATAAAGATGATCAGTATTTCAGCGTGTGTGTTCTCTCTGTCTGCCATCATGGAGGTCACTGGGCAGATAATGACAATGGTTAGATAATGAAAAACAACATGAAGTTCCTGTTTTATGCACCTCGAAAAGCAGAAGTGGACCTTTTTTTAGGCCTCGGTTTCTACCACAAGTCAGAATGCAGGAGAATGCCCAGAAACTCAAACTAACCACAGTTTCTGTATGTCATCAAAAGAGAAAAAATACTGGCAAAAAGCCTTTACATTCTGGGTTTTTCATGTACAGTAAGATCACATAAGGGCCAATGTGGAGGTCAGTGTGATTTCATGTATTCAACTAACACGCAGGAGTTCATTTAAAGGTCCCTGACTCCAGTTTAAACCAGGCACCCCTTTCAACTATAGGCACCGCACACAAAGAGCTACAAACAACAGCTTACTTATAAAAGCATTAGTACTGATCTATGAAGCATTACATATATTATATATTTAGAGGTACTGAAGCTACTAATGTACATTATAAGGTTTCCAAACCTGAATAGACAGGATTCCACAGGTATGTTAGAATGTTAGAAAATAATGATGACTAAATCTGAACACTGCCTTTTATGAAAAATGGCAATAGCAGAAAGACGATGCTCAGTTAAATATTTCATTATTCTCCAGTTGTTCAAGGCAGTCTGGCAGCTCGAAGCATTCAGGCGTTTACCTGTCAGCCTCAGTATTGAAATCTGCTGACAGGTGAGAGCGGGGAAAAAACTGTTCTTGTCAAGACGTGAAAACAAAAAGTACTGCTGAGGTGCACTGCGTTGTGTTATAGATACTGTTGTGGAAATAAGCAAGTGTTGGTGATTACCAGTCTCCAGTAGTGTGTGAACCCCTCATGATCTCGTCGTAGGGATGAGAGATAAGAATATTGTGATACGTCTCATTTTATTTAATTTTTTTTCAAAGGCACAGCGACGTCCTGAAGAGCATGGTGGGAGGAAATGGAAGATGAGACGACAGGAAGCACGTGGAGACACCATCTGTTGTTGGGCAACAATACAGGATAAAAGTGCCAAATTGGACATGCATGCGCACACACAAACATACACACGAGCACATACTGAGATGAGAAGGATTCTTCAACACTGAAGAATTCTGATGCCCTATTAATGAAAAATGAGAGACACAGCACGATAACAGAACCGTTAAGATTGATCATCATAAAAACGCATTGCTCTAATGTATTAAACATTAGATCTAACTAAGTAGAACAAAAAGTGGTTCTATATGAATGCTCAATGGCCTATACAGTAACTTAATAGTGTGTAAATGTGTCTTTGAGAACATTCTATTCATCCGTTACTCCCCCGCACTGCCAGGACAACAAGCTATTAAAGATGGTCACCAAGAAGCCTTACCTATGCACAGTTTTTCTACCTATGGCTTCTAACACAAACACTGCCTGCTGCACATACACCTCAGAAAATGTGGGGCCATGATGATCTGCACAGCTCCATAGCTCAGTTGTAAGGCACATTCACTGACACTGGAATATGTCTGATCATACACCTGACTGAATCCTAAATGTGTACAGAATATTTTCCATATATTTTAAGAGTTAAAAGGGACATCGCTTGACATGGCCTTTCCTCCAGAGCCACCATGAAGGTACCACTTGTGCAACTTGTGCGCCTCACCAGCTATTGAATGGACAGCCATACCTTTGAGTACAGTTGTTTGCACTGCAGGATAAACTGCCTAGTTTAAGTTTAAGTGCAAATACAGAATGCATTTAGATAAAAAGTTAAAGCTTCCGAGTGGAGTTTGGGAGCCTAACGAATTTTATGGTGAAATAGCTACAACATCATTCACTCATCATTTCATCCATCAGCTATACTGCTTTTCCCTTGATGCTGTCTGGGAGGATGGAGCAGGGTAAACACTGTACAGGGCAGAAGTCTGCAATGGGGCTGAGTGAATGGCGAAAACCTACATGGGCATGAGGAGAACATGCAAACTCCACACAATAAGAAATGACATTTACTCATTCATAACAAGTATTTGTGAGGGAGCCCTGTTACCACTGTGGGGTTGCCAGAACCAGATAAAGTACAATTGTGAATCTTCTTACTTTGCAAGAACAAAAGCCTGTTATGTCATCTGAATATAGTGGTTTGAATATAGAGTATAGAATGTAGAGTTAACAGCACTGCTTTGGGCATCTGGTCAGAGGTTTCAGGATATGAAAAGTAAACACTCCGTTTAATGTGGCACCAGCTGACGTGCCTGACAACCTACAACATGAAATCATGACGCTGCAAAGCAGCTAATACTGTGAGCTCTATTTTTTGCTCAGACAAAGACAGTTCTGACCAAACAGCTGTACATGACATCATCATCATCACCGACATCATACATTTTGTCATAGAGAAACAGTTCCAGCCTTGGCATTAGAGATGGCAGCATGATATACGTGTTCAATGTTCTAGTATATCCCTCACAGGGTTACACAACAATTGGCCTTCACAGGAAATACAGAAACAGTTGTGTGTAATGTGAAAGTGACTGCATTAAATAAACCTACATGGAAATGTCACCTGGCTGCAGTTTCACTCACATGATGTAATGGGCAGAGAATTGATTCCATTTTTTCTCCACCTGCCAACTTGTGTATGAGCCTGAATATGTCTAAACCATTCATCAAACAGACCTACACTAGCTCAACTCTTTTTCGGCCGAGTGCTGTGAGAATCAGGTGAGTGTCTGTACACGTACCAATGCTATTTTCAGTGTTATTTATTTCTATCACCTTCAAAAAGAGTCAAGTATTCAATGCCATGGTGCACTTTCACTGATCCAATATCCACAGAGCAAGGTTTTTGAAAGGAAGATTCACATTATCACCGATTATTATTCCAGTTTAGAAAAATGTACACAAGGAAAATAAACTCGTTATTTACAAGGTAACACTTTGCAACATGAGGGCACTCTGCTGAGCAGCAGCACTTCGTTATAGTACAAGCTTGTTTGTTTTTTCCAGATGTCATCAAACAACATCCTTATTGTGAGTTTACATCGTTGGTTTTGACTTCGGTGTTGGTTCCACCACAGTCCTTGGACGCGCAATGAAGAGTCCCGCCAAGACAGCACTGGCACCTCAGCTGTTCCGGCTAAACTCCTCCCTTTCCCGCCCCGCCACGCAAATCAGATCCCACCATAGTTCTGCTGCTGCCTCCCTATAGGCGGAAACTGGAAACGTGACAGACCGGACCGTTCAGCAGTGGACCGACCAATCAGACTCTGCTGCGCACGACGGGTTTCGCCCAACGAAGTGGCGCGTGTATGGACACAGAAGTCACGTGATTGACTGTCAATAAAGGTGAAGTTGCTTCTACACATTAGCCCTGCTATTATTCATTTCCCTGTCCCCTTGTCAGTTATTTATTTGTCACAGTATAATTTAACCCCATATAAGTCTGCACCAGGATCAGTTTTCTCTGGTCTCCACCCCACGGTAAGTAACTGTAATTGCCCAATGTAAACAGATGATGAGGATGGTGATGGGATAAACTTACAATGAGTTATGCAAATAACATTCATGAGTAATTAACCCAGATGGAACTAGAGCCACAGGGCATAACAATGATATTAAACATGGCCATGGCTGGGGAGTTTTTTGTGTGTTTGAATGAAGGTACAAAGATAGAATGGTTTACATAATGATCAATCGAAAAACTTTACAATGATGAGAAATTGAATGAAAAAACTGGACAACAAAATGCAATTGAGGCCCCCTCTTGTGCAAAATATGACATATGTCATTCAATAATCTTCAGCTCTCAATGACTTTACATAATCCTGAGGTTGTTTTTTCCCGTTGGGTGTTCTTTTTGTTTTGCAGTGCATATTGTGTGTGTGGCATCGATGCGCATATTAATAGAGCTTCAGTTCCAGTCAGACTAGGGCTTTTGACGTCACTGGTGTTTAAGAAGTCAGCCAGATAATCTAAGTTATACTAAGTGTTCCAGAGCAAATCCCTTTGCATGTTTAATCATCCACTGACAGCTTATTTAACGATGAAAGCTGTTCAACCTCTGAACAGCTGCTAAAAAAAATCACTGAGGTTTCTCGCAACCAATAAATTACTGCTGCTTCCAAAAAAGATCTGCACCTGACAAACACATCATCACCTTAGAAATAAACAAGACACTTGTGACTCTTAGTCCACATCCACAATTTTATTTAAGTTCAATGTGGCATATTTCACATTTTAGGGCAAACATCAAGGTATCGTGGCCCATATATGCTGGAAAACACTGAGGAAACGCATTAGTGTTCGGCAAGCATAGTGAATAATCAACTATGAAACATTCAAATTTTAATCAATAAGCCAGATACAAACAAATTCAAGTATTATATATTATTAGCCTATGGGATGTATTCCTGGTCTGGCTGAACATTAATATTACTGTACTGTATAGGACTATAATGATCACAATAATTGAATTATCAAAATGCTTTACAAAAACAGCATGTACAGGAAACCAGATGGGAAAGACACTGCTTACAACATATAAACATAAAAAATACAAAAAAGGCACTTAAGAATATCAGATATGCGCGCGCACACATTCGTACGTTTTCATGTGGACATACAATACCAAACAATTCAGATACATAAGCCCATGTTATCACATGATTCACCTGAAAAGTTTTTTTTTTTTACAATTATATCAGATACACTTGGCTATGGTATCCATGTAGAGACCTTGAAAAAAAATCAAAGGCCTTCTCCCACAAGAATAGCAGCTGCATAGGTCAGGAAGAAGTGTTAAAATCCTGAACATCACTGCTGTCTCACATCTCACATGGCTTTTAATTTCACAGATCCATTGCAACCAGGAACCCAGGTGTCTTGGGTTTAAAATCATACCTGGAATTCAGCAAGATTGCTTTAACCTCAGAATAATCTTGTCCTTTGATTAAAACCCTAAACAAAACTAAGGTGACTAGGTCAACGTCTATAATATCTGATGAGAGAGTACAAGTACACATTTAAATCCCCGAAAATCTTCCCACCACCTACTACTGTGTGTGCAGCCTGATTGAAAACTACATACGTGAAATATGGGTGTTGATTTCACCTATCATGAAGATATTATTGCAAGATTACACAACATGAAAACAATCACATTCATGAGGCTGCAGGTTCCTCACCATTCAAAGGTTATGTACAGCATTTGTAGACATAATAAAAAAACAGAAGACATAGATTGTCCAAGAAAGTGCAACACACAACACATCACTCGTTATGATACATTAACTCCGTCCACATCCAATCACCTTAAGCAAGGGCTGAAGGTGCCAAAACACACTGTGGCAACCATTTTTGGAGTCGGTGTGCTAGTGACAAATGTGAGCAGGGCTGTCACTTTTATTAAACATTAAACATAAACATTTAAAATGTTTGATGCCATATAAATTAGGTCAAATTCTGATATCTGATCAAAAAGAATATCTACGAATTAACGATTGAGTATTCACAGTCTATACAAGCGCAACAGTTCAAGCCTTGTTCTCAAGTGAAAAGTTTCACCTGATCTATTGCATGCCGTATCCCAAACTTAATTTAGCTCTTGAACAACTCACTATTTCGTGCGTTAATACCAAATGGCAGAACATTTGCGAGCCACACCATATGTGAAAAAACATGTTGATGAAGGTGTAGCGGTTTCCTGCCTTTCAAAACTGACTGCAATTATATTATTGCAAAAACAACATCATATTTTAGCTTGCTACTTATATGAGAAGTCACTGCAGGTTCTACTTTTGCAATTAGGCTAGATATCGTTTCTATAATATAATGTTATAGTTCAAATGTGATAAAGCCTTGTGTTTCATTAAAAACAAATGTACAGAGGTGTTGTTAAGCTGTATGAGTATTTTGGAAGCTGCAGTTTGTGGTTACTTTTGAGTCACTCTTATCGTTAACTGTTAAAAACAAAGCTTTTTTTGCACTATAATGTCACTTCACCAAAAAATTGGGAAATATTCCCCGTGATCATTTCCTCTACCTATTCACATTTTTCATTTTCACTTCACATGGTCTGTACAAAGTGTGCTCTGTCCAGCTTGCAGATCAGTAGAACAGCTACAGCGAAATAAGTAGGCAGGAGTGTTTCCCAAAACTTTGCTGTGACCAACAGGCCTTTTGGTTCTACAATACTCAAATTGTTAACCTGCTACAAATTCCAGAACACAACATTAAATAAGGCAGTCTTCTTTCTTATGCAATATGAGTTCGGGTCTACTAAGGTTTGGAAGGTTTTGGGATTTGGTCCAAGGTGAGATTGTTTATCTTGGCTCAGAATAAGACTGCCTACCTCCCCGAACATCCCTGTCCTAAATCATAATCCCTAAAACAGTTCAACTGAATAATGTGCAATGACGTAAGATCATAGTTTAGCCCTTAATCTTAGTTGATTCTAACGACACTTTTATTCATTTCCAAGCTATTGAGATAATGCGTTTTACTCTCCTGACCCTGGCTTTCAAAGTCCGAAGGGATCTGTTAAGAGTAAAGTTGTTCCTTGTTCTTAACAATGAATTGTGTATTTTCCATTTTATACTACTTTGAAAAAACCTGATGACAATCAAACCCTAAGCCTTAGGAACAGCCTCACTGTATTAGTTACCCCCCCCCCTAGCTCCTGCCAACATCAGCGCTCCTTCTAGTCTGGCCATATTCGACCTGAGTCCTGTGCTGCCCTTCAGTCCTGCTCCCGCCAGGTCCTGGCACATCGTGGCATCATGGGAAGACACAATAATCCGGCTTCTTGTAGAGTTGGAGGTGGTGCCTTCTTCCTCTTTCCTCTGTATCTCCGGTGTTGGAGCGGGTGCTCTGATCCCACTGGTTCCAGCACCCACACTAGCACCCATACCGACCACTCCAGCTCTCCTTTTAGGCAGCGGACCCCATAGGAAGGCATGGGCTGGCCTGTAGTGCTGGCGGGCGTAGCGAAGCAGCCGTCTGCGGGTGGCTGGGAGGCGTATGGTGTAGACGTAATACTCCAAAACACTGTGCTGCATATTGGGAAGGGTGTTGTGGTACAGCGACTCCTCCAGGAAGAGGCGAACCAGTGGTGCTTTGAAGGCCTCGTAGCCCATTTCACCCAGGGACTTCAGGATACGGGTGATCCGCAGGTAGTTGTGCTGGGACCTTTGGAGAACCAAACAAAATAAGCAGTTAAAAGAAAGCATGTTCTACTTTATGTTTACCAAAGGATAAGTAATCTTTGAAACCTGTTTAAAATGCTTAGATATGATTAGATAGAGCTTGACCAGATGACTATATATGTGTTAAAGCACCAGAAGCATTAACATACTGAACAAAAGAGTAAATGCCACTGTGTTGTCAGTCCACATACATGTAAGTGGGTGGAAATACATAATCAGCAAGGTATCTCCCCTAAGATGCCCTTTAGTGAAGACTAAACCAGTAGTCAGTTGCTACAGCTGTATAGATGTCTACCATATTTTTTCTCTCTTCTATTCTTGTTTGCCACCTAAATGTGGAAACCGAAGAGACATATTCATGTCAGATGTAGATGTTATCAGGTACAAATATAATAAATATATAGATACAAGCTGGATACTCAACATATCTGAATGCCAGGTATAAAAAGACCAAATTATCTTTAGTTCTTGTTGACTACAAGTTCAATGTTGAAATCATCTTTTTCGGCAAAGACCGCATAACTCATGGAATTGCACTTAACAATCTTACAATACAAAACTACAATTAGTAAGAATGGCTTTTGTCGGATAGCAGTGCACCCAATGCAAAGGTCTTTGTGAATATTTGATTGAATATTAAAAGTAAGAGACAGGACTAAAACTGTATTTGAGCAGCTGTTTTAAAGCATGGAGCATTTGCAGTATGGATAATGGAGTTTCAGGGTGCGTATGATTTAAGGAGGAATTGTAGTAGCCTGAGACCGCTGTGTTGAAGGGGAAAAACATACTTACCATGTACACACCCGAACATGTAAAATAAAGGTGATTCTTTGGCAACACGAACAATCACCCTTTAAAATTACCTTTAAAACATCTGTTTTTTGGCTTCAAAAACATGTCGTCTCACATTTGGCTGCTAATAGAGAAGCAATTTAGATGCACGGCTTTAAGAACAATTGCCTCACTAAAGAACACAAGTGCAGGGATTGGCAACCGAGCGATTCGTTCATACAAATGCTGGCTGCAGTTTTATACCCTGAAGCTGCTGCACAACGTGTTTGTGTGTGTTTGCTTACTCATTAAGGTGCTGAAAGCGCTCTTGCCAGTTGGAAGCCCGAGCAACATTTCCGCTCTTATCCAGCAGTTTGACGCCATAGAAGTCCAACATCAGCGAGTAGGCCACAAGGAATCTCCGCTTAGCTTCACGGGTGCTTTGGAATTCCTGACAGGGTTCATGGCAGCACAATAAACAGATGGACCCAAGCACAATCCTTCTGCTTGGCATGCATTTTGCGTGATGGGATGATAATTGTATAGAGCATAGGCACATAAAGTCTTCCATCCAAGCCACATCTAAACGTGCTCAAATACACTTTAGTGCTCATTAACAGCAGAGTGTAAATTAGGAATCAAAACACAATGAGCTTTTATGTGAGGGTGCTGTTTTTTCTGCCTTTTGTGAGTCTTGGCAAACTGCTTCCTTCTATGCACTTTTTTTTTGTTTAATAGCGACGCACTCACTCAACCAAGCTATGCACTTATTCAATGAGGAGGTGCGAACAGATGAGATAGACAGTAAGCAGTAGCTCAGGTAGTAATACCGACACTGTACATAGAGTCTAAATGTATATATGTTTAGTTATTTACGTGTCTGTGTGTCTCACTTTGATCTCGTCCTGAGTCAGTTCATGTGCGTAGAAGTTGAGCCCTTGTTCTCTTAATGGGAACAGCCTGCCAAACATAAGAAAGAATGAGTTGATCATGAAGACGAGAAGTTTAATTGCATTCATTTTGTTCTTTGGATGATTATGGATACAGATATGGCCTACTACAATAAATAACAGCCTGAGCAGAGACAATTAGCGACTTAAACGTTTTTAAGTAGATTATAATCTTGGTTATCAAAACGTTCAGTCAGTGTTATGCTATGTTAGCGGTTGTTTAACTCCAGGTTCACTATATCTCTGCACCTGATGGCATGTCACTCCCTGTGGTGTTAAGGGTTTATTCAAAATCAAGTGTTCTAGACCGCTGTGTCTACTTTATTTTTATGATATTCTGTCTGAAAGATGTGGTAGTGACAGAGACAGCATCTTTCAGCACCACGGTGCCGTCAGCGCTCCTTTGTCAGCCCACGGCTCTGTCCTTAGTGCTGAAATCTCTCTCTCTCTCTCTATGGGGTTTAGGTTTTTGCAGCTGTGTCTTTCATATTGGATTAAGAGGTTTATATTTAATGTTATTACCATGATAGGACCATATTTGTCAAACATTATTTTGCTATACAGTTTTAGTTCTGGCTTAACAGGTCAGTTACTATGGCTCCTACCCTTCTATAAACAATATTTGGTGTATTCAAACGTACATGAACATCAGAAGAGAAATATGAAATGTCTCACCATTGTATGTACGTGTGATTGTGCTCCAGTTTGTCATAGTCACCCCTCCACTTTGACAGAATTTCCTCTATATAGATACCTGAGAAGAGACACAGCTAATTAGCTGGCGAGGTTTTTATGGTGTGTCTGTGTGTGGAAGAGGAAAAGAGAGCGAGAAAAATAGTGTTTTAAAACAGTAGCTCAGTTCACTAATGTGCAAGTGTTTCCCAGTCAAAAAAGACCTTAAGCCAAGCAAGGCCGACTAAACCCAAAGTCAACGTGCATAAGGTGTGTGTGTGTGTGTGTGCGTGCGTGCGTGCGTGCGTGTTAAGCTCACCATCGGGTACTAGAGGGATCTTGTTCAGGTAGAAGCGTAGGTTACGGTACTCGTTGGGTTGGCGGGACCTTTTGTAGTTCTACACACAAGCACACACAACGATTAATGAGAATATGCAAGGTGTCTACAGTGTTGTGTGTGTGTGTGTGTGTGTGTGCGTGCGTGCGTGCGTGCCGGTACCGGGTAGCTGTGACGGTATTTGTAGAGGTCCCTCGCAGCATAGAAACTCCTCTTCATCTTTGGAAAAGACTCAGGGGAGTCAGTCATCTAAAGGGAGAAAGGAAGAAACACAGAAATACATTGGAAAAATGAAAAAACAGGGGAAAGGAAAAAGGTAACAAAAGAAAAGCATTAGAAAAAGACATAGTGCATTGCATGTGTGAGCTCCTATTTGAACAAATGCAGTGTAGCGCTCGTCTGCCATTCAGCTAAATAAAAAGCACTGACTTTGCTTTTGAGGTCGAGGGATGTCATCATCCACGTCTCTGGCAAAGGAGGACAATCAACTCTGCCCTGCAATTACTACGAAAAGGACGCCAGAATCTGGAGTTGATTCTTTAACCAAATCTAGGTCATAGTAAATTCCACTGGTCAGAAAGGCTTTCAGAGACTAATTCTGCTATTTATAACTGTATTATAAATAAAGGCACTGTACAACTTTTTATAATATGTGTATATATATACATATTATAATTCAAATTAAATGTAATAGTGTATGAAGTATTATAGTTATTGTCATTTAAGTAATCCCTTGATGAAAAAGTAATTTCTGGTTGTACCAATGAAAAGATTAAGAGAACAACCGACATTTTCATCCCGTTATTTCTTTCATACACCATCAGTCAGACCTTGTGCAGTCATTTGGAAGACCAATATTATGCAAAAACAACCATCTCTAAGAATAAACTGACAAAATGAGGTGTGCAGTTAGATCCTCACCACGTAACAGCCTACGCTGCAGGTCATTTTGTTTTACTTTAGATTTGTTTTGTATTCATCATAAACTACTAAACTGTTTTGTAGTTTGTTTACTATCAGCTGGCTCTTGAAGTAAGGAAGACGCGGAATAACGAACTTCTACGGCCGAGTTATCAGCAGTGGGCATTACTGTTTTACTCTTGTAGTCGATGCTCCATAAAATGGAGGCATTTTTGAATGAAGTTTGGCAGAACGAAGGCGTGTTGCCCTCTCCATGTCCCGACCTTGTCAGTGCTGTGAGAGGCACATGTCTTCGCACCGTGTCCTCCTCCTCCTCCACCTCCACCACCGTGTACCTGCGGGGACGTGTCTCCGGAGTCCCCGGCGGCCCGCCCGCACTCCGACGGGCTGGCGGAGCCGGAGACGCCGCCGTCCTCCTCCGCCGCCGCCGGCTCCTCGCTGTCGGAGTCCGACCCCCACGTCGAGTCGCATTCCTCCACGGTACTCGGCTCCTTGAAGCGCCAGCTCCCCAACAAATTTCCCATCTAAACAAAACAGCACACACACACGCACGCACACGCAACGGCCGCTCTTCTTTTCCCGACCCTCCCACGCTACATCCTCCGCGGCCCAGCTCTCGGAGTGCACGGCTTCGGGCTCTCACTGGCCCCACAGCGCAGCTCTTAAATGGCAGGAAGAGGGAACTTCCAGATGAGCGGCGATGATGCAAGGCTCACTGTATGAGGGCTGCGAAGTGCCCTGGAGGAGGCGCTACAAAAGGAGAAAAAAAAAGAATATTAGATAATTAATTGAATTATTCTTTTAGCAAAATTGTAGTAACATAAATCCATATACAGATGATCTAAACCAGATTTGTTGTTGTATTTCAACATGAAACCAAAACTGTCCACTACAAAAATAATAATGAATGTCTTGATGCTCTTTGACTTTATAACTGATTGATGTGTATCCCCTGGCACTCACCACTTTTGTATTATCAAGTTATTACCAATAAAGAGATTTAAAATAAAATGGTGCCCAGGAGAAAATACAAAAAACGTGAACGTAAAATGTACCCACAGCTGCTTGTGTTCACATAGTCTCAACTATAAACTATGACAGTAGAAAAAGGCATGGCCAACCAACATTTAACATTAATTCACACAATAACATGTCTAAATCAACCCTTTGTCTACTAATATATGGAAAATGTATATTGCATATTTCTATCTCTATTTTTTGTCCTAAAAAATGTGCTACATTTACGAGTATTTTTTTTTTTTTTTTGTGAAGGCACTGACAGAGGTGGCACAAATCACCCCTCATACAGAGACCCGCTGACAGCAGCATCAGCACCAAAGCTGTGTCATGTGACATGGGGACAGCAGTTAGTCATGCAATATCTACCATTAGAGCAATTTACAGGTAAAAACAGTCAGATTAATTGATTGTATTGAATTATTGATTTACAGTCAATTGTGTGTGCTCGTGTGTGCAGGTACTCTTCTTGTAGCCCTGAATTTTTTGCCATCATAGTTTATGTTATGTAAAAAATAGCCTCACAAGGATATACCAACATTACCAACTTTGAAAAGACATAAACATATGAATCCAACAAGATTTTTTTGGTTTCGTTACGCCCGTAGGTTGACTGACGTTTCACTGAGTGGAGAACCCAGGAGGGGAAGCTACAGTTCTTGCCAGCATTAGTGACGCCTGTGACATTGATTCGACCCATGGCATAACGTATAGCTAGTCCTCCGGAAGGGACTGCGGCTGGATATAGAATTACAGAAGTCAGTGCAATTTCCAGTGAGAAGAGACACTGGGGAATTGTAGAAATCAAATTAAAAGGAGAAATTAGGAAATCACGGGTCGATACTCGTAGTATCATCCACACAGTCACTGTCATGTCAGCAAGTACAGGAACAGAAGTGGTCGTATTTTTTTGAGTGATAACACTATTACTAATACTGTTGTTAATATTTGAAGCATAAGAAACTTGCAAGTGTAACCCCGCATGACAAAAAAAAAAGGCTGCCACTACTCACGATGGATTTTGAGTTTAATCCTTCTAAAAAAAAGGTGGGGGGATGAATACAATGTTTATCAGCGTATTTGGATGCCATGCATGTTGAATAACAACAAACACATTACCAAAGTAAAACATTTTACAAATCATAAAGCAGATGTTATCACTGTTGGAAATCCCAGATGGCTGCTAAAACCAAGTCATATTTTATCGCGGAGAATAACAAAGACATGTAGTTATTATTTTAAAGATGTTGTTCTTTAGCAAACAATAGAAGGATCACATATGACTTTTTTCTCATTTAAGGGCTGAGGAGGAACGCAGGAAAATAGAAAAATTGACATCAATGTTATATTTTTTTGTTTACATATGCTTTGCAGGTTATGAATAATTCTTCCCCTAAATAATCCTGTTGTTCAGCGTCATCCCAAATATTAAAATATCAGAGCCTCTAAAGGGGAATGGTGTTACGATACCATATGCTTCACTTACACTGCCACAGAGTGTAAAAACACAGAACTAACCTCGTGGAGCCACCTAAAGTTCAATATTAATAACTAATGATGAGTATTTATAATTTTCTAAATGAAGGACTTAATTATTGGGTCTATAAAATGTCAAGAAATACTGAAAATTCGGCTTCTCACAGTCACAATGAATGAAGTTCAGTTTTTCTGTGACACTGTCTCCTGACAGTGAACTACAGAACAAATTACTTTTCTTCCTGAACAAGTAGATATTTGTATTAATTCACAAAATGGCCACTGATCAATTTTCTGATTATGGAGGAACTGACTCATTGACTCTCTTTCCTTCAAAATATCTGCTGACATGTAGACATGTTGTAAAATTGCTTTTGTTAGCTTTTCTTAATCCAGCTTTTAGGGATCAGTTTTGAAAATACCATGCAAATTAATGTTTATAATACTGCACCAGTGACAAAAATGAGGGGGCCACATAAAATGAGGAATACATCCAATGATTTTTTCCATTTAGAAGTACAGTAAGGACACAGTGCTCTGCGTTCTGTTCAGGGAACATCCATTTTATATACTCATAATTCTATGATTATAATTTGCTTAATAATCTACAAGGAGGAGGTGCTACAAAGAGACGGAAGGAGCACATGGCTTAACGTAAACTAACGTTACTAACAAATTCAGAAACACATGCAAATAGCTAATTAAATCACAGCAGGACACAGAAATGATGGTTAGGAATGTTTTCTTTTGTAATCTCTTGACTGCACTCTGGAGCATTATACATTATCAAAACATTTCAACATTGAACAGTGAGCATTGGACTTAAATTCATCAGGGGACTGAAACATACCTCGATATGAGCTTATCTGTTCAATGTATTAAAAGGGAACTGTGGAAGGAATTTTAAACAGCTTTTCTACAACACATTTGTGTGAGAAGGACAAATGATTCTTGATTTTTAAATGGATTTAATATACAAAAATGGTGTACTAACATGCATTTCACATCGAGTACAGTATCTAAAGTAAAGCATAGTAATACATTTAATAAAGTCACACAATGGTATATATTAGTTATGGAATTTACCCATTTGAGTAATTTAATTGCAATTAATTGGCACTTATTAAAATATTATAATATATGACTTGCTTCTTTTTCTCTTTTCTGTTGTACTTGCAGTACATGTTCCATCAGGGGGCAGTGTTTTCTTTGTAATATTGTCAGGCTGCTTTATTGCCTGAGTGTACCTGTGTGTGTGTGTGTGTGCCTGTGTGTGTGTGTGTGTGTGTGTGTGCCTGTGTGTGTGTGTGTGTGTGTGTGTGTGTCTTATAATAAACCTTTGGGGACAAAATACAGACTAAGGACCAGTTAACTGGGAACATGTTGTCAAATTACGGACAAAGCAGTGTGCCTAATTGGGAAAAGGGGATTTTTGTGGAGTAGCTACGGTTAAGGTAAGTCTCCAGGAAATGAATGTGTCTGTGTGCTCATGTATGTACGCCTGTGATAGATACACAGAAGAGGGGGAGGTGGGAGTGCCTTTGAATGTATAGAGATACCCTCAGGCACATGCACACAGATATTAACAATAGGCTGTAGCTGTCAAGCTGCCTGTATAGAAACAGCACGTTAAAAAAAGGCTTCTAATTGAAATTGGAAACTCGATATTTGCTAGCTAACTTGTTTGTGTGCCCCGACAACATTATATAGAATGTGTAAAAAGTTATGTTAGGGATTAACCTGGGTGGATCGCTGCGTTAACAACGTGTTAGCGACATAAAATTATCCTGAAAAGCAATCATCAGCCATGATGTGTGCATGTGCCTGTGCGTGTGTGTTTCTCATTGCATGGCCTATTGCAACTACAAGCATAGTAAACAAGTGCTATTGCAGGGGACAATACATTTTTGGCTAATGTGGGACATTTTTGAGGAGCTAGAAGTGTGCTCTTCCAACTCTTCGAATTCTTTGATTAAAGTGCCAAGGACATGACCTGATTTTGGGACGAGTAGCGCTTCTTCTAAATCTTGAAGCCAGAACTACGTCGGTTATGGTGTTTCGATTTTGCCATCTTCCTGGTGCATATTTTTAATTGGCAATATTTGTTTCAATAGTAAAACTACAAAGCACTGTGACAGTATAATCCACTGCATGTGGACCACAACCCACTTTATTAATATTAAAATTGAGCATTAATCATGAATAAGATGATTTTAAAGTTTAACAGAATACTGAATCTCTAAAACCTGCATATTAAACATAATGGTGGAGAATAAAACATTTAAAGGACATCATACATGTTTATTGTCATGCATAGCCAATCTTTAACTGAGTCTTGTTCGTCTTGGGTAAAGGCAGTCTGCTGAACTCCCTTAAACTTTTGTTTTTGGTTCCTGTGATGGTTCAGTCATTTAGTAATATCTTAAACAGAGTATGCCCAGCCCAGATTCCAAGCTTAGATGATTCAGGAGTGTCATTTTGACATTATTTGGTGCTGCAGTGTGGCAGATATATCTATATAAAAAAAATGAACCTGGAGATTCACCCAGAAAGGAATTAAGCCCTTGTCAGCACCGGGGACTCACTGCTGCATCCCGCAGAGCTCCTGTTACCTGCAGAGGTAGGATCAGCTTTAATATCTGAAACTAAAAACAGCGACAGTGTGCCTCATTGTTTTTGCCACATTACTTGCATAGAATAAATCAGACGAGGGAGTTCAAACAAGGTGCTTGTTCTCCAGACTTCACAGTCTGCAACTGAGCGTAGTGTTTCCGATAAATCAACCTCCCACTCTGGGTGGACCGCAGCTCTCCAGGCCAGCCAGTTGCCTTGTTCATCCGCCCACTCTTTCACCAGCCAAAGCACAATCTGAGCTTAGATGCAGTTTGAAAAACGGCTTTTGTAGAAAATCCCCCTTTAGCGTTGGACCTCATAACGCAAGTCATTCCCAAGTAAAGTTTACACACACTGTGAGTTTTGGACACATACTGTAGGTAAACAAGTGTGTCTGATCCAGACACTGACTATACTGGGACAAAGGCATTGTCAAAGCAAGCAACAACAACACTAATATAGACATTTCCCTCACATCGGAGTTATGCATACATGATTTATATATTATGAGTGATATTTACATCACTTGAGCTAAATTGCTTTCAATGAATAACATGTCTTGCTCTCATTGTGCGTGGTCACAGAGAAAATAATTATGAATAACTGCTTCAACTATACCAACACAAATAATTTATAAGTGAACCATTAAAAATGATCAGCTATTAAACATTTAGTCAGAATAAGCTGACATTGGTACTTCTGGAAGGGGTTAGAAATAATGGGTCGCACTTGTTTATGGGTTTATCATCAGTATTGTTTACCTTTTTTATTTTTCTGTTTGCATTTAGTAAGCTAATTTTAAAAAGGAAAAAGGAAAACCTTTGTGTAATCCTTTCACTTAAAAGACTGAGATGATAGACAATACATTTGTCTGTGGATTGAGTCCTTTAATGAAATCACACAAATTAAATTAACTATCTTATAGGGGGTGTCCTAGGGACAAAGATAAGTGCATTGAAAGGCATAATTTAAAGATGTAAATGTAGGAAAGACAACGTTTTCATAATCTAATAAAAAATACTTAATTAAATCAATAAGTATGAAAATGAATACATCACTAAATAGTTTTCCTAGACACCAGGCCTCATTGGATATCATTCAGATTTCCTAGATGAAAACCTTTTATATCAAGTTGTCACATTTTATTTGAAAATTACACTTCTTTACAAAATTGTGTTACCTCCACATATTTCCCTTCAAGCATTTACCTTACAATAACAGATTCAAAATTATTTTGATGATACAGAGAGGAAATTGTGCCTCTCTCTTATTAACTCTACGTCCCCAACGACTTCATATTTTATAGTATTCATATAGAGATTTACTGAAGTAACACATTTTATTGTCTTCACCTGTCTGTCTGTTACATTGTAACAATAGTAGATCTAAGTCTTAGTGTATGTTGCATGAAATGTTAAGTTTAAGGGTTGCTCTCATTGTAAAAATTCAGTTTTAATGCCACATTATACCAAACTTGGTTTGACTGAAGACCTATCGACAACTGCTCCAGTGAAAAAAACCTGCACCATCATGATGAGGGAGAAATCATCACGAATGAGTGTCACAATCTGAAACTGGTGCACCAAGCCATTTAGGATTAGCAATCAGTAATCAGCGCAGATTAGAGCTGAAAAAATTGCTCTCCTTCGTTAATTGGGACATCCAAGTCAGCTATTTGTGTGGTGAAGGAAAATCAGAGTTCCTCTAAATAAACAAATCTCTCAAACTCCACTTGAGATTCTATCCTGACTGTTTAAAGTCACACCAGAAAACATTTTGTTGACTTTCACCTCCATTTTCTCTTCCCCTGGAGCTCTTAAGTATCCGTGCAGCGAGCAGCTAATCTCTCAGGCCGACAGGCTGGCTCATGGCTAATGACTAAGTGTCAGTGTAACAGATGAGGGTGCTGTCCACACTGACCTGTTTACATACACTAAAGGCTACAGGCGGGCACATGTTGCCCGAGATAAATCATTCAGCCACAATAGCAAGAAAATGAACTGGTGGCAAATGAACACCAGCCATCAGCCCAAAAACCGCTGCCAAATCAATACATCAATCTCATGATTGATCACCTAAAGCCCATCAAATCTATACCACAATTTGATATGCTTTTCTTCACGTATAAATAAAAATACCATGGGCTCCAGTTGGACAATATTAGCCTTCGTATATATATAACAGTGAAAAGAGCGGCAGGTGTATTTAATGAGCTTTGGATTTGCCAATGTCAGTCCTCTCAGTGGTGCAGTTGAAATGAAAGGTACCCAGTTCGCTGCTTGAGGTGTTTTTTAACATGTTTGTTTTTTAGCAAATAGGAAATTGGTTTGATACTTGAAATTTGAATATGAATCTGATAAACTGAACTCCCCGAGCACACTGCAGAGTGACGCTCTTCAGCTCAGGCAGAATGTCAAGATGGATAGAAGCTCTCATTGCAGTGGTAGACAGTGATTTGCACAGACATATGAAAGATGGACTACAGTGGTATGCAGCAACTTTTTCAGGGGTAGAAAACCTAGGATGGGGACTAAATTCACCTGTTTGCTAATATATTGAAACATGGTGTCATTTATAACCTCCTCTCTTCACCAGGTATGTTTCTAAAGGGAAACATTAATAGCCACCATCATGACCAAAAGGAACAAGAAGTGTGACGTTAACATACATACTTAATATAAACATTTGTTCCTCTTTCAGGTTTTATAGGAGCTATCATCCTTGATGGTGCATTACCGCCACCATATGGTTTTACCCCTCCACTATTTTCTGTCTTTTCCTTCATCATCTTTGCATCTGTTTCATCCCTCCATCCCCATCTGTTTTAAATGAAACCCCATTTTTTTAAAATCTTTTTTTAACCTCAATAATGAAAGCGAGGCTCATTAGGGAATCAGTACGAAAGCAGATGGCATCATCATTCTAAAGTCATCCTGTTGAACAATTAATATTTACATAATGATGAAGTCTATGGCCACTTTACATTTTGTAAACGGTGTATAGTGACTTGTTTAGAACTAATATTACAAAGTTTAGGACTTGGCATTGACTTGCAAATCCTGGACTTTAGCCTAGTTTTTTTGCAGCTTCTTCTGGGTTATCTTTTTTTTTATAACTAATAGGAACGGGCCAAAAATATTATATGTCAATTCAAAATATTCTTGTGCCACTTCCAGCACCTAACACTCATCCCACTCTGCCGAAATCCTACATGCCATTATTACTATTGCAGGCACAACGTATACACAGACACCGTGTTTCTAAAGGGAATGCCTCCTCTGTTATGCTAATGGGGCTAGATATTGCCAGCGAATCAAGGTTAGTCAAACAGCGGTTTGTTTGGTTGCTGGGCACGCTTGAGAGACTTTCCTGTCCTGGCTCGACGACACACTGGCAGAGTTACAGCCATCAATGTCAGTGCACAGACAGACGGGGCGAGGGGGAGCATTTGTTTCCGTCCAGGCCTGTGTCGTACACAAAGAGAGGGACAGGCGGAAAGCCAGCAGAGAATGTAGTCACAGAGGAAAGTGTATGGTCGTGTAGTGCATATAAGATAGACATGATAGATTTAAGAAATCTGTGATTTTGCCACCCTCGTGTGCACACCTGAGGCTCGCTGTAGCTAAATTCTCCTGATCGATAGTCTGTCAATGTCACCATGTGACACACACTCCTCAAGCAAATCAGCTCAGATTGCTGCAGCGCCTTCAAAGAACAAGGACAAAAAACGGAGATAAATAGGAGCTGAAATATAAGAGAGGCACTTTCAGAAGCACTGAAATCAAAAGCCCTTCTCTCCACTGTCACAAACTGCTCTCTCATTGTGTTAACTGCGAGGTTTCTTCACATATT
>JAFBJU010000111.1:1564265-1575215 GCA_016785305.1 Colistium nudipinnis | reverse complement strand
TGCATGCATTTAATGTATGTTTTGATTTGGTGATATATAAATGTAACTGTTCTGAACGTTCTAATGCTTTATAAGCTAAGTTTGTTATTTTATTGTTTCATTAAATTATGTATACGCAAATGAATGAGAACAGCACTTCCACTACATCTTCCACTAAACATACTGTATGTTGATTTTGCCTTTTTTTGTCAAGTCTTAAACTACGTTTCTCTTGGTCTACATTGAGCCCAAATAGCATCAAACAGGCAGTTTTTATTTTATTTGCCATAACCTCGTACCGTGGAGAAACACTGCGAAATCTGTCACCAAGGTCAAATCAAATGTGTCTCTCGTGCATGATCTAAAGTTTATTTAAACTTATTCCAACAAACAGCTTTCCAAAAACACAATATGATTTAAGGTCTGTGTCCGTAATGGCTCAGTCAAAGGTATGTCATGTTGCTTTTGTGGCAAGCCGCATTGCGATAAGACATGACGTTTCTAGCGTATATAAATTATAAGTGTGCCATAGAACGTTTTTTGTTGCAAACTTGTTGTCAAATGTCAAATTCAGGGCCTTTGTTTCTAGAATGCTCAAATGTTTTGAGCCCAACCCTAACTCTGTCTGTATCTGGAACTAAGAATTTAGTTAAACAGATATCAAACCTTGGACTGTTGTTTCCCTCCATGGGTAAGAGGATGTCAGGAGTGACAAATTTAACGTCTCACATAGTATTTTAATCTTGGCTTGTTTTCATGCTGATGCCATCAAATGTCAAGCTGCACCTCGAAATGACTCATCCCGGTGCAGAATACATCAAGTCACCCATCAATTTGCAGAAGTGCCGGACAGAAACGTATTTCTATGCTAATAGTGTTGACAAATGTGTTGCGATCGGGTAGCCATTTTTGAACAGATTTGAATCGGTCCCTTGAATTGAGGTGTCCTGTGAATTATCATAATTGCATTTTTCAGCCTGCAGGATTTATATGCCCATGGGGGTCGTCGGGCTCCAGTTAGTTGGTCATAGCATTTCGGTCAAAGGTCTGACTGCAGAAACACTGCATGATGTTTCCTCACTAGTAAATAACTCTCACTCTTTAGCCCTGCATCCCCTCTCCCTCCCTCTCTCTGCTCTGTATTTTCCTGTCTTACTTGTTTTCTTTCTATCATTCTTTTTTCGCCTTCAGTTTTCCCCTGCCGGCGATGCATTCACTTGCTCCTTTGTCCATTCCATCTTCCATCTTCTGTCTCAGATGTATTTGAGGGGATGACAGCGAGTTACCCTCGGGGTTTGGCTATACAGTCGTTCTGCCTCCTTCATAGCCCACAAACACACACACACCCTTTTGAACACACATTTTTCCTATGCCTGTCTTTTTACCTTTTCAGTACTTGGCATTCACACATTCCCTTTTGGCTTCAGTCTAACACACAGCCGGTAGTTTTTTTTGTCAATGCCTGTTTTTTTTACCTGTGTGAAATAAAACATTTAAAAAAATTACACCAAACAACCTCACTCTCCCCGCACAATGTTCTGTAAGTTCAAGTATACTAGGTATGTGAAGAAAATGTGATTAACATGCCCTTCAGTGTGGTCCATAACAGCTGTTTGTACAATGCGGTCAGGGTGAAGACAACATGTATGCAGCGGTTACAAGGTATCTGTCTAGAAAATCCAATGAAAGATGTCCATTAGAAAGATAGGGGTTCTGATAGCTGAGAGACGAAAATCCCATATGGAGGGAGAATGACGTGTGTGACGGATGTGACACACAGTATACTGGTGAAGCCCCTAATAGCTGCAAAGTGTGGAAAAAAGCTTCTGCACGCCTGGCCGAGTCGTGGTTCCGGTGGAAACTTTTTTTTTGTTTCTTGACAATATAGTTCAAAGAAAAAACGACTGAATTATCTGGGTTGTTTTTTTGAGCTGTAATCACCTCACAGTTTGACAAAGTGATCAGGTACCACTGAGCAGATTGGAATTAAGGGTCTGAGAATTAAGCTTGTGAAGAGCATACAGAGTGTAAGTAGTCCTTTGAGTGAGTGGATGTACATAATATATATTATATTTACTGTGTTCTTTGAGTGAGTGGATGTACATAATATATATTATATTTACTGTGTTCTATTTGTTTCTTGTGCTGCTCCAAACAGTGAATGCATGGACAGGAGGGCCAGCAGACAGAAGAAACATACGACGTCTGCTAGACGTAGGTAGTCAGAGAAGCTTTGTTACTCAAGGAATGGTGAAAGCCTTGAAACTTCCCGTGTTACGACAAGAGACACTGCATATACAGACATTTGGACCCATTAAACCAAGCGCAACATTGTGAAGTTGACAATGGAATGCCTGTGGAACACTCAACAATGAGTTGAGGAACCCCTCAGGTTAGTGGTGCCATTATGGGCGTTCCAGGTGAACACATTGGAGAAGAGTTACAAAAGAAAGGACTGCAACTTGCTGGCTTTACGATAGGCGGCGTTGATCAACCATAATTGTCAGACAATTATCGGGAAGTGGTATCTGGCAAAGTTCAAAGGATGACAGAAATCACTGGTGGCCTTGGAAAGCATCTTTGAATGGGTATTGCAAGGGCCATCAAATACACCCGGTTGCATGCACACAAGTTCGGATGAAGACACTCACATCTCAAAAAAGCTTCATGCCTTTATGGAAGTAGAATCCCTAGGCATAGTAAATGAGAAGTCTCAAGGACCAGAGGAACAGGATGCTCTTCAGAGAGTCGAAAAGACTGTAGCTTTCAAGGATGGCTGCTACCAGGTGGAACTGCCATGGCAACATGACAGCTGAGCTCCCAGACAAGTTCAGAGTTGCAAAAGAAAGATTTGAATCACTTAAAATGAAGTTAAGTAGGAATGCGAACCCCTTATATGAGATACAATGGTGTTATTCAAGACTACATAGAACAGGGCATCTGCGAGGATGTTACATCAGCTGCACAATCTAGTAAGAAAATTCAGGGTGAGCTGACTACTGAGGAGCTCACTGAATCAGAAAAGTACTGGTCAAAGATAACGAAACAGTGGCTCGGTGGACGATTCTGGGAAAGGCTTGTACGATCTGTGAAAACATGCCTTCAGAGAGTCCTAGGGATGGCTTCACTACGTTTTGAGGAACCAACGACCATACTAGCAGAAGTTGACGCAGTATTGAACTCCAGGCCTTTTATCCATTGGTTTTAATTTGGCTTTTGTCTGATTTTACACACTCTGCCCTTTGAGTCTCCAGTGCACTCCCACATATATCATGTGACAACGCTTTTGTTATGGAAAATTGTCATTTAATTTAGGAAAGCATTGCTCAGCTGTGAGAATTAACGACATGCTGAGGTAATTTGTTTGAGAGCTGTTGTTGGGTGGCTGATGCTCTGCATCGCTGGATTGGCAGATCATGCTGTATCTGCAGCACGATTGGGTGGCAGAAAAGTCCTTGGTCATCCAGTCAGAATAATGATATAGGAATGGATGAGTGCAAAGGCTGTTTGATATGAGCACTATACATATATTTTGCCAAATTAAGATTGAGGTATTTGAATCTAATTTATGGTGAAGTTGTATTTACTCATAAATGCAATGTGTTCTAAAAACACATAAACCATATTCATAGAATGATCATCAATAGGTCCAATTTGTTGAGAAGAACTAATTATCAAGCATTACAAATGAATATGCTTCATTAATGTTGAGTAGATAAACCGTGTATTTAAATAAATTGGATATATTGATTACAAATAAATTAATTTGTTTATTGTGTATTGAAAACACAAAATGTTCTTTAGCTTTATTTGACTGACAATCACAATTAATCACATTACGTTTATCATCATGAGAAACCTGTTCAATCTGTGTAATACTGGTGAATGGAAATTGTATATATTTATAACATAATATTAAAATATATAAGTATTACTTTGTGAGTGAGAACAAAATTCGACAGCAGAATTAAAATGAGGCATGCATATGATTTTGATTATAGCTGCAAACATTGCAAGATTTCATAACTTGTTGATTGCATTTTACATGGGTGGGACTTAATCTGCTCTAAAAAGAAAGGCATCTTATTACAATTCACATCATAGGACAAGCTGGTAAAAAAAAACATTTCCTAACATTAGATCAAGCCCCTTCAGATGAAATATTGTGCTTTCAATGTTCTACATTACATTTTAAAACATCCTCTTCATCTGAATGAAAAGCTAACAATATTTCAAAAGCAATTCTATTCAAAATGATCTAATCGAAAATAACATTTTGCTAATGCTTAATGTCAATTTTGGAATTGCTGATTGCGTGTGAACAGATGGAAGAACATGCAATCAGCGCTGATAAAGCATGACAATTTAATATTGCAATAAAGCCTTTTGAAAACATTTCTACTGTCACTTCATTCTCTTGAAAGCAATTTATCATTGAATAAGCCCATTACTTAGTTCTTACCCAAATCACTGAGCATGAGATTGATTAAGCCTCCAAAAGCCATTTTGTTTGAGCACAATGTAGTAGCTAATAATACTCCAATTGCTTAAAAAAAGTAGCACTATTATCCCCCTCCTCCCTTCACATCAGCATTCTCAGACAGTCATCTAATCCAAACGATCAAATGGGCCTTTCATCCTGAGAAATGATGAGCCTGTTTGCCTGCTATTAGTTGGGTAAGTACCAACTCTATTAGCATGGATCAGACGGATCTCTTGATCTGTGTTGCGTGCATATTTAACCGTCATTAGTTAGCTACTGGGCTCAAGTGGTGGACACCAGTAAGTCAGGAAGTTCTTGCAATGCTCTATTTCAAGGACCCTTAAATGGATCCACTAGACCAGTGACCCCTGTTTGATCCAATTCTCCACAGATGATCCTCATCTCAGAAGTCAGCTGTGGTAGACAAATAGAGCAGAAGCATGTGTGCACTGTGACACGCTACATTGGTTTTGCCTGAAGCCCAATTTTATTCCCAATACCCTTTATCTGTTCAATCTAGATATTAATGGGGTGACATCATGTAGTCTGATTCTGGTATTACTCATTTTTTTCAAAGTCCTATTGGATTACAACAATATGGAAACCCAGTCCAGATTTTATATTTTAGCCCTGTGGAACTGTAAGTGGGGCCACTGAAGCCTAAGGTGAAATCTCTGAGGCTGGTCCAGCCATGCAGCAACTCTAAACCCAATTCAGTATGTCATCCGTCAAGACTGACAGTTTTTTTTTCCACAATTTTAGAATGTGAAAGCAATCATTTCTTTCCATTATTACTTTAATGATTAATAACTAATAACATCTGAAAGTTTATCAATTAAGAATGGATGAGCCCAGTTTGACTCTTGACCATTTACTGAATGTCATTCCCATCACTAAGTCGTAAAATTGTGGCTTAAAGTAATGTGAATTTAAACGTTTACAATATTGTTGCCCGGACTTCAGGACATTTACGACACAAGAAAACTCAGAAAAGTAAAAACAATTATTTAGGACCAATCACAGCCCCAATACAGCCTCTTCACACTCCTCCCCTCAGGCAGACACTACAGAAGTATGAAGAGCCGGACCACTCGACTCGACTCGAACACCTTGCACTTTTTATATCACGTCTGCACTGTATGTATTGGGACATATGAAAATGTTCTATAAGATTATTAGTCTTTGTCTTATATGTATAGTTTGTATATTTATTTGTGGGTGAAGTAGATGGAAAAAGACGAATTTCAGTGTACAGTTTAACTGAAATGTTATGCTGTACATATGACCATAAAGCAAATCAAGTATATTTGTATAAAAAAAACACATAATATTTTGTATACATGGGCGGCATGAACTGCCATCTCTCTCCATCTCAGTGTGCCTCTCTATTAGCTGGCTTTATTCTCCGTGGACACCAGCGCGCACGAGATAACGAGGCCTCTCTCTCCCCACACGCTCTCCTCTCTCTCTGTCTACGTCTCTCCTCCTCCCCAGGTTCCAGCCTCCCCCTCCGCTCTGCACCTGCTCCTCCCCTCCTCCTCCCTTATTATCCTCAGTCAGAGTCAGAGCAGCCAAGTGATGCTCCTCGGCGGGGCGGCGCACACCGGCCGCTTCTCTCCGCTCGCCGCCTGCACGGAGGGCAGCCCCGGCCCGTTTCTCCCCCCAGGGACAAACTCACCGGCGAGAGGACCACTGGACATGGGGATTATTTAACTGAGCGCGCGCGAGAGAGCTTGAACCACTGAGACGGGCTCTCTCTGGCAGGTCCCATCCGGGAGAGAGAAAGGGAGGAGGGGGACTACGGGGAGACGGTCCCGTCGGGATGGAGGACACGGCAGAAGGGTTTGATCTTTGCATAGTTTGAAATGGACTCAGTGTGCCGGTGGATGTTGTGAGGAATACAACCACAGCGGGTTTGCCTTGAAACGCCAGGACGTTGCGCGAACTTGCATGAAAGGAACTGTACCGTCAAGAACCGATAAACTGTTTCAATCGGAACCATCGACTCGGTCCGACTTGCACAAGCTTTCACTACAGTGATGGAGTGAGCGGAAGAGAAAGGGCCCACGGTAACTTCACGCCTCGCCATGAAATCAGCGCTCTTCAGTCGCTTCTTTATTCTGCTGCCCTGGGTCCTCATTGTCATCATCATGATCGATGTGGACAGCAAACGGACGGTCCGCGCTCCGGCGGCCGCCCGGACCCGCGCGCCGAGGGTTGCCGCCCCCCGCAACCACACCGCCCTGCCGGTCATCTACGCCATCACCCCCACCTACTCCCGCCCGGTGCAGAAAGCCGAGCTCACCCGGCTGGCCCACGCCTTCCGCCAGGTACCCCGGCTCCACTGGGTGGTGGTGGAGGACTCCACGGCTTGCACGGACACGGTGATGAGCTTCCTGGCGCGGTGCGGCGTGCCCTACACGCACCTGCACGTGTTCACCCCACGCAGGTTCAAGCGCGCCGGGATGCCGCGCGCCACAGAGCAGAGGAATTTGGCGCTCACGTGGCTCCGCCAGCACCGGAGCCGACGGGACCCCGGCGTGGTGTTCTTCGCCGATGACGACAACACGTACAGCCTGGAGCTGTTCGAGGAGGTAAACCGGACACGTCGGTTGCGTGTTACCTGTGATTATCACTGCTCAGCGGGCATGGTGTGCCAACCAATGCTCATCCACTTCACTGCAGCCACACACACACACACACACACACACACACACACATATATCCCCTAACAACCAATTTCAGACTAGTATGCATATTGGACGCGATATGGCATGTACAGTATATATACAGTATATGTAGTATTTAGTTAGAAAAACAAATGTACTTATATGCCCCTAATAGGTTTAAGCTGCATATTAAAATGTGCGCTCACGTGGCTCCGCCAGCACCGGAGCCGACGGGACCCCGGCGTGGTGTTCTTCGCCGATGACGACAACACGTACAGCCTGGAGCTGTTCGAGGAGGTAAACCGGACACGTCGGTTGCGTGTTACCTGTGATTATCACTGCTCAGCGGGCATGGTGTGCCAACCAATGCTCATCCACTTCACTGCAGCCACAGCCACACACACACACACACACACACACACACACACGCACGCACACACACACACACACACACACACACACACACCACACACACACACACACACACACACACACACACACACACCACACACACACACACACACACACACACACACATATATCCCCTAACAACCAATCTCAGACTAGTATGCATATTGGACAGCGATATGGCATGTACAGTATATATACAGTATATGTAGTATTTAGTTAGAAAAACAATGTACTTATATGCCCCTAATAGGTTTAAGCTGCATATTAAAATGTGCAAAAAAACACAAAAGGTAGAGGTATAGGTATTGACATTTACTCAAGTAAAGGAGTACTAGAACGTAAACATCATAAGTAACAACACCCACACCAGCCCTCAGATCGTCACATTGTGGTTTTTGATCCTGTAGTTTTATAGTCGGCCTGCATATCACTTAAACCGCCAATACTGCTGGGTTGTTATAATCAGCCAGCATTGCATCGTGTCTTATGTGCTGACCCTGCATAAACTATTAACTGCAGCTGTCCGATAAGTACTGTATATGCATTACATGATGAACTATATTTCCCCACTGAAAGTAAGTGTAAAAATGGATAAATCCCACTTAAATCCATTAGTCAGGCTTTTGTTCCTAAATGCGGAGAGATAAAAGTCACAAGATGGCTGTATAATGCGCTACTTCACTTTTATTCAGTGTCAGTTTTGACCAAGCTCTAACCATTAGGGTGCAAAGGAAGTCATTGTCAGGCATTTCCCTGAATGCAATAATTTCAAAGGAATTCAAACATTGAAATTCACTGGGCTCTTCTCCATATTGATGGGATCCCTGCGGAACCCATGCTCAACACCCCCGGGATTCGGGCTCCAGACCTGGTTTTGAGAGCAGATTGTTTCAGTGTTTTCTGTTCCAGTGTATTAAGGCAGTGCATTTGGTAAAGCGAACGTGGACCCTTGCTTCAGGGAGTGGGTGTTGAGGGGAGGCTAAAATGAGTGCCACAAATAAACTGATGAGGAGTATGAAGAGGGAACTGATGGACTGAAAGAGAGAGACGACGGGGAGGGATGGCGGTGGTGTTGGTGATGGTGCATCACTCCAGCATCGCTGTCCAATTTTCCACTGATCCTCTCGCCAGCGCAGAATGAATAAGCAGGACTGTGTTTGTGTGCGTGTTTAGGAGAGAGACAGAGAGTGTGTGTGCATGCTGGTCTGAGATTGATTGTTTGGGGTTGATAGCAATACTGGTCTTTTAGAATAGAATGCAATGACAGATCTTTGTTTTTATATCCTCAGACTTTTCATGCTAGACAATGTTCCTACTCATCTCGATGTAAAAGCCTCTGGTGTTGAATTAAGACTCAGGAAGTCATCTGATATATAAATACTGATACAAAAACACATCGACTGTGGTATCGATATGCCAGGGTCAACCCTGCATATGGGAAAACGGATTCCTCCACACGCCTGGGAGTTTGTTTATTTAATTTCATGGGGATCTCTTTTCACGATGATCTTATTGATCATTTGTCCTTTGCTTTAAAGCTACACTGTGCTGTAGATATCCAGTGAATGAAGAGCAGCGTGCCCACAGCAGAACAATCCTGGCTCCCTCTCACAAATGCACAATCACTCTCGCAGAATGCTTCTCTGATTGCAGATTGCTGGCTATGATTACTGCCTTTCACAGGTAGCTAAGCCCCAAATCACAATGCAAAACATATTTATATAAATAAGACCCATGAGCAATGAATACTTTAGCAGCACTCCTCCTAAGGATGAGAGATCTGTGATCTTTAATGAAAGTGTTGATGATAGACAAGCGCATTAAAACATTCAATCAATTCAATAATTTGTACTGGCCATTTGCAGCATATTTATACTTAGATTGCATAAGAGCATGAACATTTGTGAAGGCGTTCTAGTTACATCTCAAATCTGCTATTCAAACAGTGAGACATTTACATTAAGCATGATTGATGCACTTTATTTGAGGCTTGCAGCTTTTCTTATTTTCCCAAAGTACAGAGTATTTCCATTCATATTTGTTCTGACAATCAATCAATTATTTGATACATACAATTTCAGAAAATACTGTGAAATGCTCTTCCTGTGAAGTCTCACAGCATGTATTGTCCATTTAAGATCAGTCCATTTCCAGTTTAAGCACTGGAAGTTTGCTTTATTAACAAATGAAATTTTCAGCTGGTAGCCACATATTTTGGTGTAAAGTCGTACATAGTCTATAGTTGTATAGTCAGACACATTTTAGTTTGTTAGATTTAAACCAAGAGGAACTTAGGACAAACTGCTGTTTTACAAGGAGCATTTCTTTTTTAAAACAACATACTGTTATGAATGAGAAGAACAGAAATAAATCATCAATTCCAGTTACACCCAAAATTTGCAAAAGAAAATGCCCATTCTCTGTTCTATCAATAAAAATGCAGTAATAGCAATTACCAACTCTAACTAATGCTGACTATCGGCTTCTTTCCCCTCCGTTACATCCCAGAATGCAACACTTGGAGTAAACACGAAGCTGACTATAGTGAACCCAGTGTGCAGGAGCTGAGTCTACTCTGACACAGAGTGTCAGTGTTGGATTCCGGCGGTTCAGTGCAAAGACCATCTGTTTGATTTGTTAATAGCACACTGTCTTCCCTCTGTCCTCCTGTCTATTTCATTAGCCAGCTCCTCTGTGCAGGTAATGGCCTGTCATAGAGAGATAATAGGCTGTCATACAGCAGTAATAACCTGCAGAAACTGTCTGCAGGCTTTAGACTGATGGTCGGAGCTGTGCTTATGCTGGCTGGCAGCTACAAATTGGAAACCCCTATATCATTTCTGGAAGAAAAATGATCGAGGGAACATCCATGCAATTATAATATTATCTCTGACGACATTTCTTGTAGTAACTGTGATTTCTTCCTCGTCAGCAGTGGTTTTAAAAGTTAGGTTTAGCTTTTTCACAAGCATTTCAGCTCCGAACGCCACATGCATTTTGGCAGCAATCAGAGCCCAATATTCAACCGAGGAGAGGTTATTGTAACATAGACACTGTACTGGACACCCTAGGTGTGTGCTGCTTGTATAATGATGTAGCTGATGCTACATTATGGATATTTATATGGTGGACATGGTTTATTTCATAGTGATTTAAACACAGATTAAAAATATTTGTTCAAGTTAGTTTGTTTGGGTCACTCTTTAAGCAACAGTGAGAAAAAGACTTGGTTTTCCTGACCAGCCAATTAACAAGTGCGGAAATCCAGCTGGAACCAAATCAGCCCCGTTTTTTAACTCTGGGTTGTTGATTACACAAGTGTAGCCGCCCTGCCCCTTTTGCACCATGAGTGGGCTACTAACTACTGCAAAGTAATGAGAAAAACGTGCTGCAACCCCCCCCCCCCCC
>JAFBJU010000111.1:1492622-1564249 GCA_016785305.1 Colistium nudipinnis | reverse complement strand
CCCCCCCCCCACACACACACACACACTATGAAAAAACATTGGTACATAGCAAATGTTTAACAAGCCTCCCTGCAATGCCTTTAGAGGAAACAGGCGGATAGGCATTTAGCACCAAGACAGGGGTTCAGGAGTGTTCTCCGTTTCCACACATTTGTCAGATCTCAGCTTGCTGGTAGTTTATTGTGCGTGCGACACGTTCCGGCCGAGTAACCTCCCTGCAGTCAATAGTGTCAGAAATTGCAAGAATACTCATTTACTATCCCAACCCATTAAATTCTGCCATGATTGTCCTTTAACATACACACTGCTTCCATTTGTTTGTTACAGTGATTTTGCATTCCTGCCATCAAGAGTCAATGTGTTTGGACACAGGAGCCTGTTAAAAAGCATTGGAAGTCACGGCATTCAGCGTATAAAGCAGTAGTTTAGGTTCATTATTTGTTTGTCCTCCTAGTATTTCATATCTGAGACCTGAACAGTGATGATGTCAACGATAGTAACATTTTACACAAGGCAACAAATACGGGCAATAAAATGATCCCAGAGGTTAATAATAAACCTGCAGATAAAATTAAAGATTAGAGAATGAATTAAGAAATGCAAGTGTGAAACAGCCGAATATGTCTTTATGTTAATGTTATTACCAGGCTTTTTTTGTGAATAATATATATATATATATATACAGAGGAACCTGGTTAGAGTCAGTAATCAGTAAAATTAAGCACTGCCTTCTCCGTTTCATTCCTGAAAAGCTGAGTATGGGGTTTGAGGGATTTTCAGCTGACGGTAGCATGGCAGAGTTGTTTGATTCAGCTGTAGCAGCCTGTCAGCCAGGCATTTTTTTTTAAATAATTGAACTCCCCTGGCCCTCCACCGCAGTCACAGCGACTATTTTAGGGATCTGGCACTGTGGCTAATGCTGCGTACTGGAGTTTGACTCGGGCACACCTATTTCAAACGGTGCTGATATTCATTTATTAGTTTGAATGCCATATGATGGCTTCTTAGATTGTGGATATTCACCTCTGGGCCAAAATGTCTCAAGATCTTTGGAATTTTAAATCCCATCTCTCAGAAACGTAAAGAATGTGTGTTCAAAATGAAACTCCTTGATATGAGTTCGATATAAGTATGAGTTAAAAATTCATTTGACTTTTTAATTATTCTTTCACAGTATTAATAATTCATTCTCTCACATGTTATTCACCAAGTTCGGGAGTCGGGTGGTCTTGGGGAATTGGCGAAGAGACGTTCTATTTAAAAAAAATAGGAAATGGTCCAAAGACATACAGAGGCAAACATTAATGATGTGTTTGATCAAGCGTCCAAACAGCAGACTCTGTGCCTGCAGAGAATTGTGGGGTGATGGGTAGGTGGCACAAAGAGAAGCTAGCGGGATGAAGGAGCCAGAGCGAAATAAGCAATTCAATTTCCTCAAACCCTTATGAGCAATTATCATAATTACATAGTGTAGCAAGGGGGGTTGTGGTGGTGGTGGATGTAATGTCGCTGAAGTGAAGCAGAAAAGGAGAGAGAGAAAATGTCCCTGCTGGGGCCGGTGGAAGGATAAGGAGGGAGGAGAGAGGAAGGAGGTGAGGTGAGAGGTTGAAGGCCTTTAAAGGCCAGTGTGTATGTAAAAGAGGTGTTCCGCACCAGCTCTCTGCTCATTCCTTTTTTTCCTTGTATTGATAGGTTCACTACACATTATCCTTACGCTCTCTGCTCCCTCATCAAAACCCATTTTTCCTCCTTGTGTGTAACATGTATGTTAAACTGAATGTCTTTAATTTGGATAAAATGTATACATTCTGTCTTTAGGGCTTGTGACAGGCTTGGAAAGCTTTAAAACTACTATTTTTAAATCAACAGAGAAGGTTTAACAGCATCATTTGGAATTCCTGAAAACTCAAAATATTTTTTTTGATGAGCAGGATTGGTTTTGTATTACTAAAGTCTTACATTCATGGACAATTGCTGTATATGTGCGTCATTCAGTTAAGATTGACTGGGAAGTACCTGATCATGCAACATTAACCTGCTGCAATGTACTCACCATAATTAACCAGCATTTATCAAGTTAGACCTCAAAACTCTCCTGGCAGTGTGTTAGTGAGTGTAAATATGTTATTTATGTGTATATTTGGCTACATAACTGTTTTGTGAGTTGCATGTTTTTTTCCCAGAAATAATGCTCAAAACACCATTTCTAATAATTATAAATGCCTGCGTAAGAAGTACTGCAACTGGCTCCTAGCGTACAATAATGAGTGTATTAGTACAGTAATTTAGCTCCATGCTTGATGTGCAATATTAACAATCCCTTCCATAATAAGGTCAGTCATAATTTCACGGTTTTATGTTTCCCATAATAGTGAAATGGTACAGAACTGATACTGAACCAGTTTATTTGTAATACATGTAATACATGACAAAAATGTGTCAGGGAAAACTTCCCCTGAATCTGCAATGATTAAATCAAATAATCCTCTGTTGACGGCAATTTTGTTTGGCGAAATAGAAATGTTCTGACCAGTCCACAGGGATTCACAAACTGGAGATTTACACTGGGCTGTCAAATCACTAGGTACAACTGTGAAGGATAAGTAATAATAGGTTATAATAACTATAGGTTTGCATATGTTAGTGTTTCTGACATATGACCTGCACTCATTCATATTTATATTGATGACAAAACATTAGAAACACATATTTGTATAAACCAAGACATAATAACTGGAGGAGGGGGACAGAGCTCGCCTAGTGGTGAGGGAGACGGCCATCGGACTAGAGGGCTGCCGTCTCGGGGCCCAGTCGAGAATGAAATTATATAAATATACTTCTTCCCCCAAAAATCTACATCAATACTTTCCAAACAGATGGATTTGACTATTAAAGATGCCATTACATGTCATTACACTGTATACTCATGCAGACAGCCATTCTTACCAGCAGCCGTGCGCAATTACTGTGACATTGCAGAATGAAGTGTGAAGGTTTGTGGTTATTCACAAAGGGATCCCCTGGTGTCAGCCTCACGTACCTAACCACGCACACCTTCATCTCTTTAATATATTTTCCCTCACAAAAACCCAGAAAGCATTCAACATGCACACACATCATGCGCCATTGAATCACAGCTTCATAGCCCATCCCCAGCTCCTCTAATTCGATCCATTCATTTTTCTCCCAGCTTATTTCATAGCTCCCTCTCTCCCAATGCCTCTGCCATGCATATAAATAATAACGCACACAGATGAGAAAATATGCTTGATTAAAATCGCACCCAGCCCCGCCACCCCAACACTCTTCCCAATGCGCAACAACACAATGACGGCTCTTTCTCCGGGGCGGGAGGCAGGAAAAGAGAGCATCCATAATGGATTCATATATTTCATCATTAAGAGTCTTTGTGTGCATACAACACATTTACTTTTCACCTATGTGCTCCCCGGGGAAGGGAGTCAGAGTTGATTACCAGACGGACTGTCAGTGCTCCTAGACATAGTGTCCTGGCTGCGAGTCAAATGAATTGTGATTCCTCTCAGCACCGTATTTTTCCCGGACAGATTTTCTTTTGTTTACTTGTAAATAGCAGGCGTTTACAGACTGAGCTGCCGCTGTAATTTGTCAGGACTTACAGGTTGTCAGGCACTCAGTTGAATCTGAAATTATTTTTCAACAGCCGCCAGATGAATGATTTGTGATCCCAGGGTGCCGTCTAGGATCTTTCTGAACGCATGACAATGTGCGTCCCACGACACAACCTAAACCGATGTACATTGCAAGTTACAGGAACCCATGTAAAATATTTAAATCTATGGGTTGGACATCGTATACATATACAAATATTTTGCTTATCAACATTTCACGTCACTGGTAACAATCATAATCATCATTTCATACACGAATTCATGCTAAATGAACTTTACATTTACAACATCATCATAACCTCAATAATATTTAATTTGTTTTATTCATTGCAAAAAATATGGGGAATGTTCCTATTAACAAAACAAGGTATTATTTTTGTAAATGAAGCTCACCCACCCATGGAGTGCAACAATAGCCACCTTTTATAGTAGGGTCGGGGAGATACCTTCATCATGCCACTTATCATACAGATCATACATCTTATAAACGCACACTTGAAACGGTTGTGTCCATAGAGTTGAGCACACAATTTAATTCATGTTATTTTTGTGCAGGGACCAGATTTTTCTGACAAATGTGAACGTATTTGTGTCCAGGGGAGGCCGGGAGTTGCTTAGCATCTTCACGGGTATAGATTTTCTCAGGATTTGATAACTGTTATTTCTTGACTACTCCCATCACAGAGGAGAGAGCGCATCTTGATAATGATGACAAACCTGATCATAAGGTTGAGCTCTGCGGTTTTCTGCCTGTATCTGGCATCAAATGTGGCTACTCGGATGGCTGTTCTTTCAGAAAATACATTTCTGTCAATGCTAACAAATATTTAAGAAGATACATGTATATATTTGTTATAAATTCATTTCAGAAAAAATATTTTCATGCATTTGGTTGCTACTGTGATGATGCTATTTATTTTGTAGAACTGTACACCAGTTTAAAAGATGGCGTTTGTGCTTTTCTTTCTTCTGTAGCAACTATTTGTACACTGCTTTAAACAATGCACCTACACACACACAGATACACAAACACATTTCTCAAAACTCAAGACTTTCTGTGCAGAGGATTACATTTGAGGTTGTATTGATTTTTTTTCTTCCACCTCAGATTTTCCCAAAATTGTTGCAGAGTTGGTGAGTGTTCAAAACGCTGTTGTTCAGGTTTTGTAAGAACTAAGTAAGACTTCAACACAGGGCTCTTCCCCATAAAAGCACAAGATCTCCAACAATAAGAGCTAAGAGTGGGAATAACCCCTGTGGAATATCAGGGACTGTGCCAAATTAGTTTTGTTGGCAGTGAAAAAGCAGGAGATGGTTGAAAAATCGATGAATAAAAGATAGAAGGAGATCCTGGTTTCTTTCACAATTGGCAGTGAAGAGAGCCTGGGCCGCGACCAGGAGCAGAGAAACCGGACCATTGGTTCACAATGAGGTGATGAAGGATTGGATGCACAGCCACAACCACAACTGCCAAGTAAGGATAACAGAGAACTTATTCCGAAGTTTCTCCCCAGAGCAGCTGGATTCTGGGAGTCCATTTCAATAAATCTGAACTTCCCTATGAGAAATCCTTCAGTTTGATTTCAAGCATTCCGTCTTCCTTAAATTCTGCTTTGTGCTGTGTATTACCTTCATTTTCCAAACCTGAGCTTGGCCTGATGTCTTTTCATTATTGTCTGCGTCAGTGCACAAAGTAAACACGGGGTCAGTTGATATTTATATGCAAATGTTACAGAGCGCACACTGAGTGTTCAATGATCCCGATTCTCCCCCAGTGCACTTGTCTGTTGCCTGTTCCATGCCCCGTGGGCTTTGCTCCTGTGTGTATTCCCAGTATTATCTGGGATCTGTATATAGTTTAGGAGTTTGGACTCTTGTTTAACTGCTGCTCACAGTATGCTTCTTTTCTTTTTATTCAACTTTATTCAACTTTCTTCTGCACCTTTACCACTGCGAACTTGACAAAATTAGGAGAAAGTTTGTTATTATAGCTCTGCAGGGCTAAAGAAGAGTTTTTCCAAGCCAAATTTTCCTGACACCTTATATTGAGGTCTGGCCCTCGTTGAGAGGCTTCTCCTGAAGAGAGCTGTGTTCAGTCAATCACTTCTGATGTTACACTTGAGGCACAACAAGTCATATTTGTTCCTTTGTTGGCACCAATCACTATGAAATAGTGTTTATTACCAAGAAACGTTCTCCCACTAAGTTTTAGGATTGACTTTAAGGCTCCACATTGCAACTCTCTCAGTTAACTCCCTGTCCTTAGAATTCCCTGCCCACTTACAGGTCATACCCTCAGATCCAACAGGAGAGGTCTTTTATCTGTTCTAAAGGGGACAGAGGGTCTGCGGTCAGGGCCCTGAGGCCTACTTAGTAATCTCTTTAAAGTCTCTTGATATGCACTTATTTTGATTGGACTTGAATAATAATGTTCTTTGAACGATCTTTGTGAACTTTGTGATCTTTTTATTTTTCCTGTTGTCCTACACTGATTTATTTTTAATTTATTTGTATTTATTCTGTTTTCAGTTAATTGGTTAATACATGATCTCGTTTTTAACACTTAAGTCTGACAATGTTATCAATCAACTGCTCTGTGAGCACATTCTTATTTACTTCAAATTCTGAATCTAAATTTAAAACACAAAATCAAGTGATTTTGAAAATTTTGAGTTGAAGATTGTGACTGTAAATTCATCTACTGGTTACAGAGTTTAAATATCCACATCTGGGTTTGACATCTGGGCCAGAGAAAATGAAATATCTTCAAACAACCTGCAACAGCAACTGCGATTAGATAATTAAATCAATGTTTTTTGTTCTCTCTCATTCTGTTTGAATATTTGAACCCGCTGCCAAAAAATCTGTGAACCTAAAAACTTAGACCCCTTAAAAGTTTCTGTTCAGCCCTTGGCTTTAATCATCCTTTAATCTCTTCACTGTCTATTCCTGTCATGTGGTTTGATTTATTTGTCATTACATCGCCTAACAAGGTGGTGACAGCATGTGCTGTGTGCTCAGCCAACCTTGCCTGCAAATGGAGGCATAACTAGAAGTTTGTCCAGAAAACTTTCCTGGTGCCAGCAGTTATCTGCAGATGGTGGCATGGAAATCAGCATGTGCCAAAGCAGTCGCCACCCAGCAGAATAATGCACCATCTGTTGAAGCGCCGTCACCCCCGCAGCTTTGTTTGGCTCCCAGCAAACATTTTGACATTGAGTTGCTGTTGATAAGACATTCGGGCACTGAGTGAAAGGTGAAATTGAGACACATCTGAAACATCTGTAGTCAGCAACTTCCCACAACAGCACCTTAACACAGTATCTCTCTCACTTTACCTTTACAACCTTCTACAATGCCAGTTTGATAGTACTTTTTTACCTTACGTGCCTAATTAAACTGATACTTAACACATCCTGATCATAGCTGTCAATTGAGTGCTCTGTTTGCTGATGCAAACTTAACCTGGTATTCCGGTGCAATGTTTATCCTCAGATAATGGTTCGACCTGGATAGTTCTGATAGTTCATTTTAAGTCTCATGACTCTGTAGATAAAAGAAAAAGGCTCACATTATGCACAGATAACTGCATAGCTTGGATACAGTCCAGGTATAATGGACAAATTAAAGCTCTGAAGACAGCAATTGGGAAAGCAGTAAAAAAAAATGTTAATGTAGCCTTGTGCTGCCATCCCAATATCTATATCTCAATACACGCAATTTGGAAAAAGTACACCAGGCATGTGTATGAAGCAGATGTGATAGTAACAGGCTGTACAATGGATTATTGACATCTTAATCACTCCATCAGATATGACCAAGATCCCTGACCAAACTTGCCAAGTTGTCATTGGTCTTTACTTTAAACTATTTTGAAACAAGAAAAGGAAATGTCAGAAAATGTTAAATAATAATTTGTTTTATACCCATTTTATCAAGTTGGACCAAACATGACAGCCAGACTTGAACAGGTATCAGCAGAATCGCAGCTTAAACGGTATCACTTTTAAAGCTCAACATATACATTGACATGTGAATACAACCAATTGATCATGTGTTTAACTGTGTAATAAGAAGGGTGTAGCTCAGTCTCCAATGGAAACAAAAAAAATATATATATATCACCCAGCTCTGCAGTCCCCCTCAGCTCAATAAGATTTCCATGTCTTTAGAAGTAAGGCCATGATAAACCTGCAATGCTTTACCCACCAAACAATTAACAGACGAGGGTACCAACTAGCTGGTGTACAGAGCCAAACATTTACCTTAGGAGATGGTGGAGACCAAAACAGAACTAAAATTAATATATATATATATTTATTTTTTTCTTGCGTTTCCAGGAATATGACTTTAACTTTGACTTAGAGTTTTATTCATATAGAGAGGAGACAGTTCAGGAGCAATGACCTTTCGAGAGGAAGTTTAGCTATCATGTATTTTCTATACCGCAAAGGAAAATGTTAATTTTGACAGCTCCTTCAGAGAAGTGCAAGATGCTTTTTTTTTTTTTAAAAGAAGCACTTTGACGATGCATGGAAATTACCATGAAATGATAAAGACCGATATAACCCATTAGGGTTGTAACGGTACACAGAAGTCACAGTTCGGTTTGTACCTCGGCTTTGGGGTCACGGTTCGGTTCGAGTTCGTAAGAACACGAAAAAGCAACGGAAGTCCCAAATGCATTTTTTTTTTCATTTATGATTAACAGATGGTAGTTTGTTTCGGTAAAATGTAGCCGTAAAAAAAGAAAACACAAGCTCAGATAGGCCATATTGTTAATAATGGCTGAACAAAAAAAACAGCTAATAGGTTCAATAAAATCTAAAACTAAAAAGATGGCTTGAAAATATTATAAAATAAATAATAGATTGTTTCAATCACTTCAGCGTAAGGGGCAAAATAAAAGGCAATACAAAACTGCATAACATCTTCTGACCTCAAAATATAAAATAAATAAGAGCCTGGCTCAGGTGACTGGCATATCTGGGTAATGCCATCTAATATGCATTATCCACTACTAACCGCTACGGAGTCCCTCATTGTTATATTCTGCACAGAACCCAAAATGGTACCACACAGCAGATTAGAAAGTAGCAGGTGGGTATTTTAGCTCAATGGTTCTCACTGTACTTGCCTCAGGCATCCTTTAATCCTTTGGCATTAAATTGCGAACCAAAGTTATCTGCCGTCAAGAACGATGCACCCAAGATTGTCAAAGAGAGTGGAGTGACGCACCCATGAGTGTTGGCCAAAGTTCCCTTGTGTGTAGTCAGAGGGGTGTGCAGTGTAATGAATTCGGCCATGAGGGACCGACTTCATTTATCGTGACGGCCGTACCGTGACCTATTCGGTACGAATACAAAACCCATTACTGAATTGGTGAAAAAAATGTGACATGTGAAAATGCTCTCATACTTACATTTTGTGGTGTACACATAATGTATTAAACAGGATAAATATTCCAAAAATGTTCCAAATGTTGATCTTCAAAGTGGTAAAGATTGGCCCCCTTGCAATTCCAAGTACAGTGCCTGAATATGTGAGTATATCTATAGACTCTCTTTCCATTATAAGTCTCGCTAATAATGTGTTAAAGTGAACTGCGCTTCGAGGCGCAGCTTCCGAAACCTGGGGATCATTAGCAGTCAAACTAGGACTTAATCGCTAAGCCAAAATAACGATCGTACCCCAGGACTGATCTGGGAACGACCAAACACAGACAGTCAGTCTCTCTTTCTTCCTCTTTTCTTTTCATCTGTCTTTTTTTACAAACCAAAGGAGCCAGGGTCTTTGAGAAATGACCTGAGAGAGAAAGTCAGACAACGGCAAAAGAGTAACGGGGGGTGGGGAGGGTTTTAGCTAGCGTCACGCGGGGAAACTCGAGGGGCCACGTTATTTACGTGGAAAGCTCCCAGCGTTGTTCAGGGACTCAGGCAGGACAGGGAGGTGTTAGGGTGCAGGGCAGGAGAGATGACAAGAAGTAGAGAAATGAAAGGGTGGAAAGAGGTGAAGTAAAGGAAACAATGCCCACTGGTCAGACACTAATTTACTTATTACAACCCTTGCCACCTCTTATGTTTTTATGTCGTATCCCACCCCTTATGTTTTTGTGTTTATCTTATGGTTTATGTTGTATGTTGTATGTTATATGTCGTATGTATATACACAAGCGCTGTACACCACGTAAAATTCCTGTGTACTTGTACATTTGGCGAATAAAGAGATTCTGATTCTGATTCTGATTCTAACCAAATATAATCTGCCGCCCTTCATTCTGTTGAATCTGACGATATGAAGACACTGCATGTCACACCTTTTGTGGAAGGCTATGGAAGTTACAGTGATCCACTCCAACAGTGTGATATAAATAAAAGTAAATGTATTGTTCATTATTCCAGTGCTGTAACACAACAGGGACTCATACAGTATCTCCAGACCATCAAAGTGTTTACTTTGGCTAAATGCTTCCATTTAACATAACATTATAAAGTCAAAGGATTTTTTCATTCATTATTATTTTTCTATCCTACGTTACAGTTGGATACTTATTATGTTTATTAAATTGGGATTTATCGGTTACAAAAAAAGAAGTTTCACTGAATTTGATTGAAACTATTTTGCGCCGAAAAAGAGTAATGTGTGTCAGGTACCTCACGTACCTGATGCTTTAGCTTTGTCTCTACATCAGAATAATTATTCTAATATAGTATCAGAATACAATTATGAAAAAAAAGGATATGCAGTTTTTAGGGCTCACATTTTAAATTCACAATGTGAAACAACAGAGAAACCAAGGTCTCTACTTTACAAAGCACATGGTCTCTATGATTAGATATTTATATCTATAGTTCATGGCACAAGTGTATGTAGATTATGTCCTGATCTTTTTGTGCAATTGGTTTGTTTTGGGTGTTTGTTTTTTAAAGGTGTTAAAAAGCAGAACATGTGCACTTGCCTATTAAGTCTAATGCTACTTTGTTTATAGTGCATGCTTAAAACTTCTTCATCTGGAATGGTCATTCCCACACCACCAAACACGTGTTACACTTGGATTCAGTTTGTGCTGTGTGAAAGAGTAGAATAATTGTGTCAAGCCTGTTCCATTGTGCTTGAGTACTTTGTGATTTCATACTGTTTTTTTTACAGCCTATGCCCTCAGCACAAATTCAATTTGATACCAGTTAAAGGTCAACAACATAAAACAAACATATATACACCAATAAAACAAACAACAGCCAAACCGAGCTGATAACAGCAAACTTAATTTGAATGCATACACATTGCCTGCATTCTTATCAGTCACTTGCACAGTAGTAACCATATATACTGAAAACTAATGCTGCAGTCACTTGCAGGGTGTTGGTTTCTAAAGCTTCATGCACTGGGCTTCTGTTATTTAGTTCTGGCAAAGATGGCAGTCATATAATTAGGCTGTCAAAGGCAGATCTCCATTAAAATACACCCGCATTTAACTCAACTAAAGCAAACTCTACATATGCCCCACTCACTGAGCTATCATTACTTTTTCATACTAGAACTGTCAGAATTATTATGGTACATTATAATAGTCTATTATATAAGAGTGTGTATTGTCTGTGTTCTTTTCTGTGCTTGCTCTCAGCTATTCTTTGCACATGACCAGGTTGCCAACACTTTTTCCGTGGTGGCTATGAACTTTGTGACAGAACTGTAAATATCCCTTCATATATTCTGCTATATATACACACTTGTTTCCCCCACGGCTTTAAAGGCTAGAAGCCTGTGCAGTAGTACTGCAGTGCTGCTTACTGATTTGGTTTTGTTCCGTTGTTTTGTCACGAGCGACTGGCTGGAGGCTGTTTGGGTGAGTGATGAGGAGCAGTGTCTGAATGAATGAATGGGCTTCTGGGTGGGCCGGAATCACACACACATATATAAATATATATATGCATCCACACATAACATGGAGATACAGATGACAGTCTAACACAGAGTCTCTCACTCTCTCTCTCTCCCCCACTTCTCATTGCACTGCTTCTGGCTGTGTGCAAATCCATTCACTGTGAAATGGAAGGCAGCTCGGCACCGCACAGTTTCATTAAGACGCCTATTCTGTTAACCACGGATTCTGCAGCCAGCACACGGGGAATTCATTTTTAGATCAACGTCACAGGTCTTGTCACTGACTTTTTTCCTCTTTATTGCACCAGGAAATCTATCGCACATTTGGTTGTTTGTCTCCCTTCTGTCTCTGATTTCTCTCAGTCATAAGAATGAAATACAGTTCACACAGTGGTTAGCCCTTGTGCCTCCTTGTTGTATGTGGGATTCTCTCCATGTGTCTGTAGGATTTCTCCCGGTTCTCCTGTATCTTCTCACAGTCCCAATACATGCACATTGGGGTAAGGTTCAGTGAAAACTCTAAATGTGGGGGTGAATGGGTGTTTGTCCTCTGATAAGCTGGTGACGTGTCCAGGGTGTGCCCTGCCTCTCCCCCAGTGACCCCGTCAGAGGATAAGCGGTATATAGTTAACGGATGGATGTCTGAACGGTTATTTTTTGCTGCATCCTCTCCACAGATGCGGAGCACTCACGGTGTGTCGGTTTGGCCAGTGGGATTTGTGGGTGGCAGAGCTTACGAGCGCCCCCTGGTGTCGGGGGGTAAGGTGGTTGGCTGGTACACTGGCTGGAGACCGGACAGGCCCTTCGCCACAGACATGGCAGGTAAGGAGCAGTGAGCAGTTGTTATACATATATTCGTCCGAAGCTACATGCAATGTTGAGGCATTCATTCATGGTCCCCTGAGGAGGATTCCATATAATGCAGATTGACTATAAACATACTGTATCTAACGTGCAAGTCATATTCCCCAAGATGACCATTACATTTTACTTACTTGTAGTACTTGTACATTATCAGCACTAAAGCACCAAATGATTCAACAATCACAGACTTCACCCACTCATGCTCTGAATTTAGAATCTACACGAGGATCGGTTTGCAATTAATATTATTGTTTAGTTTCAGCAGAGGCTTTTACGATGCTTTTACGATCCACATGATGGTTGCATGCTTATATAGTTCCAAATACATATGTTGACACGGCTGAGGGAAGAGCCGTCCCACTCTCACACACAGAAATGCACACGTCTGCCCTTTGGGATTTGTGCTAATTAAACCACAATAACGAGAATGAGTCTCTCTTTGTTTTCCCTTCACCTTTCCCCACTCCACCAGGGCCAAGATCTCTACCCCCCCATCCTCCTTATTCCACCCAATCCTGCTCTCACACACAAACACAAACCGTAATTATCAGCCTTTACTTGTAACTCTGTGCTACATGATTACATTGTCAATTTGCAACCCCGAGATGTACAGCTGTGGATGTATTACAAACATTTTTTGTTGCTTTTTTTCCCTCAAAGAATAACAAAGACTGCACCGAGCGAACGGCCCAAACTTTATTCACTCTTAAATTATTATTCATAGGATTTACAATAGGGTGACTGCAGAGTGCTGTGAGTGCCAGTGCGTGTCCTAATAGTGTTGTGTTATACAGCGCTGTATTGTTAGCAGACCACTAAAGCATTCCCCCCATCTACTGCTCTGTCTCATTTATCCAGACACAAAGGAGCCAGGACAATGATTGTGTGGGGTACTATTCACCTCACTGTCTATGTGTGTATAATTATGTTCATATGCACACACACGCACACACGCACACACACGCACTCGTAATTGCATCATGCATCTATTGGAAGCACTTGCAGGCACGCACCTGCCAGCAATCGAAACCAACGCTTGTTTCAGGACACAGACACGGACACACATGAGCTACTTTTCCAGAAGCGCACAAAGATGGTTGTGTTTGTTGAAGTGGTGCTTGTGCCGTGGGTGTGCTCCCTGAGATTGGGACATCAGAGGGTTTAACCCCGGTGACCCAGAAAGGGTCCAAGGGGGAGCAGAGTGGAGACGAAGCTGAGGGCCGCCCCCCTGCACTGGAGTATTGAGAGCTGAACTGAACAGGAACAGCTGATGTTTAGGGGAAAACTATATGCACCGGCCACATGCTAAAATGCAGACTGCAAGTGCTCGGCACAAGTTCAGTTGGGTTTCAGCTGTTTATTATGATAAGACACGGATGTGTTTGTTTTTTGGTGTGGCTATGCTGGTGTGATTCTCCTGAACACATACAAGGTTGACACCGTCGTCCTTGAACACACAACCCCCCCCTGGGCAGACATGTACACCATTTAATGAACAGGAAGCAGTCACAGGGATACAGGATGAGTGACAGCTGCTCAAATGGACCTGTGTTTTTCCACACGAGGTGTTCTCACTACATCTCGACCAGAGCTTGAGATCACATCTCACGGCGAAAAGGCTGAGTTGTTTGTCGTGACCCAGGCGTGGGACTACGTGCGGGTGATATGAGGAGGTCATACAGTACTTTATGGAAAAAAAAAAAGGTGTTTCTGGCTTTAAGATTGCACCTCAGGTTTGCAATTTTAATAAGACACGAAGAAGATGCAGAGATAGTCGAACCTGATCTGAAATAATATCTGTTTGGCTTCTTTTATTTCACACATAGGCTGCTTCAGTGACAATACACACGCTTATGCGGTGTAAACACTTCATGTGGATGGTGCAGGATGAAGAAGGAACTTCAGTCTCAGTTTCATGTGCATTCATCTACAAACGAGTGTGTGACAACTCCCACAAAAATATTCTGCTTCAGTTCATTTCATACATACATACATTTCTAAAGAAGAAAAAGAACACACTTTAATCGTCCCCTACATGCACATACACAAACATAGATACACACGCTCCGGAGAAATGTTGTCTCTCAGTCCTACTTGGCCACAGAGCAGAGGGCAACCGAGTAAGCACCCGGGGAGCAGATGTTGGAGGGGTGGGCTGACATGCTCAGGGGCACAAGGCAGAGTCTCTGGGTTGGACAGCCTGTTCAGGGCTCGTACAAGTCGCGGTAGTCTTTTGCTTTTGTGGTTCGGTGGGATTCAAACCGGCAATCCTGACTGAAGGCACCAGGGCAGACACACTGATCCAGATCTGAGAGCACAGCGCCATTATACACGTCTGTCCACTGTGTTAACATTGATCAAATCACATACAGTTGAAACCAAAATGTAACAATGCCAGCCAAAACCTCTACCTGTTTATGCAGTGGACATCAGAATACCAGTTCAGTGAGCTGCTGTTTCATTTCCAATTTTCTTTTCAGCAAATGTAGCTTTAGAAGTAGGGGTCTTATTTGTTTATTCTGGAAGTGTCTAATGAAGTAAAAATTGATGATTTTGAAGATAAAATGAGGTGACACATATTTCCTGAGGAAGCATATTTTCATTTGTTCAACTGTTTCCATGAGTCACTGAGAATGGCACAGATTTGTAATTATTGATCATCTTGAAGAAGCATTGATGTTAGACTAAGTAAATGTATGTTTTTTTTTATTAACACATGAAAGTTATCATGTTGCTCTTTGTCTGCACTTAGTCGTGATTGCGTCTTGGAACACAGAATACATGCAACTGAGAGAAAGAGGATAAATCTTCCCAGGAAATAGGACTCAAACGAAGCGACTTGTTCAGGGAAATCAAAATGTCTGAAGATCTTGCACAAAGCACCTCAAAATGTTCTTATATTGGTTCACTACAAATTTAAAAAACAAAAGCACTCAAGAGGAGGAAAAACTAGGCAAAGACAAATGGTCACAAAGAAAATATCAAAACACTAAAGCAAAACTTGGCTTGAAACAGGGTTTGGGAAACACTGGTTGTTTTGGGTAGTGAAGTGGCACATGGACAAGACAAACTGGCACAGGGGGAGAGGACTATTTATACATGAGATCACAGGTGGAAACAATCAAGGGCGGGGCAAACACTGATGACGGCGAGAAAGCATACAAAGACAGGAAGTAAAAGGATCTGAAATGCAGGAGATAAATACAAAATAAACAGACAGTGACAAGGTCACTTCGCATGTGAACAATATAACAATAACATGTCTAATATAAATGACTTTATAGAAACATATAACATATACCTCATAGTAAATCACAATACACAAAATACAGCAATACACAAAGTACACAAAATCAACACAACTGGCATTATGTTGTTATCTTGTGTTCCAAGTTCTCCTGTTTGACAGTAAATCAAACAAACTGTTATGTTGTCTTCTTCCTTCTTTTATCTCTCTTACTCCGTCTCCTTTTTTCATTCTTACACACTCTCTGGCTTAATCTTTCATTTTAGACTAATCAGAAGTTGACTACGCAAATTTGTTTTGTCTAACATTTAAATGAAGCCGTACACAATATATAGCAGCGCAAGGTCTGTGTTCGGAGAAATCCGTAGGGGAAGGGCAGGAACCTAAAACAGCAATTTCCATAGTAACAGTCATGTTCATAGTCAAGTTCATGTGTAAGACATGTAAATCCATAGAAATTCACCAACATCGCTAACCCTGCCCTTAAAAAGTTTAGCTATCTGTAGGTACCCGTCTTGTACTCCTCCAAACGGGTAAATGCAAATGTTAAGGGACCACATTATTTACTTTGAGCAAAACTATATTCCAAAATTGATCTGAAGCTGATATGAGGCTTTGGCTTTTGGTCAAACACAAAGAGGACTTTTTCATACCGAGACCACTTGATTGTAATAACTCAAACTGCTGTCTGCGTCGCATATAGTTAAACTCACATTTAGCACCCTGTAAATAAGATGTCTGACAACAATTTTAACACAGACCTGAACCTATAATGTAGGTGAAATAGTTTGCAACTGCAGCAAAGAGCAAACAATTGGATTTAGCTAGTACTACCGCAGAGCAGCGATTTCTTTTGGCATAAAGAAGGGAAGAGGAACAGAGGAACTAGATTATTATTATTATTATTAGATTGCTCCTTTCAAACGTAAGTAATGTCCTCATGTTCCTGACATTGCTAATGGCCGCTGGCAAGTCGCTATAAACAGGCAATAAACTCACACAATGAATTCAATACAATACATTTTTTACAGGAGTAAAAAAATAAAGATAGACAGATGTAAAATAGCCACTTTCACCGGTTGATAACTGACGGTATTCTAAGGGCTTGTGGGATTTTTTATTATTATGTAGCATTAAATAGACCCATAGAGCAATAAAGGTCAGCGAGAGCGGGACAGGGATAAAGTGGGAAAAGGTTATTAGGTCTGGACAAAGGCCTCCGGGACAAACATGTCTCAGAGAAGCTGGGATCTCCATATCACAGCGGCTGGTTGCAGGGCAGGAGATGCCTATCTCGTAATTGCTCTCATATCTATCAGCGCCACCTGAGCTGCATTTATCTCTGTGATTAGCCTACAGTATTGCACACAGAGCAGTTATACACCTGATAGCAGCATAACCAAGCAATTGCACGGATATTATATCTCTGTGTGGTTTTCGTATTGGGCGAAACACTTTCTAATGGCCTTTGAGTAAACTTAATATTTTATTGTCTCGTATTTTTTATTTTTTTTACCCCAAAATGTCAAGTTACACTGTCTGATTGAAATATAGTAGGGAAAGCAATCTTCTCGTTTTAAAAAGCAATGTGCTACATTTTTGCGACAAGAGTTTTTGAGCCTCGAAAACAAACTTATGGAAACCCCTGTGTTTGTATGTAAAGCTGAGGGTTGTGTTTTGGTCTGGACGGGCAGGAACAGAGGATTTTGGGATCAATGACAAAGATGCCAGTATTTGCTTCCTGATTACTTACTGTCATTCAAGGTTTCCACCTCATCACCGTTTCAGGCAAACAAAGAAGAAGAGGAATCTTTGTTCCTGTTCCCAACGGAACTAAAAAATGATAGTTCACACCACGTACAATTCTATTCAACATGATCAATTTGACCGTACGGCAGAGATTATTTGTGATGCAGAGCACAACTTCTGGATGGAAATTGATTGTATTATTGTGAAAAGTATCAATGTAGACATAGCATACATGCATAACCATTTCAATATTCAGACCTAGTTTGTGTGACCCACTCTGACCATCGCAAGACGTCTGTCCGCCAGCCATGTGTAAGCACCGCAGGATAGCTGCAGTATAGAAGTTGCTGTACAGTCGGGGGGGGGACAAGAGAGGAGGCAAGAATGGCGATTCTCCGGGTGAATTCCCATACTGAGGCACTGATTGCTAAGGCGTGCCAACCGCAATCAATTTGCATGAATACATATTCATGCATATTATGGAAAGACCTTGGAGGATTCACAGCAATTTCTGAATGTATCCTCCCGTCATGCTCCGAACTTGAAACTTCAGCTTGCCTCAGAGAATGTAAAGGCCTGCACACCTGCACCTTCAGTCCTTTTAACTACAAATGATACACACTTGAAATGACACAAAAGAAGATATGGCAGTGCGTTCCTACCTTTTAGCCAGCCTCTGATTTCCCATTGTATACATATAGTAGACTGCATAGACTTGATGTGTTATGAGGTAAGAACACTAAGTGACTTGGAAGCATTTGATCATCTTACTTTATGCTTGTGAACAGTAAAAGCACAGATCACTTTAAAAGGCTTTTGGTTTGATGCATTCAGGTGTTCGAGTGAGGCTACAACATCTGAGATTTCAGAGTGGGACAAAGAGCAACATTTAAAATGCAACAAAACACATCTACCTATGCGCGTACTTTTCTTAGGTTTAATGGAATAGTTTGGATTTTTTTCTGCTGCTACATTAGCTTCGGTTGACACCTGGAGTAGCCTGCTAGATAGCAAAATAAAAAATTGCTAGACAGAACAGGCAAAAAAATATATATATATATTCTTGTTAAACAACAGTAAAAACAGACCTGTTTTCCACTCTTTATTTGAAGGTAGGCATAGACTTGACCTTCATTTTAGGATTAAGCCAAGTCATGCTAATGTATAAAACCGACCGCTACTCCCTCACTGAGCAGTTTGCAGTCTCTAAAAGCTCGACTAAAGGTGGAGGGAAAAAAAAGATATAAAACAGACTTTGTTGTCGTGTTGCCTGCAGTCCTTGCTTCTGGGTCATACAGCACATCAGATGTGTGACTAGCGTGTTCTCCCTTCGCTTTGTGCCCGCGTGGAAGAACACGAGGTTAGGAACAGGGATGGATGATGGCTCATCAGATTGGATAACCTTGTCTCTGTCATTGAAGCCTAATTGTTTGCTTCTAAAGTAAATATATAACATTAGATACAAACAGTGTTTTTTAATCAAGCCGGTCAGTAAACCATCAACCCCCGTCGTTACTACGACACACTGCAATCACTAGCATTATGACTTTCGTTCTCATCTACAGCATAATTATCACAGAATGGGAGACCCCTGTGGTAAATGAATTTCATATGAGCACCATCATAGTCATTAGATACACTAATGCACTCTATCATCTTCTGCTGGGATTATATTAGCCTCATAATTTGCTTTTAATTCATGCTGCCTTACCTTCTCACCCTGTCGTCGTCTTTGTCCTGCCACTTCCTGGTTTCCCCTCAGGTTTCGCGGTGAACCTCCAGGTGATCCTGGCCAACCCGCGGGCCCTGTTCAAGCGGCGCGGCTCTCAGCCTGGCATGCAGGAGTCCGACTTCCTCAAGCAGATCACCAAGGTCACGGAGTTGGAGCCGAAGGCCAACAACTGCACTCGGGTCAGTAACCAGTCGCCGCTGTGTCACCCTGGCAAGAGACTGAAAGTCATTTTAGTCTCTGTCATAATGCCACACAATTTAAGACCTTGCAAGAACATTTACCTTACCTCTATCATGCATGCACAAACATAAACATAAACAGAGAAAATGTGTTTGAAGGAATTTTTGCTATTTCAAATTTACACAAACATTCCTTAAATCTTGTGTTTTCAAAGATAAACAAATCCCCATAAGTCCAGTTTTCTCACACATATGTGCACTTTAGTTGACTGACACGTTGATGTCCCTTAGCACCACATTACATGACTTAGGAATGTTTTATTAGTTTTAACCAGACTCATTGTGCAGTGCAGGATGAAGCTTGCCTGATATTGCACTGGGGATATTTTTACCTCACGACCTGATTGTGAAGCCTGGTACATTTTGTGACTTGTTGGGAGATGGGATATTTGTGAGCTGAATTTACGGACTGAAAATTGCATTCGGAATTGCTTTGAGAACTTTTCTGATTTTTGATAAGAAGCTTTTCATTCATAGTTTATCTTGGGCACTGCAGTCACACCAACCTTACTTTTTTTTTTTTTTACATGATTTACATTTATTACATTATTATTAAACCGAGTTGAGCCTCCTATTATATTCACTTGTTCTAACTTTTTAAAAAACAACTTAAAACCACATTTTAGATTTAGATTGAACCCCCAAAAACAAATCCAAAAGAGTGCATTCAAATCGAATCAATGTCTTGGCTGAACCTAGCTTAGCGAGGCGTGAACAGATACAGCTGACAACAGGCAGGTTGATCAAATGATGGATATAATGTGACTTACACCAAAAAGAGTTACTTTTTATCATATAGCCCCATCTTTTTTGTTTGACCTGGACCATCAATATCACACATCATGCTATTATTGGATGGGGACATTTTTGACAGCTGTTTTTTTTTTATCAAACTGATGTAAATGCATATAGTATTACTTGCTTAATATGTCCTGCCATCATGGTTGCATTTGAAGGGTCAAAGATAACACAAATGTGTGTTTTTTATTCTCGATAAAAATGAAAGCGATTTGCGATTTGATTTGATTGCAGAGGAGGATTGATTGGTTAGATATTAAGTCTTTTCTTCACACTGCACTGACCTGTATATTGGAGTTGAATGACACCGACTAGGGGTTTAATACAAGGCCAATTTATCTTAATCTAGCACTTGTGGGTTTATGCATGTGTATGTGTGGCGGGGGCAAGTATAAAATTGCACTTAAAATAATCACCCTCACAGCAGTAGCTGAACATGGGGCATCTTTCCCCTCTGTTGACAGCACGAGTTATATTTTAAGTTGGCGTCACAGTCAAACTTGGACACACACAGCTTGAATTGGATAAAATGGTGTTATAGAGCTATCAATTCTAGTTTTGTGCTCAGACAGCTTAGATCGATGCAGCTCATCTCAAATTACCACAGTCCCTGTCGGCACTTGGTTTTATGAAGCCTCTCATCCTCCTGACAGCCATCACAGGGCCACCTTAAAGGAGTTTCTGTGTGAGGAATTGATTCTATTATGTTTTTACCTTGCAAGAAAATGCGTGAGCTTTAAGTGTCACGACCCCAGTTGTTTCAAAACCAAAAATCCGCAGTAGGACTGTACTTATTAGATTCAGTTTGTTTTTCCAAACTGTTTTACATTTCTTTTCACCTTTTGGTTGATACTGGCAATGGTGACTTATTTCTGTCATTTCCTGATAATAAGAGGGAGGTTCATGTCATTATCTGGTTTGTATTAGTTTGAAAATGTTTGTGTTGCTGCGTTGGTACACTGGCTTTACAGTTTTACTTTCCCCCAAGGCACACCCACGCAAACCAAACAAAACACATCATCCATGTCTCAAAAAAAGCAAATTCATCCGCTACTGTAAAATGTAGTTCAAGAGGATACTTGTCTCACCTGTTGTTTTTCCTGAAAAATGTCAATATTGATGCAGCCAAACTGTTGGCAACAAGTTTGGCTGCATCCTTATAGCGGCCTCTCTCAAAGAGAGTCCATGATTCACCACATGGTGAATAATTGGGGCCCTCATCTCATCAGAGACCACAGCTTCTTGGTCTTCCTCTCCGTCCTTTTCTCCCTTCACCAACATCTCCCTTTTAATCCATATTTCCAACAAGAACATTCAGAAGCCATCTCCTTTTATCTGCTTGCTATGAGCAGTCAACCCAATCACAAGCCACCTGGGGAGGGCTCCAGCTTTAAACTGAACTCATATGTGTTTCGAATCATTATTATTGGATTTTATTTTCATTATTTCAACGGTTTTAAACAAAACATAGATGCCTCGCTTAAAACCATACTATACCAACTATATAACGTGAAAGTGTTAAGTAGAAGTTGTTATTCATAGGTAGTGGTTGTACTGAGAGGGGAAGGGAGCTCAGTGGGGTAGTGCTCGATCAGGGCACAGTGTTGTTTAATGCTACACCGTCCTGCGGAGGAAAAGACCCGAAACATCATCAAAACAGCCGGTTCAGTCCGATTGTTTTGTGTTGTGGAGTGTGACAGGCGCGGCAGCATCTAGAGTGCACCTCTAGTGAGCCAACTGAATCTTTCATTCAGCTGCTTCTAACAGTATGTTTCCATTCCATCTCCCTGAGACGCTTCACCTGGAATCGACAAAAGCAAAATTGTAAATTTACTGGTTCGGCACGTGTGTGGGTGTGTGCAGGTCACACCATTGCACCGTACGTCCCTAGTGGGTTATGGGTAAATGTTTCCTGCAGAGAGTGGGATAAAGCCCCCCAGAGCTGCTGGATCATCATTTACAGCTGGCTGCTGATGCTGCTGCAGACAGCTCTGTGTTGAAACTATCATCATCATTATCAGCCCCATTACACTAATGGAGGGGCCCTGCCGCTGATATTAATACAGACGATTTGCAGACTATGACATCATCATTTATCTCCCTGTGTGGCACGGACAAGAGGGTGTGACATCAGCTTTTATCATGTCACAGACAACCAACAGCAGTGGGATGTGACATCATCGTTCACAAAGCCTATGCTGTGTAGAGCGAAGCAGCGATTCAGGAAGTAGTCCTTACGCAGTTAGCTTTGTTATCACTGATGTGACATCATGACTCTTCTTCAGCCCATAGCTGAGCAGACAGCAAAGTTACCATAATGCACTTCTATAGTGAAATATTACATCATTAAACAGTGTATTAAAACGCTCACAAATATTCAAAATTATTATTCTCTTATTAGACAATATACTGATTTTGATTTGTAACATTTACTGTAAGTTAATAACATTACCACTATGTCAGTTTAAAAATGTGGATATGTTAGCTACTTTCCATTGAGAGTAGTTGTTTACAGTCATTCCTAACCGATTAGAACACACATCCTCAAATTGCACATAGTCTGTAGGCTGGTTTTGGTTTCTGTACAGAATAAGCTCATGCTTATTAATCACAGATATTTAGTGGTGCTGGCAGATGTATCTCATATAGAATGGACAGATTTGATTTCCTTGGGCATGTTCCCAAGATGTTGAATTATTCCTTTAAAATACATTAAACCATGTAAGGAATTATTATTAGCAGTGAAGTAATCAGACATCTTTTCAATCCCAAACTACACAGCCCCACAAGTCCCGAAAGATATCTCCAGCAAATCCTGTTAACTTTCCCTGTATAAGTCAGGTGAGATTTCATGAAAAAGTTGACTTGAGCTTTGGTGCTTCTGACAAACTGGAAATTGGAACTGGAATCATATCATAAGAAATGTCTAATAGATCGTATAAGACTTATATGTTATTGCTCATAATAATACAAATTATATTTGACAATCTATTAACTACATTTTTCACATCTTCATAATTTAAGATGGTTGAAATGGAGGATAGAGCATATAACTGCTATAGATTAGAGTGACATAATCACTCACTGCACCATTTCTAGTTGCATTGATGAGTATCAGTAATAATCCCAGGGTCCCGGACTTGGGTTCGACTGGTCTGAACATTTGAGCCAGAAATGATTTGATGTTGATGGCGTCCCCAGCGGCCGTGACACTCCCTGACTCCAGGCTCTGTCCACTTTTGAGAGCGTATCTGGGATCAAATCGCAGAACCCAAATCCCGACCTTGACAATGGAGGCCAGAAATGCTCATCTGACGGCTGGGTCAGTATCTGGAGACGACTGACAGGAGCCGTAATGCAGTTAGAGCTGGAGAGTAATTGCAACAGACAGCAGCGACAGGGCGAGAAAGGCGGGGCGGGGGGGCAGGAACAGATGGAGAAAGATGATAGCACAGGAGGAAAGGGAGATAGAGAAGAGGGGAGGAGGGGAACTAAAAGCCAGTGTAGAGGGAATGGGGTAGGTAGATGGATTGATTGAAGGTGGAGATTAGAAAAGAAGATGGGAGAAAGGAAGGGGCACATGGAGCTCTGCTGCCATGGACTGAAAGATGATGCCATTGTCTCTTTCATTTGCGTCAGCTCTCAGGTTTCTACAAAATGTCATTTTTATTTCATTAATGCGGCTTAATGCCTTTCCGAGCACTATTTGTTACAGTTATTTGTTACGACCAGAGCACACAGGAAGGCTGGACTCAAATGTGGGACTCAAAGCACAGTGTGTACAATAAAAAAAGGTTATTTTATCGTGACAAATACATTATACACATAACAACACAACACAACAAAACTATACTTTCTAAACATACAGACCTATCTATATGTCTGCAGCTAGTTAGAACTGAAGAAGCCTCTCGTATGAGAGGTGAAACATTTTCAGGAAAATCTTCAACCAGTCCATTTGCCTACTTTGAATGGCTCTTGATAAGACCTATCTTTACGATGCTAATAAAAACACACTAACGTGGAAAACCTGCCATAAGCACAGGACTACACATGGCACAAGAAAAACTGGCCCAGGACAAGGGAAGACACGGACTATTTAATCATGAGGTAAATGTGTGGAAACAATCAGGGGCGGGGCAGACAGTAAGGAGGTTTGTACAAAATAAAACAGGAAGTTCGTGACAAGACGAGAGGTAACTGCCTGTAACTCAACATCAAGTGCACAAGGACGAAGGACGAGACTGGACTAAACAAAGGCCAAACATGAACCGAAAGGAAAAACATCTCAACTGAAACACCAAGCATTTAAATGTAATGTAATTCTTTGAGACACTACATGATTAGGTCTGGTTTGAGTGATCTGATCCTCAGTGCATCTCAAATGAACTTACAAATGGATCCATTCAATGTATCCATATCTTCTATTTATCGAGCTAAGTAAGAGAACGTTTGGAACCTGGAATAAAATGGTCATACTTGGCATTTAAGTGCAGCCATCTAAGATGCACAGCATATTGTGCGGAGGTAGAAGTGTCCTGCTGCACAGTCTCCCTTTCATCCCGTCTGAAGAATGTCTTCTACTTATGGGGAGGAAGAAAGGCTGCTCTTCCCTCACGCTATTAGGAATAAAGAAGCTCTGACCTAGTAAAGCGTTTTGTCTGCAAGTTGCTTGAGGGAGGAAGAGAAAGAGAGAGAGCAGGGGAGAGGACAGAGGTAAAAACAAGTGCAAAGCCATGAGAGAAAAAGTGGACATGATGAGCGAGGAATACAGATAGAGAGAGGACTGGGAGGAGGAGACGGAGGTGTGTGTGTGTGAGTCCAAGGGGAAATGCATGGGAGGGCCCTCTGACTGCATAATTGGTGTGCACGCACACACGTGCGAGAGCCGTCTCCCCACAGATCTGGAGTGATGCCGTAGCGGCTGCTACATTAGCCTCGTTAGATATGCAAAGCGAGCCAATTAGCAGCACCGGGCGCAGGAAGTGACATGTATCACCTGAAGAAGCCCAGAAATAATGCCTGCGTTCCCAGCCAGCAGAAATTAGGCCTCTGTGTGTGAGGGTGTGTTTGTGTTTGTGCTTCTTTGGATATGAAAATGTCACACAGCTGAATTAAAAGCTCATTAGCTATGGACTCGAAAATTCTCACTCCAAATAACCTCCCTTGAACCTCTGAGGTATGAAATCCATCCTTCTCTGCAGGAACACATCAGTGTGCTTCCTCTGCAGTATTTCCTCACCTGTGTGTTGCTGTGAAATTGGCTGGAAGCACAAGACACACAGCTGCAGGGAGCTGCGTGCTGCTTTTGATTTGATCCATATCAGGGGGTGGTCAGGGTGTTTCGTGAGTGGAATTCACCGTGGCAGACCGGTGAGCATCAAATTCAACATCAGGGGGATACAATACGATGTCTGTCTCACAGAATACTGCGCTGGGTCTTATTTGTCTGGGCAACTGTCCACACAAGAAAAGCACATTGGAATGGCAGCGATTGCCATTGGAGAGCTCTTTGCCGAAACTAAACAAGTCACACGTGTGCAACATAACACCAATTGAAACTGACTATATAAATGCCATACTCACCAAATCAATTCAAAAACAAACAAATCAATCATCTCTGCATTTTAGAATGAATGAAAGACATCATATTCTAAATTTCACTCTTGATCTGGGTGGTAAAAGCAGAGGGTGGTGGTCATGCAACTTAAAGGCTGCCAATTACCTTAGAAGATGTTTCCTGGCTAGTTAGTTAAATGAATGTCCTTCTTTCTACAAATTTAGAAAGCGTCTTGAAAAAATAAGAAAAATGATCTGTTAGCATGGTGTCTGGCTTTCAGCCTTTCTTACCCTTTGCTGACATATTTCTATAGCATCAGTTGTAAGTGTAAATCCATCTGCATGTTACATGACATAGAAACATGCACACATAATACAAACATATTTCGATAGTGAATCCAGTATCCAAACACCTGTACTTACAGTAATGTTTTAACTCTCTGTTTTCATTTTCAATGTGTGACATCACATTCTTGGCCAGCGAATATCCGGTATGGGCAGCTTTAATCCAAACAGAAGTACCTCCTTAAGTCTTAGGTTTTACACGGCATCAGTGAACCACCTGCGCCCGTGCTCAATTCATTCAAGCACAACCTCTTCATTCTTGCTGTACTTTTTGCCACTGTCAGCACATTTTCTCATCCCTCTCCCCCTCTTCCTCAGGTGCTGGTTTGGCACACTCGCACCGAGAAACCGCACCTCGCCAATGAGCCCAAACATCGAAAGGACACCGTGATCATTGAGGTGTGAGAGGAAGGAGCCAAACACGGGCTACACAGGCAGAGGCCAATTGTGGCTGCCCGTTATCTTTTGGCCGGGACTTCTCTCCTTATCAGGTTAATTAGATCTGCTCACGTGCGGACACAGACTTGGAGGAGCTGCATGATTCAAGACTTGTGGCCGGCTGTCCGTCAAACTCCCGGCTGGACCTGAACATGTTTCCCAAACTAGGATGACTTGGCCTGCTGGAAAAAAAATGCCATATAAAGTAATTTGAATCGTTATTATTGTCAAATTAACTGTGTCGCTGTCGTGATATAAAAACATAGACATTAACAAGAACTGTGGTCCAGCAAATCTTTTATGACAGTGGTATTGTAATGCTGGTGCTTGTCATAGTTAAGGGAATTTTCAGCATTTTGGGAAATATTCATATTTGCTTTCTTTCCTAAGAGGTGAGCCAGCAGTGGTTAGCATAGAAAACAACACTTCCAAAACTGATGTAATGACACAATGTATCTCCTTCATTTAACATGTTCTTAAATAGAAATGTAAACAAAAATCTCACCTCACTCATGTGGTGTATTTTTATTGGGGGAATAAAAAGTATCATGCACCAGGTCAGAAACACAACGACAACTCGGACAGATGGATTCAACTGCTGTTCAACAAGACATACAGGTCAACATATAGGTTTCCAGTCTCTTATAAATGTAATAATTTTTACCATATTTTTAACAATCTAGTTACAACTCTGGTCTAACTGTGTCCTGTTTCTAGCTCTTTATTGTTTACAAAATTATCATTGTTGTTTTCATCTAACTCTTGGAAGGATTGCAGGTGAGTGTTGAGTAATACGTTTTAAAACGGACTTCTAATAACACGTTCACACATCTCTCAAACATTTTAATTTCTTTTTACTATCAACTTTTCATTCCTTTTATCACCGTCTAAAAGCTCCTTTTGGAAGCATTGCTCTCATTACAACACATCAGACGCGAACAGAACAGCATCATGTCCCTGCTCTGGTCCTCTCTGTTGACATTAATTACATTTATGTCGCAACAGTGATGTGGTAATGGTTTATTGATGCCTCAAAAAGCGTTGTTCTCATTTAAATCAGCCAGAGCTGATCATATAGAATGAACCGGAGCCACCTTGGCTCATTCCTCTCGTCGTGTATCTATGTGCAGTGCACCATCAGGTTTGGAAATGGCCCACGTGACGCAACAACATGCACCTCTCCTGGCAAACCGCCATCAATAATGTAGAGTCTCTGAATCAGACAACAAAGGCAACCTGCCTCACTGGAAAACCCCCAGCAGCAAAACAAAAAGGAAAGAACTGAGTCGATGGGATGTAAACGGCACATCAGATGGGCTTCTGGTTTCACAGCTCGAATGTGCAAATTTCCTTTGCGTCGCCTTAAAGTGGAGTGCAGGAGATTAACATAGTAACAAACTTCCGTAACATTCGACAAACCAGACTGTGGTGCCAGGAGCCGGTAAATCTCTGCAGCAGGAGCTTTATTTCTGGAGTCTGTGCTGACATCCCTGCACTGTGCACTGGTAACGATGACTTTTTGGTGAACCGACATGTTTGCCAGAGCCGAAGTGGGGGGCAGCGAGTGAGGCGACAGTAGCAAGGAGTATGGCACAAAAAATCTTGGCAAGCATCGAGCAAAACAGAGAGGGACAGCAAGAACAAACACGGATTATCATCAATGTGTGTTTACCTTGTGAAATAAGCAATGTAGCCATTACGTTCTACTTAAACAATGAAGAATCGACTTAGATTGTTAATCTCTGCGTACAAATCTATCGGTGTAATGTCTCTCGTTGCCAGGACGAGGGGTTGGAATTTCCACACAGCAGCTTTAACATTTACAGTTTCCGTCTTTGGATTTGACGGGCATGAAGGAAATTAAAAACAAGATTAAATCCAGGATTTTCCCGCCTTTATTCAAAATGACCTTGTGGTAAAACTCAGATAATAAAAGAGCAAACAAACTTCCCAAAAGATAATACAGTACTTTTACACTGAAGAGTCATTGGACAAAGACAAACACAGAAGCAATTTATTCTATTTATTGTTTTAATGCACGCAAACCACTTTTTTTTTCTCTGTAATAGGCACCAGATAATGTAAACACATTGTAAATAAACCTGGAGGATGTTAGATTTGTTGAGTATGCTCATTTATCTTTCACACTAACCACTTGTGTAACAGAGTGCTACAATTATTGCATGGCAGAGGGACCCTGTGTATGCGGACATGAATCTCTGCATTGGAACTTGGCAGTGTGAAAATAGCTGTATGTGTGTGTTGGGTTAATCTTTCCTTTTGCTCCCCTGCTCTAAGGGACTGGACAGGGATGATGGGACCCATCCAGTGATTTCATTCAGGTCTCCACCACCAGGTCTAGTCCTCTGATTGTTCATCCAGGTTTATTTACTTATGACTAACTATGCTTCTCATGTACTGCACACAGCAAAAACACGACAATAATGATGGCGGGTGGCGGAACGTACAGTTGTAGCATCATATATTGAAGGAGGAACATTTTAGGGGTCACACCGGAAAAAGAATGAAAGTAAAACACATGGATTTCCTACCCTGCAGCTGGAGGTGAAGTCTTAGTTCACTCGGAGGCTAAACCACAAGACACTGAGTTACAGTACCTGCTCTGCTATTTAAAGTGCAGAAAAGACAAACCACTGTGCTTTAACTTGCCTCAGGGGTTCCAGGGCAAAAACGGCTCATTTATACAACAAGGGAATGGTCTTAACTGGGTCACAGCCAGGCTCCAACTGAAAACCAGCACGTTTGATTTTAAAACACTTCAGAACAGCACAGCGAAGCTACCAAAGACATCCAGAGGACTGCCCGGCAATTACTGAGACGTACAGGGAATCCCTGACTTTTATAGTTTGGGATTCAGTTAGCAGAAACTGGTTTGCATATATTCCGCTCCTGATAAAAGCACAGATAGTGGTCACATATTCATCAATATCTCCTAAACGTTATTGGCTTAAGGCCCTTTTAGCTTCTTTTCCATTCTGTGGGTAGCTGGTTCCCCTGGCTTCCACTCTTTATGCTAAGCTAGGCTATCTGCTACCCAGCCCCAACTTGATGCCAAGCGCTTAGACAAGGAGTTTCCCCAGTCAAAAATAGTATTTTATAATATTAAGAATGTTCATAACAAATATGGTCCTGCAGGTAATGTGGATATTTTGTTAATTTTGGCTGCCTGTGTACTGAATGTATTCATAAACTGCTATATTTTCACATTTGTCAGAGAAAAACTAAAATCAGAGTGAAGTGCAAAAAAAAAAATGTTTTGTATATTTTAATATTGGCCTTTCTCACTGCTTAAATATACTGTATCTGCACATTCAAGGAGTGATGAGGAGTAACCTGTATCTATTTTATGTGATGTAGGCCTGAGGTTAGAAACCACTTCTGTGTAACATCTATACTGTAGAGGGATCGGTGGTACACTGGCTGCTGTGGGCAGAAAGAACTAAACCTGAAGTGGTTGTAATTCTGTGGTTGAATCAGTGCAAAATGACATCTACTGTAGAAGCAGCTTAAAACCCATGTCTGTCAATCTCTGTGCTGTTTAGTGTCGCTAAACATGTCATGTGATGAACAAAACTCAAACCAAATAGTCGAGAGTCAAAGCATCGGCGTCTCTCCTATGGCTCCAAACAAGTGGGGGAATCACATCATAGACACCGTATAGCGCACACCATTACCTGCTCGGTGGAGGGGGGGCCCAGAGGGGGGAGGGTTACAGAATATACAGCAGAGAGAGGGTTGAGGACAGGGGGAGCATACACCAACCACACGATAGCCATATCTAATGCAGGTACCGAGAGACTATTCACAAACTATCCATTCCGGTAAGGATATACTCTAATATTACTACTAATTGGTCCTCTGTAGCCGGTCAAGCCGCTTTCTTTTTTTGTTATGCTGTTTTTTCCATCTTTCTTTAGACAAAAGGAAGACAACAAACCATAAACGGATATCCGAATAAAGACAGAACACGGCAGCTGCCAGTCTATCTTTCTCTCTTGGGTTTGGAAAACGTAACGTCGGTGAAGGAGTGTGGGTTTTGGGAAAGGGAATGATGGCAGTCCCAATTGTGCGTTCTTTATTAAGAGCTGTGAGGAGATGGAAGGGTTAGAAGGCATATTTGGCTATTTGGATGCCACGTGACGTGCCCCCTGTATGCCCCCCCCCACCCCCATCAACTCATTCTATGGTCCCACCTCTTCATCACTTCCACAGCTGAGTGCTGAGGGTCTGTCCAGAGGCTGGAGCAGGAGCCGCAGTCCAACCAGTGGCAGGGGCGCCAGAAAACGGCCCTACGCCACCCACAGCCATGCCTGACATCTGCTGGGTCATCTGAGTGACAGAGGAGGAGAGTCAGTGTTAGAAGGAGAGCGAGAGCAGCACATTCTCAGAGGCAAGAGGTGGGCTGACCTTCCATCCTCTAATCCATCTAATTCCAATCCCAGACCTCCATCCTACCCTACTGGTTTTATTTTTACCTTAACTCCAGCCCTTAAAGCTGTTCTGGCTTCCCCTGCTTCCTCCCCTCTCCCCCACCACCTCACCCTACCTCCTCCTTCCCCTCACTCTCATCTATTATAAATGTGCTTCGGTGCAGCGCTACCCACTTATCTGGTCATCTGAGAGCTGTCGGGGAGGGTGTGCTGGCATGTGTGTGTGTGTGTGTGTGTGTGTGCGTGTATGTAGTTGTGCATGACCGTGCCAACCGAGCCCAGGCATACAGTGTGCGTTACTGAGTGCTCATTCATCAACCAAACATTCCATTACATCCTGGTGCACAATGTTCACACACACGCATCTTGTCACCCCCCTCTACTCTTCAAAGCTGTGTTTTTGAGCACTATTTATACATGAAGTAAATGGGAACAGGTGGAAACAATCAAGGGCAGGGCAGGCACTAACGATGGCGGGAAAACACACAAAGGCAGAAAGTAAAGAGATCAGGAATGAGAGACAAGAGCTAAGTACACAATAAAACAGGAAGTGAGCGACAAGACTGGAGTGAAAATACACATAGCATGACATTACCATAGTTTGCGAGACACCACATACATGGCGTCTCTTTCTCTGAGATGCAGAAAAATATCTGAAATATAGTCATTATAAATCCCACTTACATGTGTGAAGCTGTGACTAGTATTTAGTGTGCATTTGCCTCACAGCTCTTGCCTAGTCTATTTATGGTGTCAGGTTAATGTCAGCTCTATTGAATCAGATTAGCTTTTGTGACTGTTAGACTTTTGGTTGAGACCAAATATATATCAAAAAGGTCACACAAAGTTATATGAAAAAACAATTACGTTGCAGCAAACATTTGTTTCTATGTAAACATTCGATGGAGTAGTGGCAAAGAATGAAGTCCCACCCCGTCACTCAGCTTTTGTGTTCTTTGTTTTGGTGGATCATCCTATCATGCATTCTGCTCTGATCAACAGTGATGCAAACAAGACACCCGGGTGGTCACGCAAATTTCACTACCAGTTTCAACACGTGACGTCTGTCAGAGGGCACGAATGCCATGGGCACATTTGTTGTTTAGGTTGAACCATAGATGTTGTCATTACATCCCATCACTGCCCCCTTAAATTAACCTTTAATCAATGACTGCCACCACTCACTGTTCCACCTCATTTTCGTATGATCAAGATGGTACATTTTAATAGGACAAGGGATGAAAATAGAAAATAACAAACAAATGTTGAATAAAAAATACTTATTACATATTATTATGCAATAACCTGTGTTCCATATGAAAAAGACTGAATACTTGGTTTAAGCTGCTCTTCCTGAGACTTTAGGGGCTACGAACAGGATTAGACAGAACAAGAACATTGTGTAAGACTATATATTGACTTTCATGACCTGGAATTAAAAAAGACACAGCAATTATGAGGACCATATTAGGGTTACCAGAAATACAGTAAAACAATAAAATGCGCTTAAAATGTTAATGAGTAGAGATCAGAGTAGAGAGTACTTTTTATAACTGTTTTGGTTACCTGGCTCATATTCCACTGGCCTTGCTGCCCCTGCATGTTGACTGGCATCCCGCCCGGCTGCTGCATGCCCACGTAGCCCCCGTTGGGCAGAGCCATCCCGGACATAATGGCAGTGGGTGGGGCTGCTCCTCCCATCCCGGGGCCGAAGCTCTGTGGGGTGAACTGCATCTGAGGCTGGCCCATGAACATACCTGCTGGAGGAGAGAAGACACACATGCAGAGTTACGGGACATCACACTAACTAACTAACTCTAGGCCAACACTGTTTTCAACGAGAGAGAAATAGAACATAGCTGCTCTACTGCTCAAAGGAGCTGCTGATCCATTCACTGCAGAATAAACTAATGGTGGTAATGAATATATATAATACAAATATAAAAAAGGGTTTCCTTTCGAAATTCCACGAAACCAGCTATTTATTTTACTTCATTGTTTGTACTTGATGTCCCTTTCTATTGAAAACATGTTTACTCACTATAATTGTGGTTTATAAATAAATTATCAATTATGCGGTTCCAAAAGGATCCAAATATGGGGATTCACAGCAAACGATGCAGCAAAGTTCAGCCTCAATGTTAACACTTTTATCTAATTAATGCAAATCTTACTGTTAATTTTTTAAATTGTCTAGTGGGTCTTCACAGCTGCATTTAATTCCGCTGCTGTTTTATATCACGTGCATTCAACGGGAAATGCAGCGTCTCTGGTCCCAGAGTTATTCGCTGTTGCATTACCGAAACAAAATTTTTGGCAATATCAGTGGATCAGGGTTAAATATAGCAAGGAAAAAATAGAACTAGTAAAGTCATCCACAGACAGCGGTTTGATATCGATTGGCAAGTAACAAGTCCTCAGTGGCGTTTGTGCAAAATGTTACACTGAAGCGAAACACTCCTTTTGCAGTGCTCTGTTGTGTGGGAGACTACTCAGGCAGTATGCAGCCAGAGATCACATCACAGTTGCTTATTTGATGATGGATAAACATCTAATTCTTCACTGCTGTTCCGTAGTTGTAAGTAAGATGTCTTGTGTAGAGCTGCTCTGGGAGTTTGCTGGTCAACACATATGATGTTTCAAATATTACGCGAGTAAAACTGATATCCCAACTATTTTTTTTAGGACTAAGATAAGTTCAAAATTAGACAAACCAGTTCTAAAGGTTGCAAGTCCTGGGGTGAATTCAACACACTACGCCACCTATTAGTGCCACGAAAACTTGTGCAGTATGTCGCCTTTTCACAAAAAAAAGCAGACCATTTCCTCATCAGCACCGCACTCGAGGGAATGATTAGAGGCAAAATATGAAAACACAAATATTTCAGAGGCTTCCAGGAGCAACGGGTCCAATATCTTCTTTTGAAATTGGTAAAAAAAAAACACTAATATAATCCGTCTGTGCTAATGTTCATGGAAAAGACTACGCCCTCGTACTGAAATATACTGTAGCCTCTTTTTGAGCACCTTTTGCCGTGTAACCATCAATATGTATAAGAAAGCATGGGCTATTTGTAATATTTTGTCATTTTTTCTGACATTTTGAAAATGGTGTAATTTGCTCCACTTTGAGCCACATCTGTCCTGTTACAGCCTGCCTGCCCGCTCCTCCGCACGCCCGCACGCACGCACGCAGACAGACACACACACACACACACACACACAGACAAACACACACACACGCACAAACACACACACACACACACACACTCAGTGAGTGATTTGGGGGATTAGCCTGGCAAGGTTCCTTTTGGCTTTGATCTCCATCAGCATTTATTTGGATTCAGGGAGGACAATAAAGCAGCAGAAAGCCCTTGATCCTGATTCCCCACTCCTAATCCTGGATGCAGCGCGGCGTTATCACGCAGCAATATAATCAATATGCACAAGTGCCCGCTGTACAAATCTGCTGCCGACAATCCTCCATTCAGAAAACACACAGCGCTAATGCTTTCCCACACACCCCAAACATGCTCAGGTTGATGTATATAATGTATGTATGAACGCCCGCCTACATGGGCACATACACACACAGAAACAGCCGCAGCACTTGTATTTACTCATAATAGCTGTGAGATGAGTGTGAATCCGCAGACACATCTCTATTTTTACAGCTGCATTGGGACTCCAGTAAATGCAGTGTGGAGTGGAGCAGCACACTGACCTTTCATCTGCCTCACTCCCCTCCATTATTATGATGTTTTTTTTCCGTGTGCGTGTACATCTGTGAAAGTGCCCAGGTGTACGTATCTGCTTGTGCACAGATCCCCCACGTCTGAGTGTGTGCTCTTGTGTGTGTTCGTGCAGTGTGCTGCCTTTTTTTCCTCACCTATGTGCAGAGCCCCTGTTTACATTCAACTTGTACAACACATAAAGTTGTTTCCATGTTCATCTCGTTTCCTCAATCTAAACTAAACTCACTCCTGTCTGACGTCACGACCCCAATGTGTTGCTACTTATTTACATATCAAGCACAGATTATTGCATAGCTCTGTTTTTAGGCACTCAAAAATACGTACGTTTTCTGAAAACAAGCCTGCTGCAGCACCGCGGCACATCATATGATATGCATCAGTGGTTCTAGGGGTGGGACGCATGAGGGTTTGGTGAAGATAATTCAGAATTCATAGACATCTTTCATATAGTCTATGTTTTATCCTTTTAATCTAAAATACTGATTAGTGCAGCTTTAACGTTAACAAAATGTGAAGACATTTTAACACTGGCTATTGCGATAAGACCAGTGGTAGCAGGTCTCGGAAAACGGATTGCCACGAGTGCACAGTCAAGTGAAATGAAGCGAGACCAAATGAACATCGACCTTTCTGTTGCTCTTGGAGGAGATGAAAGGCTGAGAATCAATGCAAAGTGGAGTGGTATATTGTCCAGCAACATGCTACTTCGTGTACTTTATTGGATACTGTGGCTGTACACTTTAATAGATTTAGTTGGGAAGTCAGGGGTGAACAGTAACAAAATAGTTTGTTATAAGGTAACGTTTCTGCACTAAGCAGAGAGCATGCTTAATGCAAGATTCCACATGTGTACTTACTGCAGGTTCATAATGTAAATAAAGATGGTCTCTCCCTCCTCTCACTACACAAAAATAAAGCTTGTTCATCAACACTGCTTTTAAAGAATTTAAAAATGAATCAAAACTTTTCAAATGTCATCAGCATGGAGGAGGCAGAGATTATGACCTCTACTACTGCCAACCCAACAGTGGGGGATTCAGGTGGTTTATCTTGACTTTTGAGGAGCTCTCATCACATCCTTTTTTATTTTAAACAACAGAAGTTCATGTTGAAATGGTATTTGTGTATTTTGGTGAAACAAATCAGAGCCCAAAGTAACTGCAGTAACTAACACTGTGCACACAATTCGTTTGAGTTCCAAGGTGGGTACATTAGGTAAAAGAGTTGGCAGTGGGGATGATCCAGCAGAAGGGTTAATAAAGAACGTGTTGTGTGTGTCCGTGTGTTACCTTGTCCGGGAGCAGGCTGTTGTTGGCTCTGCGGCTGACTGCCCACTGAGCTGCTGGCATACAGAGACAGGATGGAGTCCTTAGATAAAAGCTTCTTCTCTTCTGCCTTTGCGGCGGTCGTGGTGGATACAGAAGCGGAGGGGTCTGCCTGCGGAGGTGCTGTACTGGAACTACACTGTGAGGGAGACAGACATGGAAAGGTGAAGAGGAGAAATATCAAAAAATATGAAGTCGTCCATGCTATCTTTATAATACCATGCTGTGTACATGACCTGTGCACGTCCACTCTGACGAACCCCACATGAAGTTGGGATGTTGTGCAAAACGTAAATAAAAACAGAATACAATGCTATGCAAATATTTTCGGCCAATATTAAATTGAAAACACCACAAAGACAATATATTTAATGTTCAAACTGTTAAACTACTTTTTATTCACTCATTTTAAATGTGTTACCTGCAACACGTTCCAAAGAAGTTGGGACAGGGGCAACAAAAGCCTGGGAAAAAAATGATGAAAAAAAGGAGTTTGGAGCATTCCAAAGGTGAACAGGTTCATTGGAAGGTAGGAAGTAGTCAAGATTGGGTATAAAAGGAGCATCCCTAAAGGCTCAGTCATTCACAAGCAAGCATGGGGTGAGGTTCACCACTTTTTGAACAACTGCATGAGCACATCTCAGATTGTAGCGGGGTAAGGTAACGACCATGGCATCTGTAAAGGCACCATTAATGCTGAAAGGTGCATACAGGTTTTGGAGCAGCATATGCTGCCATCCAAGAGATGTCTTTTTCATGGAGGTCCATGCTTATTTCAGCAAGACAACGCCAAGCAACATTCTGCATGTGTTACAACAGCGTGGCTTCGTGGTAAAAGATTTAGGGTACTAGACGGGCCTGCCTGCGGTCCAGACCTGAGTCCCATTAAAAATGCGTGGCACATTGTGAAGCTGTTAAGCCACTGAAGTGGTACAACAAGCAAGAATGCCATCTACAAAGCTTCATCAATTAGTGTCCGCAGTTCACAAACGCTTACTGAGTGTTGTTAAAAGGAGGGTGATGCATAACAGTGGTAAACATTCCCCTGTCCCAACTTTTTTGGAATGTGTTGCAGTCATCAAATAAAAGTACAATTTTAAAAGTAAAAGTAAATATTTGCAAAAAAAAACATAGTTTGTCACATTAGTTTGAACATTAAATATATGGTCTTTGTAGTGTATTCAACTGAATATAGGTCAAAAAGCAGATCATTGTATTCTGTTCTTATTTACGTTTTACACAACCTCCCAACTTCATTGGAATTGGGGTTTGAGTGTCTCAATCGGTGTATATCATACTTCAGAGATGTTTTCCTGCTTTTTGATCTGTCCCTATTATATTTGGCACATTTGTTGAAGAAGGACTTAATTCCTTTACCCCTGTTCATATTACATTCAGAATAAGGTCCATTACCACAGCAGTAACTTCTTCCGTACAGCGGTGATGTCAAATTTAGTGTTAAGCTGCTGTCAATGAAACATTGTTGCTCATATTAAAACGCATTTCCATGGCTCTCTCCCTGTCCTTGTAGGCTTTTAATCTGCAGGAAGTGTCGAGTTTCACTGACGTTAGTTTTATAGCAAAGGAGAACTTTGATCAATTCATGAGGAAAATGGCAGGGTGGAAGCGGTCCATTATTTGAAGACAAACACATTTTTATCGTATAAACAATGTATTCAATAAAAATGAATTTGAAACGCGTTTATTTCGATTAATTAATCACAGAAAGATTAATGCGATAAAAACAACTAATGCAGATTCATCGCAGTCCCGCCCCTTGACAGCATACCTCACTGATCGTATACTATACAGAAACGCGCAAGGTCTCTCGGAATGTTTCCCGCTCCTCTCTCTCGCTCCCTCCCCCAGAATATCCGCCTATTTAGAACACACTCCCGCCAACGCATTCGCCATTTGCCACTAGATCTGTCTATCCAAGCATTGACACATTCGCATACATTCTGTGGATTACAATTTAACTTCTCTCCTAACTCGTTTGAGCTCTTACAATAAAAAACATTAAGCAGCCCAACATTAACATTCCCACCAGTCCGTTAAGTTACACTACGTGTTAATAAATCAAACTGTTATTGCCAACAACATAGTGGAGACATAATAATAAGAGGTTGTCTATTGTGCTATGAAAGATGGTATGTCTGATAGAAAAGTGCACTATATGTCAAACTAATGGTGAGTTCTCTCAAAGTTAATTTTTGCATAAAAGATATAGGAGAAATATTAATGAGGTCAAAGGGAATGTTTCACATTATGGATTTTTATTTTGGTCCATAATTTAATGTGATCAGTGAAAAAAAAATATGATTTTATGCAAAATAAAAGTTGATAAAGCCGACTCATATTTGCACTCTTAGAAAATAAATGGTAATATTTTTAAATGCTTTTCACAAGAAATATTGATATATGCCATTAATTGCGATGAATTAATCACAAAGCATGTAATTAATAAGATACATTTTTTTCATTGTCTGACCTTAATTATTACACATGAAGCCATAAGAAAATCAAATGATTGAAAAAAGAAAAAAGTCCAAAGTTGCAAAAGTTTTTACTTGAAGTCTGTCCAAAAAAACGGATTCAAGCAATCAAGATACCAATCTAATGTGCGTTTAATGCCAACTTTTGGACTGTTTTTTTTGAGAAGTTAAAGCTGCAGAGGCATTTTGGTGAATACATCTGGTTAGACATTCTTTCATTATAGGTTTTAATGACAAAATGTGCAGAAAGACTGAGAATATTTACTCTTCAAAACTGTATAAATAAGAGAGAAAAAAAGAACGATTTGACAAGACAGGAGAGAAGGGAAGAGACAAGCTAAAAATAAAGGTGAAAGGAGCCAAAGTTGAAAAATAGCAAAGAATAGAGATGACAACATAGAAGACATATTGTCACTGTAAGTGAGACAGATGGCATTAATTAGGCTGCTGCAGAGAAGTAGACATGAACTGATGCAGATACAACGCGCACGCACACACACATCCATCCATTTCATTGTTTTTCAACTTTCACACCAAAATCCGCTACACATATTGGAGAGCTGCCTCAGAACTCTACTAGGTGTGTGTGTGTGCGCATTGAGGAAGGAGATGGGTGCCAATTCATGAATAAGATATGGCATAAACACTCTCATATCAATGTAACACATAGAAGAGTACCTCCACATTCATTTAAACCCAAATTGTGTATTCTCATAGAAACACACAAGCTTATTAGTGAAGTGTAACACACTTGTGTATACACAAGCACGTACAGACACAATGACGTACACAAAGCTGTGTGAGTGTGTTGTGCTCAGCTGCTTAGCATGCAGCTCCTCTCTGTCCATCTCCGCTGACTTTCTTTGACCGGAGGAGGGAAGGAAGGAAGGAGGGCGCGGGGTGGACGAAAGAAGAGGAGAAAAAAGATGGAAAAGAACGGGAGCAACAGAAAGCTACAAAAAAGGGTCAAAAAAGAGGGGAGGATAAGGACAGATCTGGCAAGGATACAAAGGGAAGAGGAGGAAATCAAGGTGATGAAGGACAAAAGTAAGGAAACACGGGAGGGAGTGAATAATGGAAGGTTGAGACAGAAAGGGGAGAGAGAGAGAGAGAGAGAGAGAGAAAGAAAGAAAGAATGAGAGTGGAGGGAGGAGAAAAGAGGCCAAGGACAAGTTGAGAGGAAGGGGGGGTTAAAGGAGTAAGCATAGCCTTGAAGAATAGATGGGTGGCTTATTTTTACCTAGGTACACACAGTCCATTTCTCTAAAGTGATTGCAATGTGAATCAGGTGTAGACGGCGGAAGAAGGGGGGAGGGGGTGTTTCCCATTAATAACTGCGACACATTAGCATGATACTCTCTCCTGTACAGAGAAGTGAATAGATGGCAAACCGTCCCCCACCTGAGCCGTGTGATGCTGTCATCCGGCTGCTAAACAACGAGACTCCCATCAAGGAGCTAAGCCCATTTCCTGCTATGCTTGTTTGCAAAGTTGCAAAATGCATCCAACGGACCTCAACTTCCCCAAACTGCCGTAATCGGCAGCTATTCAACCTCCTTCTCGTGTTTGCGGAATGGATGCTGTGATTCAGACACAGTCTGCCGCATCTGAACTGTGAGATAAGACCATCGTGCAGCGTGATTTGGGGAGGGAAACGGCAACATGTGGAGTGGAAGGGATGGAAACGCCTCGGAGGTGGGCCCGCTTTAATTAGACCAGATTTTAAACTCATTTAAAAAAGGTTGTCACGTTTTGCTTGTTTGCTGCACTGTATGTTGGTTACAAAAACAATATTTGTACCCATTTGAAGTTAAATCCAGTTCATTACAACTTTGGCCTCATATTTTTTTTACAACAAGTTGTTCTGCAGCTTCTACGTCTTCAATAAATGAACTGCAGAGACCTTGTAACGCAGCAACTGCAAAAATAGGATCGAAGTTGTAAAGAAAAAGTATGTATTCTTGATAGCTGCCAGTCACTGTACTGTATTTTGAATCAGGATGACTTAAAAGTTCAAAACAACTGTCGGACGGATTCGAGCAAGAGTCACAGTCTGCAGATGTTATGTCCTAATATGGCTGCAGGTTTTCTGGCTGACACATTATCATTGAAGGATCAAAACTTTGAACACAATTAACAGAAAATGATGTGTACTGGTGCGTTTGCTTCTTAAAACAAAGATTTCTTCAGAAGGAACATTTGCCACCAGCCCTTCTTCCATCTGCGGTTTCCAGACAATAAATCACAATTAGCATAGTGTTACATGTGCTTTTACCCTTCTTCCATCTGTGGTTTCCAGACAATAAATCACAATTAGCATAGTGTTACATGTGCTTTTACATGTGGGGCCCCCTACCCACCCACCCACACACACCTACACATACACACACACACACACACACACACACACACACAGTGTGAAGTGTTGCTGGGCCCCAAGCAGCGAATTGTGTAATAGAAAGCCTCCTCAACAAGGATCCATTCTTCTCACACTGTGATGGTGTTGCATGGGAGAGCTTTGAATTTCCACTGTGAAAGCCGTTTCCTCGATATATAGATAGACCTTTTCAGCCAAACACACACACACACACACACACACACACACACACACACACACAGACAGACAAACAAAAGACTACGTCCCCCCCAACGGTTTTCCATCACTGCTCAAAATACTCACACACTCCCCTCTGATAGACCATCTGTGGCTATAAAACCACACTGTGCTTGGCATGTGTGTGTGTGTGTGTCTGCGTGTGCTAATTTAGTGAAAACAAAGACAACGCTTGATAGTCAGTGTTCTTGTAAGAGTGTGCCAAAGAGAGACAGTAAGATACAAAAAGGGCAAGAAAAAATCAAATAAAAAATCAAAGTAAGGACAGGAAGAAAAAAATCTATTTTAGTCAACAGTTCACCACCTCATACCTCTCTACCTCTCTCAACCTATCCTTTCTGCTCTCAACAAAATACATTCATCTCTCTAATGCCCGCCCATCCGCTCTCCACCCACACACACGCACATCAAACCTTTCTTCTGCCCTCAGCTTCTTTTGCTTCCTTTTCTTTTCTTTCTTTCTCTCTCCGACAATAGCTTCTACTTTGACTTTGTCTCCACGTTGACAAAACATAGTTACATGTTGGCCTCTGATGTTTCTGCACCATGTACACAAACATACAACCAAAGTGAGTTTCTAGACCGAGCCATGATAGGACTCTGTGTCCTTCACCAAGAGGTGTGCAGCTTAGATGCATGGATCATAAACCCAGAAAGAATAATATTAATACATGACCAACTTTGTAGTTGCTCTCATCTCTATTGAGTCATTAAAGTAACTTTGAACTGGTTGTTTTAATTTTATGTCCCACAAATAAATAGGGCGCTCTTAAGGCGTGCGGGCTTCATGTGTACTCGCCCTGCTTTAGAGATGAAAATGAACATCTCACCAGCTTTCACTGCACTGCCCACTTAAAATTGTCCGCAATTTTTAGTGCTGGGCTAGTTTTCAAGCACTCATGAGAACAATTTTGGTTTCAGACAACTGAAATGAAAAACTGGAAAGATGTTGTAACGCAATCTTCTAACCTAAAAGTCCTAAAAGCACTGTGGTTATCATTTAGGCAATCTGTCTGTATGCGGCAGCTGATTTACAATGATAGCAGCTCATCAGACAGTCATTTCCTGAGCTGAGGCTGGATCTGCCTCCAGACACACACACTGTGAAGAGAGCTCAGTAGAGTAAAGATCAACCCAAAATCTGTGATCATGGAACAATCTAGATTCCAAAATGTACTTTGAAAATCTAGCATACCTAGAAAAAATATTTACAGCAGGGGCCACTTACTATAAATGCATTACAAGAGAGAGACATGTATTGGGTACTGCAGTTCCGTAAGTGTTGCGTCTCGTAAAAACACACCGCATGATTTTTGTTGGTCCGCACCAAACACACACACACACAACACTTTCGGAGAAAGAAAATAAATAGGGTTGTGGGTGGTGATTCGAGTCGATAACTTCCGATGATGCACCAGTATTTCTGTAAGGGCTGGTGGGACGCTTCACATGCTGTGCCTCCCTGGACTTACCTTCCACCTTTCTCCATTTGATTAGTCCTCTCTCGACTTGCTCAACTCATCCCTCTTTCCACCCATCCCCTGCTTCAAACATTTCCCCCTCTGCTTACTTGCTCTTTTCTCCCTTTCCATCCCCCACTGCCCTACCACTTTGAGTTAAAGTTAAGGTTTTTCTCTGTAAAGTTGAGATTTATAAAACCACACTTCATTCATTCAAGTTGAACACAAATTCTCAGCAACGCACTAATTCTCCCCCTCTCACGACGCTGTAATCACATTTTTATAATTGACATATTTGCAGATAGGCGAGCGCTCCCAGATGCTGGGTAGTAGCAGCTTGAATCTGCAGGCTGAGGGCTTCCTCTATCTTTACATACTCAGATAATCACAGCTCTGAAGTAATATCCACCTGCTGAATCCCTAATTCTGTATAAGTGTGAGTGTGACAGAGAGGGCCGATGTGTGTGTCTTTGTGTTTACAGTGTTCAGAAGAGGAAAGTTGATGTCAGACATTAGGCTCATGCTATGGAACAGTGATAACATCTGACTTCGTGTAGTTTGCTCTTGGTGGCATGAATCTGCACGCCACAATTTGTGTCTGCGCAAAAATAAGATAAAGCTCATGACACAACCGGACGTTTGGCACCACACAAGGTCACCTACATCCATTGGGTTTACGAGAAAAGCCAAGAAAAAGCTCAGGCCAATAGATTGTCAGATGTGTTGGTTGCAGACAAAAACGGAAGCAGACAAAGTCTAACCTTCAAACAAAGGCAGGAGGGAAATATTTGACTTTTTACCCAACTATTTGTTGACAGCTGTTGGTATTAACACTACATATTTTGCATGTGATGGATAGAAACCCACCGTAATCTTTCTTTGAGCCCTGTGATTCCTTTAAAAAGCCAAAAAATAAAAGAATCATCAAACTCACCAGTTAATGATCCACACTACATGAATACAACGGCGCAGCATTGCTCTTGTGTTACCAGGGTGGGGAACACATTCATGAAACTGATGTTGACATCTGTTTCATTACCGTGTGGCATCATCGGTCATCGACAGTTGTTTTGTCCCCGCATCAGTAGCAAAACACTTTGTCTCAAATTCTCCTTCTGAATAAGGTTTTCAATTCTAAGCTATCAGCTTGTTCACCACCAAACCTGACGCAAAACAGTGTCCCTGTCAGAAGGTATTCTGAGCAAGAGCTTTTGTCATGCTATCAGTTTAGTGGCACAAACCTAGCTGTAATGATGCCTTAGACTGGAGATTGTTGCAAAAGAATAAACTGTCCATAGCTTTTGGAAAGTGCTAAAAAAAAGAACGATTGTGTTTGAACAGGATGTTACCCAGCTGTTGGTTGCTCTTTCGTCCACGTTTGTCTATTGACATGCTTAAACTGCAAAGGCAGTCACTCCATCAGCAGGATTTTGTGATCACGCTCTTTATGCCGGCTCATCAAGTTAAAATGATCTACCTACATTACAAATGCGAAACATATATTTGTATATATATATATATATATTGAGGAAATCGCAGGAAACAATGCGATTAATCTCAAATAAAAAATGTAATCATTGCCCAGCACTACTTTAAACATACAATATATGTTGGAGTGCCTTGAATAACTGCATAAACAAATATGGCACAATATAGCTCTGAACATTGTTGTACAAAGTCAGTAAATGACATCATCGCCTAATTTACATAATCAGCTTTTTAATTGCGTGGGGGACAAAAAGTTAACCCTGAGTGGGTAAAAATACGGTGGTGATACATATAAATAATAATGTTGGATTGATGATCTCAGACAAAGTTGTACCCGATTGAAGGAGAGGTTGAGTCTAGCACCACAGACCCAACCAATGTCCGCGCAGAGAGGAAGAGCGAGGATGGAAGTGAAGCAAATATATGAGCCAAGGTATGAGGCGGATAAAATTCTGCAGTGGAGGGAGTCACATGGGGAGGGGTTCAGAAAAAGGGGATTGGAGGGTAAGTTGGAGACACTGGTAGTGGCAGAGGGGTAACTTGCACTTACAGCAGACCATAATTGTTCTTCATGCATGGGTCTACCGTGAGTCTGGTCTGGTCCCAGGAGGCACAGTGTGCGCGCGTGTGTGCGTGTGCGTGTGTGCATGCGTGCATATGATAGAGAGAGAGATATGATTTGAAGCCTCGGAATAGGTCAGAGAATGACAGAATTCATTTCCAACCCAGGAACAGGTCACTCTCAATTTTGATTGTGCATGTGTGTGTACAGATGGTATACATTGAGGTCCACGTGAATGTGTGTGTCCTCATTTCCAGCTCAGCTGGAGGCCAAGGGCCACGCTTGAGGGAGTGCGACAGCATTTCAAGCTCAACTGTGCTCATTGAAAATGTTTAATCCAGCCAGCCCCAGAGACTAGTCCCCCGAGTGATAGGAAAGGGGAAAATATCTGGAAAATACAGGGAAGTGTATGCTCTTTATTTCTTTGATTGTCTGGACACTATAGACTATAAAAATAAAGATAGACCTCATGTCTCCACTTCCTGTCAACACACTGCTAAACCAATCGTTAGTCAGTCTCAGTTGTCAATCAAATAACAAAAAAAAAAAAAAAAAACTTACAGCTGATGACAACTAACTACATTATCCAATACAGTATGTATCTTATGGATAAAGAGTTGATACTAAAACTACAGGGAAATTTCACCTGTGACCTTTGACACAAAAGCCTGTTTCTCACTGATAAAGAGCGTTTCCAAATCAATTGGCCTCAACCTTCCTGGGATTGTATAGTCTTCCTTCAGTATACCATTTCCCGTTGCTTTAAAAATTATTTCAGTTCCCCCTCGTTCCTCTCTCTCTGTCTGATAAGTCCACTCTCCCCTCTCAAGGACATTGATTAGTGTGTGTAGCAGTAGAATCAAATCTGATGCTCGGAGAGTGTGTGTCTGAGATATGGCATGTTTATTTATGAATATGACTGTAAGTGTTGGTGTGCATCATGAGTCTCTGCAGACTCCCTGTGCTGCAGCCTGCCTGTGGTGATAAGCACATGATGAAAGCCTGTACCCATGTGTGCATGTGTGCGTGTGTTTGTGTTTGTGTTACCTGAGTCTGCTGTATGCTGTTGGTGGAGGGGAGGGGGTTGGAGACCATTGGTCCAAAGATGTCCAGTTCATCGCCGATTGGTGCAGCACCACCAAAGTTCTTCCCACCACCCTCTGGAGCATCTAAAAGAAAAAAGCATTTCCTTTATTACAAATAATAAATGCAGGTTTTAGTTAAAGAAGCCCTATGCGTATGTACTGTACCAAAACATATTAATGGCAGAAGTTATTATTATTCTTGTCAAATCAATGTTCAACCTGCAGATGAACTTTTCACTTTCACTTTTTTTTTTAATGGCTCTTTTGGTGGGATTATTTTTTTTACTGCCTTTTAAGGGCCGATAATGAAATGTGGACATCAGCTTTTAAGCTAACAAGGACAAGAGGTCCGTGTTAGAAGTGCTCAGAATAAAATGGAAATGTGATTGTCTTATCTTCCATGACAACTGGGCAATCTGCTAATGAATTGTGGTATATGATTCAAAGCGCCGGAGCGGCTACTACGTTGACCTTGGGGGGAATTTCTACAGCCAATATTTATATATATATAACACATTTCAAACATTTAAATCACTCCAATGGCAACAGGCACAAGGAAGCCAAAGTTAAGTCTCCGTTTTTTGCACCTTGGTATAAACAAAAGAGCAGCTCAAGTGATCTATATTTAATTACATCAAATTTACATTAGATTAGATAAATGTAAGGTCTGTGGTCATACCCCATACAGGGAAGTGTTACCATGTTGTTGAAGAAGAAAAGCCCAGAAGTCACTCATTAACACTCATTTAAAAGAATGAGTGATGGAGAGGTAGACAGGGCTAGGGGGTTGGAGAGGAAGTATGTGAAAGGAAACAGAGAGTGCACTGTGTGCACTGTGTGCGTGCGTGCGAGAGAGAGAAAGAGAAATTGAGCAGCCGAGGTCATTTATACAACCACAGTGATGAAATATCCATAATTTAGTCCTGATACAAGGAAAACCATTTACTGTGCAAAGGCCAGAGAATACCACTTTCAAACCACTCATTAAGACTCATTTTCAAATAGTTACTTTGACTGCAATGTCTACCATCCTAATTATAAACAATTATTTGTATTTGTACCGTCTACCCATCTAGTGAGGCCTTTGTTTTAGTCCTTTGTGAACTTGGCTTTTATTAAAAAGAAATACAAACACTTTGTAAATTGCTGTTAAAGTGCTTCATGAATAATGATTATGATTTTTGGTTTCAGTGCAGGTAAGAGTGACAGCTGAACACATACGGAAATTGAAATAGGGATTCATGTGCATAAGTTTCCCTCTTACCACGCTGCTCTCCACTTAGCGAAAACTCTTTCACTCATCGCCATGGTAATGAACTGCAGGGAGAAAAGGGCCCATCAATCTCATCATCCCTGCCATGGCGGGCAATGTGCCCAGCACCCTTTACTATTGGATGGAGCCACTTCTTGAGAGCACTTTACGCCTCACCATGGTAACAGACCAATAGCTCAGCCTGGGGTTGGGTTTTATAATCTGCCTGAACGCCTTTGCCCGAGTACATACATACACTCACACGCATGCATAAATGTTCACTATTTCTTCCACTGTGATATATAGACATAGACACAATTAATTCCCTGGCCCTTCACCCCAACCTTAATCATCACAACTGAATTACCCCATTGTGGGACTAATAAAGGTGTTCCAACCTTAATTTTGAGTAGGGCTGGGCAAGTTTATGCGCTATTATAGCATTAACGCATACATTGGTGTCACTCACTGGCTCTGATTACACATACAGACAAACCATAGGTCACAGAAAGGGTGGGATGTTGATTGGCTTGTGGTTGGCTTGGAATGGGAATCATCCCACTTCTTAAAGAAAGGGGCGGAACCTAAGACTGCTGAATCGCTCAAATGAACAGGAAGATTACTCAGTTAATGCCCAGCACTAAGTTTAGTTCTAGCCCTACACCTAAAACCCAGTCTTTACTATTGAATAGCCCTTTTTAAATGAAGACCCTTCTAATTGTTCTTTCAACCAAAGGGAGACAATTATACGCACACACAACTATACATTTGATTATTTTCAATGAAAAACAGCGACCTTATTTGGCAGTAGAAGGCTGTCACATTACAGACTTGGCAGCAACCACATGGGTTGGCTTGATTAAACTCTGTAACTTAATCTTATTGTAATAAACACAATAAGATTGAACACAAATACATATGGAAATGCTTTCTGTCGATAAATAAAGTTCATTTGTTTTGGGCTTTTTTTTTTTTTTTAAACATTAACTGATATATGTTCATTTAACCCACATTTTTCTCAAAACACAACTAGGGCATGACATTTTTCTTGGCCAATCACTTGTGAGTGACTCTGGAAGTCCAGGAATGGCAACATGAGCCTGTGCTGTTCTCTGGAGGAAAGCAGCCAGAACATGAATACAATTTAAGGGGACAATACAGCACACCAGAACCATAACAGAGGAGGACTGAGCTAGATGTGAGAGAGACAAACAGTAAACAGCCATGCTCCATTAGTACAAGTGTTTCACATTGATTCAGCCTCTACTGAGTAGATCTATTTTTGGAAGGAATGAAAAGCTGAAATAAAATAAGCATATGTTTTTTTTAAGATGCTGTCGTCAAAACAAGGCCTTCCACAACACATTACAAATTCAACAAAAAGTTATTATTAGCCCTGGTTATTTTGGTTAAAGCGTTGCTAAAAAGCACAGATGGAAAATATTAATTCACAAGATTGCTTTTACATTAGTTCAAGCACTGCCTGCCAAAGTGAATCAAAGTGAACAGGTACACAGCAGCGCGGGGGGAGAGAGGCTCTCTGAAAGCTGCAGAGTAGAGTAACCAGAGACAGGGAGGGGAGGATTGTGTGTGTGTGTGTGTGTGTGTGCGTGCGTGCGTGCGCGTGTGTGCGCCTGCCACGTATTTGACTTATTGATTATGTGTGAAATCTCATCCGCTTGATGTTGGCTGCAAGGTGTGTAGCATTGGTTATTTATAGCGGGGGCATCCACGCTCACTCCTTCCATCCACTCCTCGCTCTCACCCTCAGCTGTTATCACAACTCAAAAATGCCTTGTGTTTAGGAAATACTGCATGATTGCATATTACACAAATACGCTAAACTGGGATTCAGGTCAACTCGCATGTAGCAGAATGTCCCGGCGATTAGCGGGCCAAGACACATACCATGTGCCCAAAATGTCACGGGTTTGAATCCAGCTTGTGACCTTTTCTGAATGTCATATGTCCAGTGCACTCAATCTTTCCAGCTTGTCTGCTGTTGTGTTCCTCAGTAAAGCACAAATGTCACGCATGTAGCGGACAAACAACGTGATTACTTCTCTAATCTGACATTTGGGTGAACCACAATCTGTCACACTAATAATATTAATCTCTGCCATCATTGGTTGTGACACGATCAGATTGATTTTAGTCATTTGGGATGATGAACTTTTGCCAAGTTGAAGTTGGTTGGAGTTGGAGAATTCAAGGTCTCACATACGAGTATATAGTAATAGTTGAGTGAGATATGTCATTAAAAAATATTCTGCAAATGCCGGCACAAGCCTGATGAAGTGGACATTTGGCATAAATCATATGGGAGAGAATTCAGCAATACGGTTGTAAACATCCCACAATCCAAATCAGTCCTAATATTAGATTTTGCCAATAACAATAGTTTCTGAAGAAACATATCTAAATATGGATTCATTACAGCTATACACTACTTTATCTAACATACTGTAGCTTAATATTGCAAGCTACTTGGTTCAAATAAATTGTTATAGTCCTAATATCAATCTACAAATGTAGTGTGGCTGATTTACCTTAAATAACAAAGTATGCAAAACCATATTACCTGCATTTATGTCTCATATTATCATAACATAGGGTAAGACCTTAAGGAGACCTAAGTTATAATTATGAACTATTACTTTCATTTATATAAAAAAAATCTGAAATATTTTGAGTTTGCTGATGTGAAACACGTCCCAACAGAGAAGGAGACTGCTCATTTATACTAAGCTGTCAAGGATCACACAGCAATATAACAGGTGATAGATATTTTACATACTTTTACTTTAGATACTTTAGAACAATAGTTAAGAGTTCTCTATACTCTCCCTTTAGTAAGGTGTTTATATAAGACAAAGACAAGGACAACAAGTGTATGGAAGTGACTCTACAACAGAATGGAGACGTTCCTGATTTACCCTGGGGTTTGGTTGGTTGTAAATGGTAATCATGTCTTACCCAGGCCCAGCAAGTCCACAGCTGGCTCTGTGCTCTTCTTGGGACTGGCTCTGCACTCTGACTGCTGTGAAGCATAAAGAGAAAAGACAAGTCAACAAACATTGTTTAGTATATGATTCTAATGTATTTTCTTTTCCATGCCTAGCTTCAGTGTACTAAATTTATCACAAACACAGATACTTGCAATTATATTTGAGGGCTAGACAAGTCCATTACAATGCTAATATTGGACCTTTGATAAAAAATAATACTATATAAGGGGGTCAGTGACACCCACTGGCCTGTTGACAAAGCTCTCTGCCTTCACACAACAACAGTCTGTATAAATCAGCTGCCAATGTCCTTTAATAAGGTGATTTTTTGTGTCTTATATTGTCAGTTACCCATAAATAGTTCATGTTTTTCGATTCACATTCGTTTAAAAAACAGAAAGTTTGGAAGGAAGAGGTTTGTTTCTGCCAGTGAAATACATTTGAGTTCTCAGAAGCATGGAGAGCTCAGTCTCAGAGATCTGAAAAGTAAACCGAGGAGAAACTCTTCAATATCTCAACATCTCTCTAACACTTCAGAAGCAAAAACTTCGTAAAGAGGCTCTGCTTCTGAGGTTAGGATGTTGAGCATAAAAAACAAAGTTGGGGTTAAGGTTAGAACATGACCAAGTCGAGAGGAAGCTTGTCCAAGGTTCCTCATTCTGAATTTTAGGTATTATCCCTACAATTGAAATAGGAGAATCTGATACATTACTACAACATAAAAGACAAGACCGGTGTTTTTCCCAGACCAAACAGAGATTTCTGGAAGGAGTTCGGGAAATTATAACCACCACTACCAATAGAGGCAAAGGCTGAGTGAAGGTAAATGAAAATTAGCTATCAGCCAGAAGATCAGTGACTGACAAAATAGACAATCACCTACTCCTGTAAGTCATATATTGGAAAGAATGACTAATATATGCTATTAACATCCTTCCGATGTCTGAATGTGCTATGTGATATATTCAAAGTGTTTTCAATTGAATACAAAAGAAGGGAGCAGAATGGAAAAACAGGGAGAGATTAAAAGTCAAAGGCTTTGAGAATGAAGAAGGGAGGTTGGGATATTTGAGAGAAAAATGTGGTGAGGGAAAGAGAGTGCAAAAGGTTAGCACTCGGGCCATGGGAGATCTACAATGCTGGTAACAAACCCAATTTCCCCCAACAAAAGATCGATGGACCACATTAGATTCAATGTCATTCCGATCCAAAGCAATGAAAACAATTACCGTGTCCACACCAAATCAAGAATGCATTGGCTCCGAAATGGATGTGTGTGTTTGGGCTGCAGCAAAGCCTGAACAGCAGCGGCATGACTCGCAGCAGGAAAGTGGTGCGTCTACAACGGCCAAAGGTTGGTGTGTGCAGCTCAACCCAAATGACTACAGAATGGAACTGCAGTTATTATGCCTTTGCATTATTTGTTACCCTGCTATAGGTTGATATAAATCTGAAGTTTTAAAAAAACAAAGGAATGTATGTAAAACTAATCATCACAAGCTCCAAACATGTATTTTTCAAATTGTTTGACAATCACAGCCAAAACAGTCCCCTTTAATAGTATTATAAGTATTTAATGAACTCTATACGCAAAAAAAACAGACAAAAACAGATTCCCTATAACGTAATATGCCATAAGCAGAATAATAATGTAATAATGTAATCTGTTTCCTGCAAAGGTAGACATCAAACCATGGATTGTAAGGATTTGAGAAGTAGCTACTTCTAATAAGTAATTCTCCGATAGATTAAGAAAGATAAATAAATAACCTTTATTTGTCCCACACAATCATGCACATGCAGCACACACACACACAACACATGTCGGGGGAAATCTTGCCTCGGCCTTTAACCCATCTGTGGCCAGCAAACACACAGGTTTGGGCAGCTTATAAGCCCCCGGGAGTAGATGTTGAGCACTGCCCTTACAATCAGAAGGAGACCTGAGATAATATTGTCTGACATTGGACGTTTTCTAGGATTCCCTGTGCAAAAAAGTACAATTCCTCACAAATGTACATAACAAATTCATTATAGGCCCTTGAGGATGTTAGGTTAGGACATGAACTCTTTACATTTTCAGCAATATTGGTTTTCTCATCCAAGGGTTTATAGATATTTGTGTTTCAGAGATTTCTGCTGTCACATGTTAAGAGTGCAGTGTACACAACAATGAGACACATATCGACAGTCTGTCTAACGTGGCTGTGTCCTCTTGGCCAACAGCCAATTTGTTTAAAAATGTCAGTACAGCATATCTGGGAAACGATAAATAAAACCGAATAACTCAGACTAGCCAAACCTTTATCCTGTAGTTCTCCTCAAAAAATATATATAAATCTAATAAAACTATACAGGCAGGGAGAGAGCAACGAGGGGAAAACATGCTATGCCTGTCCACTTGATTTTGTACGTTTTGAACCATGTGCAATGCTAAAACATTTCTTTTGCAGACAAACTGTTTTCAGATCTCCCTGGTAATTAGTTACCCAGAGCAACTGTGAGTGATGCAGCTGACAGATGGCCGGCGACGGTCCGTGAATTGGCTGACAGGATCCCTAGTGTTTTAAGCGAAAAGAAAAGGGGGAATTACAAAAGAAGGTGAGCAATCAATAACCATCAAACCCCCCACCACCACCACCACCACCACCACGTGAGCAGAGTGTTTGGCAATGACATCAATGCCAGTTTGAATGAAAACCACAGCGCCAACCCGTCCCTCTGATGACAGCTGTCATCTCAGATGGCTGTCAAACACACGGCAGACAAAGTCATCAGCTGGCGGCTGTGACATTGAATGTCTGAGTGGGGGCAGAGTTTCCTTTAAGTTCCTCCTTGATGTACTCAGCATCGTCTTCCGACACCATAAGACAACTGACAGCAAGGCACGGTCGGATTCCATGTACGGTCCCCAACGTAGACGGTTTGTTCACGTTTTGTTCTTCAGTTCTTATCCTGTTGTCTTGATAAATGCAGGAACATTTGCAAGCATAAATAGACATTGATTGTAGTGGCAGCTGCTTGGCCGTTTTCTTTATTATTCTATATTAAGTTAATGTTTACTGTTAGGTCGACTTTCCCTGAACTAACAGTTCACATCCTTGACTAGAAAGGCTTACAGTCAAAGCAGGCAACACAGAACGCATCCACAGAGCTGAAACTTCCGTCAGTTCTGTATGCTGTATATTTCACATTAATGGTCATCCACCAGCTTACAAGACATAATCCCAAGAGAATGACCTTTGGCCACACAAGGTTATGAGCACAGTTTATTATTCAAAATCTTCGTAAAAAAAACAAACAAAAAAAAAAGATAAATATTCAACAGATGATATGAGAAAAAATATTAAAAATTATTTTGAAACTTGTTTTAATTTTGGCCTACAAATAAATGCCAGGGGACTCGCGAAGCAAAGGATTATTCAAGATAAAGAGCGAGCTCTCGGAATTAGTGATGCTGTATATAAATATTCATTAAATACATGAAACTGGAACCTAAGATCCCACGGGTACCTGTGGCATCCTAATTAAATCAAAGCATGAGATAATTGTGTTATTAAAAAACTTGCTTGATGAGAAGATAAGCTGAAGTTTGACAGGAAGGAGCTTGTGTATCTGGTATGTATACTGCATGCATTCTATATTAAGTGGACAGTGCTGATGTCTATAAAGGAGAATTCAACAATTCAATAATTCAACACCATTCAAACTCTTGGGTGTACCACAACATCACCCACTCAACAAGGATGCACAAATGAGGGAACACAAAACCTAAAAATACACATACGGTATATAAACACAGACATGTGGCTCCATGCCCTTTAGAGAGCAGCTGACTATTCACCGAGACTGTACCCAACGGCCTTGTGCAATAAAGCGTTCCACTGTACTCCATCACACATGCGAGAAGCAAATGAAACAATCTCTCATCCTCAGAGGAGAGGCAGAGCGAGGAGATGGAGCAAACAAAGAGCAGACGATAGTAAAAAAAAAAAAAAAAAAGAAACGAGGGAGAGAAAAACAAATGTTGTGGAAGGAGACAGAGGGGGGGGGCTTAGGGTTGTAAATTGGTTCGCAGGGAAAGTTAGGAAGGGAATTGTGAAATACAGAGGACAAACACAACAGGGACGGGAAATTGAGGATGAATGAGAAAATGAGAATATACACGGGGATGTTTGAGAGAGGTATGAGACAGATAGCTGCTGATAGTGCAGCTGACAAGTAAGTCTCCAACAAAGGCAACGGCTGCAGAAGCTACTGGCAGCAGTCGTTCTCGTTATTTTTTATCTGATGCCAAACACATTGGTGTCATTGAACAGAGCCTGCTGTATTTCACCCATATAACCACAACCACCTGTGGTTTGATGACACTTCTTCAGATGTGGTTAAACGTTTTTTGTTTTTGTTTTTTTAAACAGGCCACTACACCTTGAGTTGAAATTGTTTAGTCACAATCTCCTTACTTTAGATTCAAAACCTTCACATTTAAATATTTCCATCAGCTCAAATGCATACTCCCCAAAGTGCAGACTACGGCAAGACTAACATTATTTGAGTCTATGAGTACCAGCCGTGTTTGACAATTATTGATAGGTGTGGTAGCTACAGTGGTGACAGCCGAAGCACTGCAGAGAGCGGATTGTCTTCCTGTGGATGACAGCTGCCTTATTAACACTATAAAAGGGAATGATAAAACTGCCACTGGCTGATGAAGAAACAATGTCGAAGACAGACAGCAGCAGCAGGAGAGGGAGGAGGAAGACGAGGAGAATCAGAGAGTTCACAGAGAGAGGGGGAGGATAACAGGAGGTCAATAAAGAGGGATGGGGAGGACCGTGGAGAGCTGAGGGGCAGAGTGGGAGGGTTTAGGATGTGGATGGTGGAAGACTGGGAGATGGGGGAAGGAAAGGTGAAGAGGAGGTGGACAGAACAACATGAGGAGACGATGACAGAGGGTGGGACAGAGAGGGAGGGGAAAGATGACACAGTGACTGATGGTGGAAGCGCAAAAAAAGGCTGAACAGGGGAGATGACAAGTGCAGTGTGTTTGTGTGTTCTTCAAAAAAAAAAATCTAAGTGTGTGTGTGCGCGCGCATGAGGAGAGGAGGAGTGTGTTGAAAATGCATCATCAATACACACTGAGACATTCATATCATCAAGTCGGCAGACCCCCATCGCGACTGGGATGCACAAAGCAAAGTGTGTACGTGTGTGTGTGTAGCACCACAGTAAGTCAAAGTAAGCTAAGTGTGCTGGGCTGCTGCAGTTCTGCACCATTCGACATGATCTGTCACTCAGCTGGTGGCACTGAGATACACACACATACAGTACATGCGCACACACAATCTAGGAAGGTTTTTTTCACAAGGAGATCTTAAGCTGCCAAAAGCGAGCGTCTCTTCAGCCCAGTTATATTCATCCGACAGTCATGGAGAACCAAGAGAAAAGACACCACATACACACACAAACACACACCAATACCCACACACACACTGTTTGAGAAAGGTCACGCTGTTGGTCTGACGACTGAAGCGTAACGCCACTGTTCAGGGACAGAATAATCAAATCAAAAAACTGGCAGCTGACAGACACACACACACACACACACACACACACACAAACAGACACACAAGAACAGACATACACACCAACTGCAATTGGGTAATTTTTGTATATAGTGAAGGGAATCTTATTTGTCATCAAACAGAAACACAGCACTGAGAATCTTATTAGGCTGTGTTTTTTGATAGAGTGACAGCCTGCCTACAGGTTTAAAAAAGTGTGTTGAATTTAGGAAACAGAAGTAGAAGTAACAAACAAGACAACCTGAACACACACAGCAGGATTCAAGAAAGGCAAAAGCAAAAAGGTGATGATGTTTTCGGTCTTTTTAACCTTTAGAAACAATGCTTGTGTGAGTCTGTGCCTATGAGGGTTGTTTTTAGTTTTGGCAAGCTTTTTCTTTTGTTTTAGCCCATCTCTTCCCACACAACCACTCATGTCCGATTCCAACACAGAAGGAGCATCATTTTGTAGCTATTTGCACCATTTTGCGCAAGATAATTGGACTTCTGGTATGAAATCGACAAAGGGCGGAAAGCACAATTTAAAGCATGAGAGGAGAGACCAACAAGAAGACACATACATTGCAGTCCTGTACGTTTGTATGACTGTGTATCAACTGGACACCTCAGTTCTTTATTTTTGAAGCCGATCTGGCTGTACGTTCATGTTATGGCCTGTTAAGATCCTAAAAGGGCTCTACCGGCTACACACAGCAAAGTTATGCCAACAATGCTAGCTACGCTCACTATCTGATAGATGCCATGCATGTCCACTGAGAATGTTTTGGTCAGGAGCATCTTACCAAAGGCCCGCATGCTGACAGGAGCACTAACCCTTGGATGAGAAGCCAAACATCCATGTTGCCAGTCTGCCGGGCAGATGGTTGGATTGTTTTTGATGGCTCTTGTGTGCAGTGGGAAAAAACTGCTCCGCCACTGGTTGTGTATTTAGAATCAAAATGAGATTTGTCCCTTCCAACACACTATGTACATGGCAGCGAGATGCTGTCCTACAAAAACATTGGAAAGATTACGTATCAAAACTCAGCACTAAGCTAATTTGAAAAGGTGCTGGTGAATTTACATGTGCAATGAGTTCAAAAAATAAAATAAAAAAATACAATTAACGTTCTAGTGCATCTGTGTGGGTTTTTGTTTATGTGTTGGTATATATATATATATATATATATATATATATATGCTTTGGCAAGGCCTTAACATAAATCTAAGATTGTCAATAAATCTGTTGTAAGATATATTTTAAAAAGCTCTGAGCTCCTTAAATGCCAACCATCTCTGCAGCTTGGGTCACTCTGTTTGTAGAAGTAAGCTAGGATATAGAAGCCTCAGTCACATATAGGCTCTGCTGCAGGACAGTGGGGGGCATGTGGTTGTGTGTATCGTCACATGTGTGCATTTATAGTGGGGGAGGGTGAATGCATTTGTGATAAACCTTTATGTGTGTGCGTGCGTGCGTGCGTGTTTTCTCGGGAAACGGGCCTGATTCTCTTCCCCCGGCATTGTAAATCCAGTTTATTGATTAGCCTCCGTGTGGCTACACTATCGATCCTTTTGACTGCTAGACTTCAGAGATCACTGCTTTCTGTGTGTGTGTGCGTGCGTGTTTGTGTGTGTGTGTGCATATCTGTGTGTGTGTGTGTGTGAGTGCGTGTGTGTTTCATGTAATTAGTCACAGAACGATGATCCTTTGGCTACCCTTGATACCATTCACTCAAGTAAACCAATCGACCACAGATATGCTTTAAATGCTAGTTGTGTGCGTGTGTGTGTTTGTGGGCGTGCGTGCGCGTGTGGCATCCCATCACGAGCACCTTTGAGAGTCCAACTCAGTCGTACAGAGCACCTAGCGATAACACACTCGCTGCATGGAATGAACAAAGACACAATCGTCAACGCAAATGTGCACACGCACGCACGCACACACACAAAGTATTTAACAATATCTGACTGGCAAGCGCCTTGTTCTCTTTGATAATTTATTCATGGGCTGAAAGAAAAAGACAACATACGCCAGCAGTCTAACAGGACGACAGTGATTTAGTGTTTATGGAGAGACAGATACACAGGGAGCTAGAAAGAGAGGGGAGAGAGAAAGAGGGAGGGACAAATAGAGGATAAATGAAGATGAATGGAGGAGAGGAGGGAGTGGAAACAACTAGAGAGATGATGGAGTCCTAAACTGCACTGTGTGCTTTCGTAGAGTACGCCGTGTCCTTTCTCTTCACTTTCTGTTACAAACATGTCCCATCTTTTTGATACTAAGTTTTTACTCCTTTCATAACTGTATATGTATTCAATATTTATGTCTTTCATCTCAACAACTTTAAAACTGTTCTACGAAATATCTATTACTATGTGTATTTTTCGACTCAGATGGTCACATCTGATATGGTGCTTTCTCCATAACCACAGCTAGTGAACATGCTAATAGCATTTCATTTAAGATGGTTACGCAGAAAAGTCGGTGCTTCTGGTTAATCTTTCATTTCCAATGCCCAACATATCCAAGGGTTTCTCCTGTCAATTAACAGATAGACATCACCCTGTCTGCCCTTCAGCTGAAAACATAAAAAGACATTTATTAAATGAGAACATTTGATTGGATTTTAAAGGTCAAAAGAAGCCCCTGACAAGCAAATACAAGAGGGTCGAGGAAAGGCATAATTATGAGTAATGAAAATAACTTCTTTACAGAAAATATTACTCACCTCAAATAAAACCATTGGTGTTGACCTCAAATGTGATATAGACAATATTCATTGACACTAGATGTTTTACTAGCACCAGCATCTCAGACCAAAACAGATGTTCCATCATCAAAAAAAACAGCCATATTTTAGAGATTAGATATTAATCTAGTTGCCTTGCAATACTTTATTCGGTATTGTTCCAAAAACTTCTGCCATCTCTTTTTTGTATGGATGACCACATTTTCAAGGAAGCTGACACATGATGGTCCAGTGGCATTAGCAAGTCCACATTTGTACATTTCATGTCAAGTGCATTCTGATCAACACACACATCCACTACATCTCAGTCTTCCTTGTCCCAAAAATAAAACTTATGCATGCAAGTGAATCATCTTATATAATAGCCAACGCAGGGATTGTGCTTTCTACTTCCTAAACTTCTAAATGATTTATCATTTCATATCTCACCTTAATGTCATATGTCCCTCTCTCTACAGACTAGTGTCCTATTATGGGCAATAAATGCAGGTCAGGCATAATCTGAATCAGGCCACATCTATAACAGGAGCAAAGCTAGGATAAATGTGCAAGGGAAACTGGTGTTAGGGGACTGAGATATTGAGGAAATGTACAGCATGCAAGTTTCAATCAATATCCCGCTGGACTAACGTGTTTTGAGGGGACAACACTTCAGCTACATTTCAATGTGTTGGATTAAGGAAGTAAAGAAGACAATGTCAATTATAAAATCAACATGTTTGGGCAAAAATAAATATAAATTGATTTAGGGAAACATTACATCAAACTATGCAGGAGGAATAATCCACTATGCTGTGTATTTAACTTGGTCTCACTGGTAAAGCCAAGAAAATGACATTTTATATCTGGAAAGACGGGTACTAAGTGGTTTTATTTTTTACATGTTTCCATCGGCCATTCTACTTTTTCTTCACCCTTCATGCATCAGTTGATGTTAATTGATTAAATATCTGATCAATTAAGCCAATAAGGTTTTGCTGGCTTGGTGTCTGTAATATTTCCTAAATCATCATGTAGGGATTCTACTAAAAAATGGGATTTAAATCAAAAGTTGAGACACCTCGAAGTTTTACCTGCACTTCTGTCTTTTAAAGGTGCTCTGTTGGACACAGAGCAAGGATGGATAACTGCACAGCATGTTGTAAACTTTAATGGAAACTGAGGGGTGAACGGTTGGATGCCCCGACGCTCTCAGCCCTGCTGCTGTTAGCAGAGTCAGCTACAATCCTTTTGACTCAGATCCTGGTACACTGCTCATCCGGTGTGACAGAGCAGGTCTTTAAATCCAGGTTCACATTAAATCAGTGCCTCTCGGACAAAGAACATCCGAAAATACTGGGATAGGGGCTGTTTTCTCAGCTTTTCTCAACCATAACTTAACACCCTGATGACCAATGAATACAATTTCGTCATCAGGTTAAAGTTCTAGTCATAAAAAAACAGTGATGTGATGAAACAGTGAGAAAGTAGTTGTCTGGAAAGGTTTTAGCATCAGGCATTCTAACCAGCAGCTGACACTTAAAGGGTGGTATAATCATAATCATAAAGACCATAGGATTGCAAATTTCCCCACTGTGGGACAATAAAGGATTATCTTATCTAATCTTATCGTAACTTCATCAGTTTAATTTAGCTAATTATTCTAATAGATACTGTGGCATAGGACGAAGGGATTTTGGATCTCTTTTTTCGATCCACATTAAGGACAGAAAGTAAAGGGCCTTTTAGGCCTTTTTGAGCCCCCCTCACTATGAACGTTTGATATGAAAATGCTTCAGAATTCTTAAAACAATGTCAGTGATTTAACATATGAAAAAATATTTATGTTTTAACTTAGCTGATCAAGTGACACCTGTACTCAGTAAGTTCTTCTAGTTTAACCAGACTAACTAGTATTCATGTATTAATAATATTTAATGGATTATAAATGTTTCCTTATTTTCCAGGTAAAACGGATATTTGTTGTCTGTTGATTGTGAGCAATGTACAAAAGATAAACATCCTGTTTAAATGTATCAACAACATCATCTTTTACATGTGGACAGACATAAATAAAACCTATTAATTCCTCAATGGATTAAAAAGCATTTTTTCTTTTGTTTTTGGTGTTGTGCAGCAGCACTTCAACAAATCTAAAATCAGTGCTTGAAAAATCCATGTTGATTGTGGTGTTTCTTAGATTTTCATCTGTAGAATTAGTTGCTGGTGTTTTTTGGCCTTTATCAAGAGAAAGGTTTCGCTTATGTAAACCTCTGGAGAAGAAAGGACATTAAGTGTCTAGCGAAAGAAAATTTTATATATCTGCTGATTAAAGCACCATTGTGTGTGTGTGTGCGGTATATTATTTGCATGGGAGGATGAAAGGCGCTGCTGAATGACGTGATTCCATCATTGTGGTATGTCTCTGAGAAGAAGAGGACAGAGCAAAGGGGCAGGAGAGCAGGATGAGAGACGAGGAGAGTGATGAAGTGAGGAGAAAGAAACAGAGAAACACGGCTGTCAGCATGTTTCCTGCTACACGGGAAGATTAAACGTCAGCATAAACTTGGACTAACCCTCTTTCACACGCACACATGCGCGTGCATGCACACACACACAGGAACTGCCCTCAAATATCTCCTTGACACTGGGGTTCATCGACAGCGGGTGCTGCTGATAAGGAGGAAGAAACCGAGATGCACAGTGCCACATATCTCTGCCAGCACGCATACATACAAATACACAAAAACAGAAAGAAACAAGCACACACAAAAAACACGCAGACTCATACATCAACATGTAACTGATCTGCAGGACAAGGGAGAAGCTGCAGCTTCCCTATTTCGGACTCGTCTCACACACACACACACACACACACACACCAAGTCTTGTGTTTGCAGTCAAGGTCAGACTCCGTGTTCAGTGAGTACTATTCCCCAGATGATACATGTGTTTGGGATCAGGTTGTGTGTGGAAACAAATACTTTATGCACTGTCCACCAAGTATTGCTGTGAGCTAAGCGCTAGGCAAGGCAAGCCTGCTGATGAGGAGCACGTGTGTTTACCATGTTAGCCATTGTAGTTCAGCTTGTTATCATGCTTACTTTGGCTAAGTTTGCAGACTGCGGCACCAGGGGCTGCATTCTTATTTTCGGAGGCAAAAATGAAATCTCTGCAGAGGGTAAGTGCACCTAAAACATGCACTTAGTCATCAGTGTTCTAGACAGCAGCAAAGTTGAACGTAGTGTTTAAATCTCAGCCTCTTATTCCTAATATTGTATCATTGGTATAATGAGCAAGAGTGATGATACCCAACGACTCCACTGAATGAGTTACTAATGTATTCTTACCCAGAGTCACAGTCACAGTGCCATTTTGCATTTATAAACACGAAGATGGCAAAGGTGATTTGTTTATTCAAATTGATTTGGTTAGTGAAATGTACAACTCAGCCTAACGTAACTTTGAATCTTTGTAGAAGACACTAATGTATATAGTACGTTCCAGATCGACAACTCGAGCGCGGCTTTGCCGGGAGGGAGGCTGGGGGGACCATTATCAGAGATAGAAAGATATTTTATCTTGAAAAATTGCCCTATTTTCTCCCAGTTACATCCGTCTGTGCCTCTTCACATGTCAAGACATTGGTTTTTATGTGGGTTTAGTATGTTATTTCGTCGTATTTTCCACAACTTTCATGACAGGTCGGTGAGAATATTCAACTATATTAATCTGGTCTGGGCGTTTTCTGTAAATAAGTTAAGTTACGAATTTCAGTTGATTTGTTAAAACATAGAAACATGGCACTCTTTTTAAATAATTTTCTGTAATGCCAATCAAAGCGATCGATAAACCATTCAATCTTAACCACTTAAAATGTTGCAGCACATGCGACATCCCAGCGAATGCTGGCACTGAAATGTTGTTGCTGTATATGGGAAGAGGTGTAGTTCCTGGTGAGTGTGTAAATCACCGAAATTGGGAGCAAGTAAAACAAACACACACACTCACTACAGTAAACAAAATAGGACTAGGAAACTGACTACAAATGTGACAATATGTTAAACTTTGCACTTAAGAGAGTCCAGTTTCTAAGCAGATGGAAATCGAGAATGAAATTGTAATGTTTGAGCAAAGACCCATGTGTGGTTAGGTTTCACTCTATACCAGTGCCCATAGCCTCCATTTCTGCTACCCATAGAGCATCTGAAAATAATGTTGTGCACACATGCGCTTGCGTGCATTTAGCAGGACCCCCAACACTGTGAGCTACAGTATTCCCACACCATTCGCATGACCAATACTGAAATACTGAATAGTCAATTTCCTAACAAAGACCTAGAAACCCACACTTTCCTTCCCTCTGTGTGCCGTTCCTCTCGCCAACACAAGTGCACACACAAGGAGGATATGCTTTAATACGCCATCAACAACCAAGTCATTTACCTTTACTTCTATTAGCCATATGACTGGCAAATAGAAGTAATTTTGTCTTTCACTTATCTTTCCATTCTGAATTCAGAGTTTTTATTTATTTATTTTTTATTCAATAAGTTTAAGATTACAATTATATATAGATATATATATATATGTATGTCAAACTGACAGTCTGACAGTATCTGTGTATAAATGAGACATGCTTCATGCTGGTGCACAGAACAGAACAAAAGCATCTGTGAACAACTTGAATGTTTATGAGGAGTTTCCCCTGAGGATTCAGCACCTGCACCACAGAGGTGGAGCGACAGGGCCTCTGTGTTGTCGAACATTATGCATTCATAACATCACGCTGACACACACAAACAAACAGAAAGGGTGCCTTCATTCGGGCCTTCAGTACCTAAAGACTAATGTACACATCAGCAACACAAACAACAATCAGTATCTGCTTTCTCATACTTTATCTCTTTCACTTCCCTTATGTTTACTTAAGATGCACTTACAGGCAAACAGACAAAATAAAAATCAACCCACCAAGAAAGTCAAGAACTGAAATTTGACTGAACAGTAATGTGCACGTTTGTTTCGCTCAACTGAAATGTTCCTGAAGGATATACTATCCCGTTTCAACTTGACTAAGATTTATCTTCATTCTTAATTTAAAAACAATGAAAATCTAAACAAATCACTAAAAAAGAAAAGAGAAAAAATATGGCACGGAATGGTAATTTGAAGCTGAGATCAAGCAATTCTTCTATCTCACACCAAGCATCAATCAACACAATCTCTCATGTGCCGTGGGCTGAAATGAGGTGCAGGTTGCACCAAAACCACCAAACTGCTGACTGAGATATTTTTTTAAATATTATAATTAGCGCTGGGTGCGTTAACGTATAACTCAATAAAGCCGTCACTTATTTTATCGCATGTTAACGACAGACCATGGGTCACAGGAGGAGCGGAATGCTGATCAGTATTGGCTGGTTAATTAGTCACTCATGTGTCTCAACCAATGACAGCATTTGGTGGCAGAGCCTAAGACCGCTGCAGTGCTCACTTGAACAGGAAGAAGAGTCAAAGCGGAGCACATTTCTCCGTAAAGTCGGAGGAATCGATAAATGCAGTTAATGTCAACTACTCGACCTGCATCACTAAAAGTGTTATTTTTGTATGTTGACTACGATTCTCAGTCAGGAAATCCAGAACAAGCATGGACATCACAGATTAAAGTCTTTTGTTCATATTAACGTATTTTTGCAATAGATGATTGTAATTGCGATTATTTGGAAATAATGTGATTCATCACTATTAAAATATATAATTGTTGCTTTCATATTACAACTAAAGGCTAGGTTAGAATAATTAGAGATGAATTGTATAATAATATAACGACAGTGAGACCTGAGACCGGTTCAGTTTTGATTTTGTACACATATTTCCATCCATGTTGACGTCTACATTTAGGCACCGTTTCTACTTTTTTGTTTTGTTTTACTTTGAAATGGGCCATTGTTGCATAGGACAAGGTTATTGAAATCCTCAATGTTTTGGTTCATGTGTGTAAACCTATTACTAACCACTTGTTTTTCAGATTACATCATCTACTACTTGTGTGCCGTGTTTGTACCTTTGTGTTGTTGTGCCTCTCCCCTTTATCAGCATCTTTCTTTTTCTTATCACGCTCCTTCTGTTGAGAAAAGAGAAGGAAGAAATGGCGTAAGACAGCAGCGTGTTAGCTCCTGTTCATATACCATTCAATATAAACACATATCAGACCATCTCCTAAAACGATGCACACGCTTAGGTTAGAACAACATGGCCTCACATGTACTTTGCATGTTCGAACATGTATTCAATGATCAACCTCACTCCTCTAATCTTAACACACTAAACAAACAGCTTACAAGAGTTATTTTTAACCACTAGAGTCTAATGTATTATCAGCAATAATAATGGATATTCATACACATATTATTATTTAATCATGTTAAGAGTAGATGCAGGTATAGATTCACGATTTCTTTAAATTCCTATTATGCAATACCATAATTAGTACTAGAAACATTTCTTCCCTGAATCTCCATCTGACATCCATTATAATTTTCATGGGGCCAAATGATAAAGAGTTGCCATAGCTCCCAGCAAGTAATATACAATTAAATCTCATTCCGTAATGTGATTTTAATGCACCCCCGCGATGAAGACCCAATGCGCAGACATTATTAGCACATAGAGAGTGATGAAGTGTTTTCCAGGTTAATGGCTCCGCCTCGCACTGTTATATGAAAATGAGCTGGTGCTGATGACAGCCACCAAGAAGCCACAGCTAATAGCCGTAAAGATACCAATGAGTGAGGCTTTATTCAATTCATTCATTGGTCTTCCATGTGTTTATGGTTGTTTAGTATGCTGAGGTGGTTATTTCTTCAAACATACTAAACAGGCGTGCAAATCATCAATTTTCGGAATAATGCAAACAACACTGAAAACATCTAGCATTTTTGCTCATGTGCTGACACAGTATAAAGTCTTAGGTTAGGTGGTCTTTGTTTGTCTTTTACTAAAAAATTAAGAGTCTGGCATCTATAACTTAACTACTTTTGCTAAATTCAGTAAAATAACCGGGGCCTTAATATCTTTGCAGCTTCAGCAGGACGGTTATAACGTGGCAGATTTTTTGTCAACATATAAACCATTAAATTTCAGTATTATGTATTATCTCCGATTAGCAGGCCCCGTCTTTGACTCCATTATAACTATGTGCCAATGAGGCTAGCGTTTTTCTCGAGCAGCATTAGCAGAATATTATACCCCCATCTGATAATCACTTATCAAGCAGCCAATCATAGCTGGCCATATGGCTGTGTTTGTAACCAATTGAAACATTCAACATAAGTCACTTCATATTTCAACCATTCAGCAGTCCTTATTGTGCGATTGTTAGTTGAGGGTAGTGCCCATGCAGCTTCAGAGCAGGAAAAGGAAATAAATAAAAGATGACTTCAGTGGACAGTGTTGCAAATCCCTTCAGGAAGAATTCATTCAGTGTCAAGTCACTGACTGCATCAATATTTTAAGCAAAGATTTAATTTGATCAACAATTATTTTTTTATGCTGCTCATCTCATTTTCGTGTTGTAGCCGGTCGTGAACATTAATCAGGCTGGCACTTAAAACTGAAAACGTACTGCCTTGTAATCCCACAAACGACAGATAATTTTTGCATTTTATTCCTTTCTAACTCAAAAGTTATAGCTGTTAGATTTCATGTGGAATACATAAGGTCTTTAATGAGGATTTAATACAGTAATTCAACACTAGGTTTGATTTGATTAATATGATGTTGAGCTACCGCAAAAGATAAGATATAAATGTCAGAAATCATTTTTTTGCCTTGGAAATTTGAGTTTAACAAAGTTTACCCAAGAGTGACGTGTTTAATACTGAATAAAGACTTTAAAGCAGAGGATTAGTGCGTCGAGGAATCTCCTCCACTGTAAAGTAATCCTCTCTCGCCAAAATGTAAACTTATTTTACCTGATCATTTATAGCCTCAATAAGTCAGTATAAAAAATAATCTATAAAACAATGAAACAGTCAGCTGGTGACTGCATTTATAAGAGTTCTGGTTTTTCATGACGGCCTAATAAAACACTGACAGAGTACATGATGACAATGCCAACACAGATTTACATGACAAGAATACACATCAGAGCACCACCACACAAAGGGAAACCTTTACCTCCTGTCTGCTCCGCTCAGCCTTGGAGGTGGGGGAGATGGAGGGAGGAGCAGCTTCAGATGACTTCTGCTGAAAGACGGAGATCTTTTTTACACTGAGGGTCTCGCACAGACAATGCCGGAAAAGGAGGGGGGGGGCAGGATGGGAGAGAGAGAAGGCCGTGCAGGAGGAGAAGAGCGAAGCAGAGGATGCAGAGTTAACGAGGAGGAATGAAGTAGAATTTCATACTTGGTTTCGTAGATGCTGCGAGCCGAGGCTTTTAATCACAGCTCACAGTGAGCAAGGGACGACTGGTGTGACAATAAGGTGGAGGGCAGTGCACGGATGACCTCCATTAACCTGCCATTGACCTCTGAGACAGACTGGGCACAGGTTTAAATTGAACTCTGTAGTGTACCAGCAGCTGTGCAGCTGGATGATTTCACAACCCCTCTGCTCATCCGAGTTTCTAACCATGTGGCGGCGTGCCATGGCCCCCACCAGGTTTATGTGTGCAATGCGTTTGCATAACCGTAAAACTTGGTGTGCCTGGTATTAATTTCCAGTCTATGCAAGGCCTTGAAAGCGAATGCTCGTAATTTTAATGTCTCTCTCAGGTGTCCTAAAAGGATGGAGACACTTAAGGCCAATGCAGAAGCAGCTTGGTTTAAGCCACATTAAAGGTCTGTATATTTGTGTTTTTGGAGGTGTGCTAAGGTATTCCCTTTGACTACATCGTCATTAGGTCACATGCTTTAAGCCACAGGAGTACGAATGCAGCATTTTGAGGAATGTGGTCACAGAGAACCAGTTCATAATCTTTGTTGTTTGTTTTGGTCTCCGAAGGCTTTAGATAAAAAAAACACTGTTTGATTTTTTTTTTCAGCTCTGGGCAAAAAAAAAACTTCATTTCGCAGAGAACTGCAGAGATCAGCTCTGTGGGTGTATCGCTATAGCACATCTATCTCACACTATACACATTTGATCAATTGATCTAAAGAATATTGATAACTGCAGCTTCAACATGATATCAAAACATCCACCTGTGCATGAGCGTGCTCAGGCGTTATCATTCACATTCACATGTACTGCAGCCAAACTCAATATGCATTTCTCAGCAGACAGAGATTAGTGCCAGATGAAGGGAGAGACAAGGAGGTGGAGATAAAATAGGTTACCAATATTTAAATGCGTAGCATGTTTGTACATCCCTTCCCACTTTATATATATATGATTACTGCCATTTTCAATCTGTTCTCAACACCCATACCGATTCGCGTGACATATCTCCCATCAGCTGTTTAACCACAGAGATCCTTTAATAAGGAGACTAAATAGTTCACACATTTAACTAAATCGTTCTGACAGCACGTTGGCCTCCTCTTTGTGTTTTCCTTGTTTGTCCTTTGCCGTCCGGCTGCTCGCTGCTATTCATCAGCTACCTCCCAAAAGAATTGTGTGCCTCGTCTTCCCTTGCTGTTTCTCCAACATTGTGACTATTCTAACAAAATATATAGCAAAGGAAGTTAAGTCAATCAACAAGAACAAAAACGAATCGGCAGATTCGTGAACCGACGATCAATGCTAAGGTGTTCTGGTGGCTTGTGGTTGGTCTTTCATGCTGTATGCTTCCTTGCGGTGTATTTTGGGGTAAAACATTAAGAACATTTTGCATATTTATGTACATTCAAGTGAGCCGTGGGAAACTCAGCATCATTTAAAACATCATTAAAACACTGTAGACTCAATTTTTTTTTTTTTACGTAAAGGAAACGAATAATTTTAGGACAAATCAACGTCTTTGCGGTGATTTACTGTTATCTATCAGGCAATTGGCTGCTCAAAACACCTCTGATCATACGTCAATAAATCAAATTATACCAATTTATGTCCAACACCTGAAATAAAAATGGAAACATAATGTAATGTGTGTGGTTTAACACACTGTTCCCAAAACACAATTATTTATTATTTTTTTTAAGTCAGACTGAAATGAAAGGCTTGTAGATTTGTGGTGTCCTAACTGTCTCAGAGCCCCAGTTTTCTCCATTTCATTTCCTCAAAACGTGACTTAGGATTGTGAGGAGTTAAGGGCACAGGATGTACAAACCCTATACAGTGTGTACAGTTAAGCTCTCTGATGCAAATAGGGATTTAAGAGTGGTGATTTGATTAATGCTGTGCAAATGAGGTTTGCGTGGAAGAACCATAAAGATTTGAGTGTCAAAATGAGAAAGAACACAAAGCGTTTGGTAACATACACTGATGAGGAGGGTGCAGCATTGGGGCTGGTATATTCACAATGTTTTCTGAAGTGCAGGAGGTTCATTTTTGGATTTTTCATTTTCAGGTGCATTTTTTCTTATCCCCCTAAATCAGCACTAGCATCAACCTCAAAAGCAACCAGAGCGGAGAGAGAGGACATCACTAACATACAGTATACCCACCTCCTTTCCCTTCCCACTGCTTCCCTCCTCTTCTCTGCTCAATAAACCACCTCTGGGTAGAAACTAACACTGACAGTGTCTTTCTGAGGGGAGAACACAAGAATGTTTTTCTCAATTTTTCATCTTTCCCCATTTCCATCCGTCTCCCTCCCTCCCTCGCTCCTCAGCTGTTAGGGCATCAAATGGCTGCTTGCTTTTGTTGCCTGTGGTGGTGAAAGGAGCGCAGCTGAGATGTGAATTCAGAGCACTTTCTATCCCCCTGCTTATTCTCTTAATGTCTTTAAGGTTTTTTTGTTTTTTTTCCTCCTCTCTGAAAACGTCCTCTTCCAACTTTGATGCCGACCGAGATGTCGACACAGCACTAAACAAGAACAGATGGACTGATCGTGAAGATGAAGGGGAAAGGGGCTGGAGGGTGAGCAGTGAAAGCAACACAGAGAAGTGTGTGTTTGTGTGTGTGTTGGTGTGTGTGTGTGGGGGGGTGCAGAATGATATAGAAAGGATAGATAACAAGAGTATGAGCATGAAAAAGGGAAAAACAGAGGTTGAATGGATATTAGGACTCGGACACAGATAGCTGTGTCAAGCTCTCCGCTGTGCTGGGAGCAGATAGTGAGGAAAAAAAAGATGGTTAACATCTTAACTGAAACTTGCCTGCTGGGGGGACCTTTAACAGCTTCATTTATACTCCTACGGAGGACATGCGCCGAAGCAGAGGGGAATGGTCAGCCAGAGAGCGATAAAACGAGCAGCACGGAGGCTGAAGGATGCTTTTAGATGGCCGGGCTGTAATTCAACGGCACACTGTTCTCACAGAATACGGAGTCAATGACCTTAAGCTGCGTTTCTTGCTCACAAATCTCCTTGCAATTGCTAAATCCAAAAGACTTTCTATTCAAGGGGTCGCCGCACGTTTGAACAAGTTCAATTTAAGTGCTTTTTTAAATACATTATTAAAGTCCAATTAAGACCCAGTTTACATGCTTACTGTAACTGGCAGAAAAAAAAGGTGTCATGATTACTTGATAAGTGCCCATGAGGGTATAAGCATTTCTCCCTTCTTCCTCAGTGGTCTTGAGTTCCAAACCTTTTACATAATTGCTTTTATACATACGTCATTTTAGGAGTATAAAGTTTGGACAACAGCAGTGATGCTCCCGATGGGACAGAACAATTGCCAATTTAAAAGGTCACTGTTCATCTGTGCAAGTGGTTGCTGCTTAATTTGTAGCAAACCACTCTCATTCACACTGGCTCCCGTGACCACATCACCCCCGTCCTCCACCGGCACTGGCTCCGAGTAAAATTTTATTTTGAAACATGGGGATAATTTTGCGCATTTCCATGCAATTAGTATAAAGTTACGTCACTAATTACATAAAAGTTTGTACCGCTCATGAACTCTTCTCAGTCGCCAGTGCCGTTAAATCTGTGTTCCTCCGTTGAGCAAAAAAAAAGTGACCTTGGCCAAATGCTCCCTGCGGCTCATCTGACATAAGAGCACAATATGTCGGGACGAAGAGACATTAAGTGGGCAGCCACAGCTGGCTGCAGGAAGACACAGAAAAACTGGCAAGAACACAGCAGGCAGGACATCCCTGTGACTAACACTGGCAAATCAGCAGAGCCTCCCTCCAGGGGGACGGGGCCACTCTGGTGACATTTTTAGGCCAATCACTGGGCTCATCACGGAGGGTTTGCAAGATGTACTTTGATGCCTCGTCGTTCCCCCTGTAAGACCGAAATAATCCACTGTCCACACACTCGCATGCGCACCCCAACTAATTCACCCGTGGCAGAACAATGAGCTCATGCCACACGAACAATGGAAGCGGAGCGGATGCACTCGTGTGCTCCACTGCGAGCTGTCCACACACTGCTTTCTCTCCGTGTAGCTTTCGCTCAATAGATCTCACACACACATAAACAAATAAAATGCGCCCCTTTAAACACTTGGAATCAACATGCATGTGCATGTCTGCATTAATAAGAAGGGGCTGTTTGAATCGACTTGAGGAGACTGGAAATGAAGCATTACGCTTAATATCTGGGACATCATGGAGGACTGTAGTTTTTGACATTTGTTATAACCTGGGGTGGTTCCCTAATGAACTGACAACTGAGGGAACAGCAGTGTTGTTCTGGGTTCCAATAAGACACACTTATCCCAGTTATATTCAAACAAAAATGTGATGTGGTCCCAAATAAACAGGTATTCTGAAAGTGTGGCTCTTGTGGTAAAAATATGGACAGGTATGTTCACAATCCACCTGCACAACAGTACTCATCATGTTACAGTATCACTGGACATATCCAATTAACCAACTGCCAATAACATCAAAAAAACTAAATACAGCATGTTCATGTCTATGAGTGCTTTCCAAATTCCATTTCACGCACTCGCATGCACAAACTATAGCTGTAGGTTATTGCACCCAGCCCTCTTCTTCTTTCTCCATCTGCACGAAAGGCTTAAAGTGATAATGAGTTGTTTTGAATAATTAATTTGCATATAAAGCCGAGCTGTCTGTGTGGGTGGCAGAAACGGATCCTAGATCACAGTCTGACTACTGGCAATGCTTCAGAGAAAACAGAGAGCGAGAGAGTGAGAGAATAAGAAAGAAAAAGATAAAGAGCGTGAGAAAAAAAAGAGAGTCATCATAGAGAGCAGGAGACAGAGAGATGCAATGAAGATTGCCCTGTGAAAGATTTTGTATTAATTAAATG